>CM053029.1:285748950-286093888 GCA_028564925.1 Lithobates sylvaticus
GATGAGCATTTCCTTTTGGGTCTGTTTTTCTTTTTTAATGAAACAAGTCTCCATCCTGTTATGATTAAATGCACCTGAATGGAGGTAAATGGATGTAAACAGATGATGTCCATTTTTGTATCTACCTGGGTCTCATTCCTGCTGCCAGTCGGCAGGGATGATTCATTCGTTTTTAAGGAGCAAGCACCCACCAGTTTTCACACTACCATAAGTTATAACTCATCCCTGATGTCAGTGGGAAATTCCCCGCTGACAGCAGAATGTAAATGAAAGAGCTGAAATTATTATTATTATTTTTTATTATTTTTTTTAAATGGCATGCGGGTCTCCCTTAATTCATACCAGGCTCTTTGAATCTGGTATGGATTTTGGGGGGGACCACACGCCGAAAAAAAAATGGTACCGCCCATAATTTACCATACATGGACATGTCCATATTTGGTCAATGACATCATAATGGGCGGGGACACCCAGTGAAGTAATTGACCAAATAAAGACATGTCCATATATGGTCCCTGACAGCAGGGATGAGTCATAATTGTTAAGGATGCCAGTGGACGGATGTAAAAATGAATGTAAACTGAACTGAAAATGGAAGTAAAAACTGATATAAACTTAATCCATTTTTTCAGATGACGCTCATGTGAAAGGGGCCAATGAAAGAGGTTTGTCCGATCTGAAAAGAAACTGCTGCTTCTATACATATAACAGTGGTCCTTCTCAGCAGCCTAACAAGGGTAAAACAGTTTCTGCTTGTGAAGGGTAGGGATGGGCGAACGGTTCGGCCTTAGCATAAGTTCGGGCCGAACTTTGGTTGTTCGGATGTTCTGCGAACACTGAACTATATGCGGTGTTTGGGGCAAATTCGAAAGCCGCCAGAACACTGTTAAAGTCTATGGGACATTAACATGAAAAAAACTGTTTATTTTAAAGGCTTACATGCATGTTGAGGGCATGTGGCCTGGTACAGTTCAGGAGGGGGGCTGCTCTCTCATTGCCCCTCTTTTCCTGTGGCCTGCCAGGTTGTATGCTCAGATGGTCTGATGTGGATTTTTGGGGGGCCCCCCACGCCATTTTTTTTTAATTTTGGCGCAGGGTTCCTCTTAAAATCCATACCAGTCCTGAAGGGCCTGGTATGGAATTTGGGGGGCCCACACGCAATTTTTTTTTACATTTTGGTTCGGGGTTCCCCTTAATATCCATACCAGACCCAAAGGGCCTGGTAATGGACCGGGGGGATCCCATGCCGTTTTTTTCAATTACTTTTATCTGTATTGCCAGGACTTGACAATTCATTTTAGCCGCTAGTGGTTTTAAATGACTTTTTTTCCTTTAGAAATGTCATTTTGTGCAGGGACTGTTCTAAACACTGGGAAAATGCGCCACTTTACAGGCATACTATAGACACCCCCCAGGTACGAAATTTAAAGGAATATTTCACTTTCATTGTTTCACTTTAAGCATTATTAAAATCACTGCTCCCGAAAAAACTGCCGTTTTTTTTGCTTTGATACACGTCCCCTGGGGCAGGACCCAGGTCCCCAAACAATTTTTATGACAATAACTTGCATATTAATCCTTCAAATTAGCACTTTTGATTTTTAAAGTTCGTATCTCATAGACTTTAACGGTGTTTGAAAGAATGTTTTGCCTGTTTGCATGTTCTGCTGCGAATCGAACCATGGGGTGTTCGGCTCATCCCTAGTGAAGGGCCACAACTAACACATATTGTAAATACAGTAAACCATTTAAAATGTAATTGTCTGTTGCACATTTAGTGTCTGTAACTTTTTTTTCTTCTTTTATTTACCGGCTGACATGTTGAATCTTTATTATAGACATTCATGGAAAATAAATGTATTCAACATTAATTATATATATATATATATATATATATATATATATATATATATATATATATATAAAATAATATACTAGATTAATATAAAATAAAGTAAAATGTATGTATTTGCTGGCCCACACTAGCCAGAGTTTTTTTTTTTTTTTTTTTTATAATATAATAAAAAAGAAATATGACAATACTCACTGCACAAGCAGTGGACTACAAAAGAAGACATCTGTTGTAGCTGTATATTGTTACACAGAATCTAAAATCATTTTGCCAAGCAAGAAGCTGTTTCAACAATGTTATTTATGATGCCCATGCTGTCATTCCCTAGGATTACCTTGGAGAAGAGTGTCAGCAGGGGATGCACTCTGTAAACCTCTTACATAGATGCTTTTGGTCTATGGGTCTTTGTTGAATTTGAAAAGAGAAATCACTGGTTGAAACCATCAGATTTATGACACTTCCCAGGAACGAAAAAAAATAAAAAAAATACCAAAATATCTGCAGTAAACCTTTACCTTGTAAATAGAGAATGCATCAGAAAGAGAAGTAGATTAGTGGATTTATCTGAGAAGTGACAGTTTTCTACATTGCAGAAGTGGCAAAATGTAATAGGTTTTGTAAGGGATTACATGTTTTAAAAAAGGGACTGGAATACATTTCACTGAAATCTAAATTTTTTTGAGTTAAAAAAGATTTACATACATTATTTAGTGACACTTAAAACATATTTTACAAAGTAAGGTACACACCAACTGTATATAACTGATGACTTCAGTTCTTTATTTTGGTAACAGCCACGTTTAAATGAGGACACAGGGACGTTTTTGTGTGCTTAGTTTACTCAGACCGTCTTACAATACAATTACATATACCGTAGCTGTACATGAGATTAAAATGTTTAGTAGCATGAGATTAAACCATAATTTAAAAAAATCTAAATGTGTTCCAAGTGCAGCAATTTCTTAAATAGTAGTTGATTTAACGCCAGTAAAGCCTCATACACACGATCGGACCGTGGACCAACTTTCCCTTGGATTTTTGTCCAAAGGGCGTTGGCCCCAAGTTGGTATAGCATACACACGGCAGGACTTTTTCAGCCAACTTTCACCAATCACTTGGTTTTTCTGCTCTTTACCGCCACCTTTGGTCAACTTCTGTATTGTTGTCTGATCTTTTGCATTGGTTCTGCATTGGTTTGTACAAAAGTCTGTTGGTTTTGTGTACACACGGTCAGACTTTGGTCCATCGGACTTTTGTTAGCAGAAAGTTGGTCCGTTCGCACAGCCAACAAAAGTCCGATGAAACCCGGAAAAAGTTGGTCGCATGGAGCGTACACACGGTCGGATGTTGGTCCAAAACAGCTAATTTGCATGTTGGTTGTCAAAAAGTCTGATCGTGTGTATGGGCCTTAAAGGCCCATACACACGATCGGACTTTTTGACAACCAACATGCAAATTAGCTGTTTTGGACCAACATCCGACCGTGTGTACGCTCCATCGGACCAACTTTTTCGGGGTTTCATCTGACTTTTGTTGGCTGTGCGAACGGACCAACTTTCTGCCAACAAAAGTCCGATGGACCAAAGTCCGACCGTGTGTACACAAAAACAACGGACTTTTGTACAAACCAATGCAGAACCAATGCAAAAGATCAGACAACAATACAGAAGTTGACCAAAGGTGGCGGTAAAGAGCAGAAAAACCAAGTGATTTGGTGAAAGTTGGCTGAAAAAGTCCTGCCGTGTGTATGCAATACCAACTTGGGGCCAACGCCCTTTGGACAAAAATCCACGGGAAAGTTGGTCCACGGTCCGATCGTGTGTATGAGGCTTTAGGCTGCTTTCACACTGGGGCGTTGGGGCGACGGTGGTAAAGCGTGCTTTACAGTTGTTTAGTGTTTTAGTGGCGCAATTTGGCCGCTAGCGGCGCACTTTTAAACCCCGCTAGTGTCCGAAAAAGGGTTAAAACTGCCCGCAAAGCGACACAAAGCGCTGCTTTGCCGGCGGTTCGGCGGCACTGCCCATTGATTTCAATGGGCAGGGGCGCATTAAGGCTCCATGCACATTGGACGTTAAAATAATGTTATAAAAACGGCAGTAGCTTTGCAGTGAATCTTTCAACTTTTTTTAACGTTTTTGCAATAGCGTTTATTAGCGTTTTTAGCGTTTTTCCGGGTCAGCGTTTTTTAGCTTTTTTTTTCTTTTCAATGGATCAAAAACAATAAAACATGCTGGTGAGCCATGTTTTTGAGCGTTTATTGGTGTTTATGAACATAGGATAACATAGAGGGGAGTTTATGGGCTGTTAAAAAAAAAACGCCCAAACTCCCAAAAATGGGTGTTTATGAGCTTCAGTGTGTATGGAGCCATAGGAGCGGTGCATACACCACTCCTACAGAGCTGCAAAGATGTTGCTTGCAGGACTTTTTTTTACCATCCTGCAAGTACACCGCTCCAGTGTGAAAGCACTCAGGCTTTCACACTGGAGTGAGAGGAGAGGCTCTTTACAGACGCTATGCAGGTGCTATTTTTAGCGCTATAGCGCCTGTAAAGTGCCTCAGTGTGAAAGCAGCCTAAATGATCAAGAGTTGTGCTATCCCCCAAAGCCATAGTCATGTTTTGTTCTGTGGGACCAGATTATTAAAGTACAGGCCTCCAGTAGACAGGTGCACAACAAAAAAATTAGTTTATTTTCGTTTCATTTTTTTCGTTTCCGTTGATTCGTACTGATTCGTAAATTCGTAAGTCGTCGGTGTTCGTATTCGTAACGATTCGTAAATTCGTAAGTCGTCGGTGTTCGTATTCGTAACAATTCGTATTTTCGTAAGAGTTATTTTTTCGTTGATTCGTATTTCCGTTAGTTTAATTTTCGTTTATTCGTTAATTCGAAATTCGGACGCATTCATATTTATTCGTACGTTCGTAACATTCGTAGATTCGTAATTGGAGCATTAATCATAATGTTATGTAATGTGTATGCTATTATTACATTTTAAGAGACACAGAAAATTACGAATCGAAAAAAAAAGTTACGAATGTACGAATTTTTTCGTTCAATCCATTCGAAGCACGTTAAGCAACGCCATTGTAAGAGACACGGAAAATTACGAATCGTAAAAAAAGTTACGAATGCACAGATTTTTTCGTTCAATCCATTCGAAGCACGTTAAGCAACGCCATTGTAAGAGACGCGGAAAATGACGAAACGAAAAAAAAAATAAAAAAAGTTATGAATTTACGAATTTTTTCGTTCAATCTATTCGAGGCACATTAACCACTTCAGCCCCGGACCAATTGGCAGCCAAAGGACCAGGCCCCTTTTTGCGATTCGGCACTGCGTCGTTTTAACTGACAATTGCGCGGTCGTACGATGTGGCTCCCAAACAAAATTGGCGTCCTTTTTTCCCCACAAATAGAGCTTTCTTTTGGTGGTATTTGATCGCCCCTGCGGTTTTTATTTTTTGCGCTATAAACAAAAATAGAGCGACAATTTTGAAAAAAATGCAATATTTTTTACTTTTTGCTATAATAAATATCCCCAAAAAATATATAAAAAAAATTTTTTTTCCTCAGTTTCAGCCGATACGTATTCTTCTACATATTTTTGGTAAAAAAAAATCGCAATTAGCGATTATTGATTGGTTTGCGCAAAAGTTATAGCGTTTACAAAATAGGGGATAGTTTTATAGCATTTTTATTAATATTTTTTTTTTTTACTAGTAATGGCGGCGATCAGCGATTTTTATTGTGACTGCGACATTATGGCGGACACATCGGACATTTTTGACACATTTTTGGGACATTTGTCATTTATATAGAAATCAGTGCTATTTAAATAGCACTGATTCCTATGTAAATGACAGTTGTAGTGAAGGGGTTAACCACTAGGGGGCGGGGAGGAGTCAGTGTGACGTGTTGTGTTTATTTTACTGTAGGGGGGCGTGGCTGTATGTGTGACGTCATTGATCGGCGTTCCCGATGACAGGGAACCGCCGATCACTGACAGTCAGTGTAGGAAGCGCGGGAAGAGGTTTGTTTACACAAACCTCTCCCCGTTCTTCAGCTCCGTAACCCGATCGCGGGACACCAGCGGTGATCGGGTCCGCTGGTCCCGCGGCCGGGGTCACGTAGCTCCGGACCGGGTCGCGAGCGCACGACCCACAGGCAGGCACATGCACGATCACGTACAGGTACGTGATTTTGCCTGCCGTGCCATTTTGCCGACGTATATCGTCGTTAGGCGGTTGGGAAGCGGTTAAGCAGCACCATTGTAAGGGACACGGAAAATTACCAATTCAACAAAAAAAAAAAGTTACGAATGTACAAATTTTTTCGGTCATTTTGATTTTCATTGTTCCTGTTTTCGTTTTTCGGATTTTCTTCTTTCGTACATTCGTTGTTTCTAATTAGTTTTTTTCGGATTTTCGTTGTTTTCGGATTCGTTCGATTCGAACGATTCGTTATTCGTTAAAAATTTTTGCGAATCGTTCGTTCATTCGTACGAAAACGAATGAACGAAAATAACAAAAAAAACGAAAAACGAAAAAAAACAAAAACAAATTGCACATGTCTAGCCTCCAGTTGATTCTTAGCTTTGGCATGTAGTCTTGCTCATATGTATACCATGAGCTCCCGTTTTAACACAGAAAATTTGCAATCTGATCTCTCCACAGTTGCAGATAGTTTAGGTGAAAGCCCGTACTTAATTCTGCTGTTGGAGCAGATTATATTATTTAAAATATGATTACATATACAGACAGATGGATTAAGATTTTTATTTTATTTTTTCATCTCTGATGTTTATTCCATATTCTACAATGTATAAATAACAATGTCAGTCCAGCATCTACCAATGAACTGAATGGAAGCTGGTATAAAGTTTCACTGAAAGTTCTGACAGTTCTTTGATATAGACAAAAGATAGTGGTAATAAAAATTGAAATTGAACAGTCTATGATGCATCCAGATCTTCATAAAACCACCGCTGTGCACAATTACAAGATCAGTAAATCCCACCACCGATATCAAAGCCGCTTACCGGATGATATTTTGTAAACAGCTTTCATATAGGTACAACTCCTCACAGATAGGACCCGCTGCTCAGTGCCACACTTCTCCAAATGAACAAAAGTCTTTAAACTCAGCAGCCAGTAACAGCATGGGCCATGCCAATTGAATTAAAAAATATCATAGCATAATACTGTATATAAATATTGAATTTATTAAAACATAAAGGAATACTCACAAAAGAGCAGATAATGCGAGCATAGAAAAATAATGCCAGCCGGCACACATGGAGCCCTTCCTCCTTCATCTGAAGCGCGGTGACATCACTACACGTCCTCTCAGATGCGTTTCGTCATTAGTAAGACGTTCTCAATGAAGACAGTCCCCATTGAGAACATCTTACTAATGACGCGTCTGGGAGAATGTGTAGTGATGTCACCGTGCTTCAGACGAAGGAGGAAGGGCTCCATGTGTGCTGGCCGGCATTATTTTTCTATGCTCGCATTATCTGCTCTTTTGTGAGTATTCCTTTATGTTTTAATAAATGTATTATTTCTATACAGTATTATGCTATGGTCTTTTTTAATTCAATTTGCATGGCCCATGCTGTTACTGGCTGTTGAGTTTAAAGACTTCTGTTCAACTGGAGAAGTGTGGCGCTGAGCAGCGGGTCCTATCTGTGAGAAGTTGTACCTATATGAAAGCTGTTTACAAAATATCATCCGGTAAGCGGCTTTGATATCGGTGGTGGGATTTACTGATCTTGTAATTGTGCACAGCGGTGGTTTTATGAAGATCTGGATGCATCATAGACTGTTCAATTTCAATTTTTATTACCCTGCCCCACTAGCTGACATCTTTTGTACTATATCAAAGAACTGTCAGAACTTTCAGTGAAACTTTATACCAGCTTCCATTCAGTTCATTGGTAGATGCTGGACTGACATTGTTTTTATTTATAGGTGCCTTGATCATTGTTATTTCTTTCTGTGTCTTACCCTCTTGCTTGAGGGTGTCAATTGGCCTTCTGGACAGCAGTATGTCGGCAGTCTTACCCATGATTGCGGTTTTGAGTAATGAACCAGGCTGGGAGTTTTTATTAGAGTTAATTTTTTTTTTGTGGCGCAGTCTTTCGTTATTAATTGCTATCTGTTTATCACATACTACTGCAGCCTATATTTAGTTTTTAATTTATTTTCTGTTTTATTTTTTTGGGTCAGTGCGGCCTTTTTACATTATATATTCTACAATGTATTTCCCCTATTTTCAGTATAATACATAGGAGAAAGGTAATGCACGTCTTCTGATTTTATGTGCATATTTTTTTTGTCCAGTAAACATGAACATAGATAAGGCTTTTTACCAGAAGCTTCTCATTTTATATTCTATTTGATGGCTACATATTCATTTCATTCATCATTCAAAGACAGATAATCAGGAAGTCATCACCTTGCCAAGACTGGGGCTTCTTATGAACGAGGTGTAATTCCACACCTCAATATGCAAATATAACAGATAATAAAGTTTAAAATTGTTTGCAGTATTGGACTTGTCCTTTTACTGCATTGTGGTGTCAGATCCAATTAGTGTCAGAAATAGTAAAAGCCTGTTTTGAAGGTCACTTTTTGAATTGTATTTTGGAAGATGTGCCGCATAATGGGAATTAGGCAAGAATACGATTTCAATTTACATTAAAATACAGATTATATTAATTACATTGTTGAGTAAGACAGCTCTAATCTACTTGCCTTTTTAACTACAAGATATATTAAGATGTTTTATCTAATAAACAGAAAATTTTAATTTGATTCAGCTTCAAAAATAACATATTTTAGCTATTCATCTTGCAGTATGGACATTTAAAAAAAAATATTACTGGTATTTTAATTTTTTTTTCTTATTTTAAATATCTTTATTCAAAGTTTGAAGATTACATCAAAGCCAAAAATAACAACAAAGAGATATGATGTACACAGTATACTCTTTAAATAATGACAGATACAGAAGTGTCAATCTAGAAGGTTAAAACCATAGAGCATGGCAAGAACAACAACTTATAACTATATACTGTTTGATCATTATAAGCAAGGGCATCCCATAGGTTCAGGGATGTACAGGTAGTTAAAGTAAGAACCAAGAAGCATGGATTATAAGGATGTCTCCATCTCATACTGTACCACGATGAGAGAAAGAGCAGATTCTACTCGCTAAAAAAGATATCACATACAGAGATTACACTTTTAACCAGAAAAGCATACTGGAGGTGTAATTTAGGTGTCCTTTTATGAAACTGAGATCAGCTGCGATCCCAAGTCTCACAACTGATCTCAGGTCATTACCATTTTTTGAAACTGAGGTAATCAGATGAGAACATGTTCTCCACTGATTATCTAAACACAGTGAGAATCTGTAACTGACTGTCACAGAAACGGCCAGTGTAGGAAGGTGCGATCTCAGCACCTCACTGGCGATCTGTGACAGGATTCTCACTTTCTGATTCACCATCTCAGAGGTGGAGAATCAGAGAGAGAAGTGGGAAGCTGCCTCAGTATTCTGGAGAAAGCAGGAAGTCTTTTGACTTCCTTCTTTCACTCAGGAGCAGCCATACAGTGAGAGCACATCTTCCCCACCATTACACACCCCAAAATGAGCAGGTTAGCAATCTAAATTGTGTGTATATATATATATATATTATATATATATATATATATATATATATATATATTATGTATATATATTATTCTACCTGCATTTAAATGCTATTATTAATGTCATTTTTATATCATTTTTAATTTATTAGTAAATCAAATTTTGTAAACCCTGAATTATGGTTTTACCCATGGCATGTTCCATTAGGCTACTTTCACACTGAGGCGCTGGGCGTGCTGGCGGTAAAGCGACGCTATATTTAGCGGCACTTTACCGTCGTTATAGCGGCGCTTTTCGAACGCTAGCGGGGCAGTTTTACCCCCGCTAATGACTGAAAAAGGGTTAAAACCACCCGCAAAGCGCCACTGCAGCGCCGCTTTGAAGGGGGGTTTGGAACGCTGCCCCATTATTTTCAATGGGAAGGGGTGCTTTAGGAGCGGTAAATACACCGCTCCTACAGCGCTCCAAAGATGCGGCTTGCAGGACGTTTTTCAGCATCCTGCAAGCGCTCTGCTCCAGTGTGAAAGCCTGCGGCTGTTTGAAGGCGCTTTGCAGGCGCTATTTTTAGAACTTTAGTGCCTGCAAAGCGTCTCAGTGTGAAAGGGGCCTTACAGTAAGGCCCCTTTCACACTGGGCCTTTTTCAGCGACTGTATAGCGCCTGAAAAAATCCGACCCCTTTCACTGGAGCGGTGCGCTAGCAGGACGGTCAAAAAAGTCCTGCAGCAGCGCTTTGCGGGCGGTTTTATTCAAATTCAAATTGAAATCAATGGGACAGCGCGGTAATACCGCCGGCAAAGCGCCGCTGCTTTGCGGGCGGTTTTACCCCTTTTTCTGCCGTTAGTGGGGGTTAAAACTGCACTGCTAGCGGCCGAAAACCGCTGATAAAACGACAGTAAAGCAGCGCTAAATAAAGCGCTGCTTTACCGCCGACGCCGCTCCCGCCCCAGTGTGAAAGGGGCCTTATACAGGGGTTTATCAGTTATTAAATACATTTTATTTTAATTTATTAATAAATATTTATACTTGTATACTTTATTAAAATTATTTTTTAATGATTATAAATGTATTTTACATTTATATGAATGGTGTATAGCTTCATTACATATGTGGATTACATTAATTTACTATACACCATTAACATTTAAATAGGCACATGTATGATATTTAAATATTGATAAAAACAATGTTTTTTTTTTAATAATTAGGTTAATGTATATTGTGTAGGGGGAATTTAACTTTATTATTTTATTAATATGTTGAGGAATAATGTGTGGTGATTAGTGTACAACTTTTGTATTTTAAATCTCCTCACACTGTAATCCCGCTACATCTCGCGAGATTACAGTGTGAGGAGAAATTCTGAGGAGTTTGTAGATCGCTTCTCAACTCAACATGAGAAGCGATCTACAGACCATCATAAACAGGCACTCAGGGGAGAGCGATCTCCTCTGAGAATGCCTGAGAACTGAATAGCGGTATTTTACCGCACTTTCATAAAAGGACACCTTAGAGCAGGATCCATTAATTTAAGTTTGTCCAGAATATTCGTAAGGTTCACCTTGGCATACAAGGCAGAAAACTGAAAGGTGGTCATGAGTAGGTACGCTCAATAAAGCTTTCCAGTGGGTAAAGAAGGGCTTGGTGGGTCCAAAATTCTGTAAGGTATCATCTCATTTTTCCAGGTATAAAAGCATTTTGAGCTCCTTCTTAACCGTAGAAAGTGAGGGGCCATGGGGTGATGTCCAAGCCCTAAGTATTATCCTTCTGGCCGTTAGAAGACATAGATGTACAGTGGGGAAAATAATTATTTGATCCCCTGCAGATTTTGTAAGTTTGCCCAGTTACAAAGAAATGAAGGATCTATCATTTGTATCATAGTTACCTTTAGATGATAGAGACAGAATATCAACCAAAATTCCAGAAAAAATACATGATACAAATGTTGAGTTGCAGTTCAGTGAGTAAAATAAGTATTTGATCCCCAAGCAAAACATGACTTGGTACTTGGTGGAGAAACCCTTGTTGGCAAGCACAGAGGTAAGATGTTTCTTGTAGTTGATGACCAGGTTTGCACTCCTCTCAAGAGAGATTTTGGTCCACTCTTCTGTACTGATCTTCTCTAAATCCTTAAAGTTCCTTGGCTGTCTCTTAGCAACTTGAAGTTTCAGCTCCCTCCATAAATTTTCTATAGGATTAAGGTCTGGAGACTGGCTAGGCCACTCCATGACTTTAATGTGCTTCTTCTTGAGCCAGTCCTTTGTTGCCTTGGCAGTATGTTTTGGGTCATTGTCATGCTGAAAGACCAATACACGCCCCATCTTCAGATTTTACAATACATGGCCCCGTCCATTGGCCCCCCAATGTGGCAAAGTTGGCCTGTACTTTTAGCAGAAAAACAGCTCCAAAGCATAATGTTGCCACCACCATGCTTGACTGTAGGGATGGTGTTCCTAGGGTTGTAGTCAGCATTTTTCTTCCTCCAAACACAGGGAGTCGAGTTAATGCCAAAGAGCTCAATTTTGGTCTCATCTGACCACAGCACTGTCTCCCAATCCTTCTCTGAATCATTTAGTTGTTCATTGGCATATCTGTACATGTAATATAAAAGAAAAAATGTGCAGCGCAAAAAGTGAAATTAAGATAAAATAACATAACATAAAAGTTCGGGGGCGTGGCTTGGCGCGCAGCGTGTATGGACGCTGACTGAGAGAGCTCCGGCAGAACGGGAGGCCCAGAGCCAAAAAACGGCCGCTCTACAGGACGAATATGCCAAAGAGCTCAATTTTGGTCTCATCAGGGACTCCAAAGGGGAAACTATCGGCAGCAAGCCTCAACAAATACCGCTATAGCGGGGACCGCAGCGAATCCAAGATGGCGCCGCAGTACGGAGCACGAGGGGATGAGGACAGAGACGAAGATGAAGTCTCCCTTCCAGCCTCAGAAGACTCCTCCAGAGGTAATGCAGCCCATGACCTGCCCCTGACATACTCCACCATGACAGAAATAGCTGCAGATATTAAAAACTCGTTTTCTGCAGCCATCACTGACCTCAAAACAGAACTCCTCAGGCTTACAGAGCAGATGGCAGTAAATGAGAGAGCGGGGAAAAGGAGAGACAGGGCCCTGGTAAGACTGGATGAAATCACTGACACCCACTCCCAACACATGCTGGATATGAACAGGCAAATCGAGGAACTCGATAACAGGGGGAGACGCCATAATATCAGGGTGAGAGGTGTGCCCGAGTCAGTCACCCCAGAGCAGATCAAGCCAGCCCTGTCCTCCATCTTTAACGGCCTCCTGGAACGGCCCGCAGACTCCCCCATTGAGTATGACAGAGCTCACAGAGCTCTCAAACCCAGGGCCCCAGATGACAACCCACCGAGAGATATTATCTGCTGCCTGCCAAATTTCCCCTTAAAAGAGGAGATTCTCCAAAAAGCAAGACTGAGTGAACAAGTGACCTTTAATGGGGTGAATGTACAGCTCTTCCAAGATCTCTCCCCCATCACACTAAAAAACAGAAGAGCCTTAAGGCCCCTATTGGAAGTGCTTAAGGAAAAAAGAATTCTTTATAGATGGAAATACCCCTTCGCTCTCCAAGCCTCCTATAACGGCAAGCAGCACCTACTCAGAGTCCCGGATGACTTGCAGAAGTTTTTTGAAAACCTGCAGATAGCCCCCATAGATCTGCATGAATGGTACGCAGAATACAGACTCCCACCGTATATTAACAACATGCCTTCCCCATCAGGCCCATCGCCAGCTAAATCCCCTTACCACCAAGGGAAAAGCAGAGGAGGTGCCAACAGAAACAACCATAACTCACCCTTTGGCAAGGGACCAAGGGTGTAAGCAGACAACAAGTGTATCATCTTCACCAAGCATACCTAATGACTCTCTAAAACTCATCATATCTCCAAAATAACCACCTGAAGTCCACAACTCACCTATGCCTGCACCTGCAATTTGTACCTACGTCCACTAGATGGCAGAAGACCACAAGAAATAAATAGCCCTCTGGATCTGAAAATGCTTTCTATTTTCCAATGCCTCGCATTCCACACCACTAAGACTTATCCCCTAGAAGTCTGACTTGATATTATAACCACAAAACCCAAATAGCCAATCCAAATGCATACCAGCAGGAAACCTCAACTTGCACTAATCTCAGGATATATGCTTGATACGGTTTATTTGCATGCTTTCCCTATTTTTCCTTTACCTATAATATCACCCTACAGGCTTGACCCACTATTTCTCTTGCGACTCCAATCTACACTGCCAAAGGACAGAGGATAACCACCTGAGGGTAAGGAATACAGAAATCCAGGTTAGTACGGAACTATGCGGGTATACAACACAAAACAGCCACCTGAATACTACAACTCACTTATGCCACCACCTGCAGTTGGTAACTACACCCACTAGATGGCGGAAGATCTCCTGAAATAGACACGCCACTAGAGATGAGAAGGCTTTCCTTTTTTTAAATTTTTTTTTTTTTTTTTTTTTTTGCTTTCTTTTTTATATTTTTCCCAACACCTCACTTTCCGCTTCATTAAGTCCTATACCTTATAGTAGAGGTTTGAAACCATAAAGAAAAATGGAAACAAACAAACCAATTACACACCAGCAGGAAAACTAAATCTGCCCTACCCTCAGGTCATAGGTTCAATATGGTTTGACTCTATACTTTTCCTTAAAACATTTTCTCACCTTACAGTCCGGAAGCACTAATACTACCCCTGATTCCGCCCTCCACAGCCAAAGACTAGATGACAACCACCTGAGGATAAGAAACACAGGAACTCAGGTCAGTACGGAACTTTGAAACGCACAACAACAACACTAAACCACATAGATGCCGAACCTCCCTCACCCTCCACGCAGTCATAGACTGGCATCGATGATCCACAGAGGAGACACTTATACTCACATCCCCTGGAAGATTAGAACACTATGAGGCAAAGAATCGGATGCTAATCCTTGACATCAGTCCCAGAGCATCAAACTGACACTGAAGTTCACCCCATTACTGGCTGTAATCTTTACAGAAGGACACACCCGGACCCCAGCAGTCAACAGTTACTACCTGGTTGTATTGTTTGTTCCACTTTATATATACCGCCTCTCATAATTTAGAGGCTGATCATTAGCATCTATGCACTGACAGCTTCTCGGGATCTTCGCAGGGGTCCCATCGGCGGGCCTAATGAGTGGTGGGCCCGCCGCTGTGACACAAGGCAGGGGATCACGATCCAAGCTAGGTTGCATAATCTGCTTAGTTATAGAATGTTTAATCCAGAACTCTTGGTGTATACATATCGCTTCTCTCTTGCATCTTAAACAAAAGGACATACTATGCTGCAACGGTAACGATAAGATATAACTAAGTTTTGTTTATTTATGTTCCTGTACGTATAATATCTGTTATATTTCATACAAGGCCTAAGACACAACTATCTTAACCGACCCACACCTAGGGCCTCCCGACACGCCTTGAATCCGGAGGTACTTCCACACACAGTTACACTTTACACATCCACGGGTGTGCCTCCCACTAACCCCCCAGAGTCAACTCAGACGTTATCTCATAACGCCCCACTACTGATTCAGAGTCAGGCGGCTGCCTGCCTGAACCAAGACTCAACTACAATCCTACCCTACAACCCCTAACTACCCCCCCCCACACCAACCCTCCAGACCCCACCGCCCAACCCTCTCCCCCACCTCCCCCCTTTTTTTTTTTTTTTTTTTTTTTTTTTTTTTATCAGACCTCCCTCAACTCCTGAACAATGTCTTACTCCTTCTTAGGTAAAACCCCAACATTAATATCGCATAACATCAATGGACTCAACATACCAGAAAAAAGATCCAAACTACTCAAAGAACTTAAACTCACTAATCCCTTATTAGTATTTCTACAGGAAACACATTTCAAAGGCCAAAACATCCCTAAAATTACCAACAATCTCTATACAAGAGCATATCACGCAACAAATCCACAAGCCAAGACTAAAGGGGTCTCAATCCTTATAAACAAAAATGCCCCCTTTGAACTGACTAACCAACTCATAGACCCAGACGGCAGATACATATTTCTGAAGGGCAACTGGGAGGGTTCCCCCATAACTTTAGCGAACGTATACTTCCCAAACAGGGCACACATCACCTTCTGCAATACGATTGTCAGGGAACTCAAATGGTTTGCCGAGGGCTGTATTGTCTTAGGAGGAGATTTTAATATCCCACTATCCCCCCTCCAAGACACCTCAACAGGTTACACCCATGTATCCTACAGAATCCTGAAAAGAATCAAACTCCTATTACAGTCCCTCACACTAGTAGACTCATGGAGGACAACTCATCCCACCGACAGGGACTTCTCATACTACTCCCCCCCTCACAGACGTTACTCCAGAATAGACTTGATCTTTATAACCCAACGAGACTTAACCACTATCAAAAGAGCTGACATAGGCATTATCACAATCTCAGACCACGCTCCCACAGCCATCACCCTAAAACTCAACCAGACTAACCGCAACCCCTTTAACTGGAGACTGAACGCCTCTTTGCTCACAGACCAGACCATACACGATGACATACACAAAGCAATAAACGCATACTTCAGAATTAATATAGACACAGATACAAACCCACTTAACAACTGGGAAGCACACAAAAGTGTCATCAGGGGGGAATTCATCAAGTGGGGTGCCAGAAAGAAGAAAGAAAAAAACAAAAACATACATGACCTATCGGTTAAAATAGCCCAACTTGAGACACAACACAAAAAAACCCTCACAGCTATAGCGGCTGACGAACTTACTCAATGCAGAAAGGATTTACTAGAAATCCTACACTTTCAAACGCAAAAAGCTTTGTTCTTCCGTAAAAGTGTTTTCTATGAACAAGGAGACAAAAGTGGCAAACAGTTGGCTAGAGCTCTGAGGGATGCAACCACAGCCAAACACATCTACGCCATACGCAACAAAAATGGGACTCTAGAACACAACTCTGAAAGAATAGCAGACCTATTCCAGGAATTTTACTCCAAACTATATAACCTAACCCCCCAACACAAACCGGCACATATACATCACACCAGGGAGGACCTGATAAAACAATTCCTAGAAGACAGTAAACTTCCCGCCCTGAAAACCCTAGATACTGACACCCTGAATACCCCCATCTCCTTGACTGAAATCCAAGACGCAATTAAACAATTAAAAACAGGGAAAAGCCCTGGACCCGACGGACTGACCTCCCAGTATTACAAAACATTTTCAACCCTGCTCTCCAAACCATTACTCACAGCATTTAACCATTTGGCCTCCCACAAAAACACCTCAGACTCCCTACTCATGGCCCACATAGCAATCATCCCCAAACCAGACAAAGACCACACAGACTGTGCAAACTTTAGACCAATTTCACTCCTCAATATAGACGTTAAATTACTAGCTAAGATTATAGCTAACAGACTAAAACCCCTACTCACCCAAATTATAGGACCAGAACAAGTGGGCTTCATGCCCGGACGTGAGGCTAGGGACAATATCACCAAATCCCTGAATTTGATTCATTATGCACGCCAGCAAAAACTCGAAGGTCTTCTGGTCTCTACAGACGCAGAGAAGGCCTTCGATAGGGTCTCATGGGAATATATGTTTGCTACCTGCGCACACATAGGCTTAGGAGGAAACATGATTAATTGGATTAAGGCTCTCTATCAAAACCCGCAGGCTAGAATCAAAATCAACAATACCCTATCTGACCCCATTCATATACACAACGGTACCAGACAAGGCTGCCCCCTCTCTCCCCTACTTTTTATTCTTACACTAGAACCCCTCATTAGAACAATAAATCAATCAATCGACATAACAGGCTTTACAGTACACAAGAGGGAATACAAGACGGCTGCTTATGCAGATGACCTCTTGTTCTTCATAACACGTCCCCACACCACACTCCCAAACCTCATAAATATATTCGCAACATTCGGCTTTATCTCAAATTTCAAAGTGAATCAATCAAAGTCTGAAGCCCTCAACCTAAGCTTACCACCTGATGAGCTTAAACTGATTAAAGAAAATTTCAAATTTAAATGGGAACCTAACTCTCTAAAATATTTAGGTATCAAACTAACCTCTAACATTGACTCTTTATACCCGACCAACTTTACGACCCTACTGAGCAACATAAACAAAGACCTCCGACAATGGACTACAAAACAGTTCTCATGGTTCGGAAGAGCCTCAATACTAAAAATGACTATCCTCCCCAGACTATTATATTTTTTCAATGCGTTACCCATACATATACCCAATACCTTTTTCTCCAAATTGCTCTCCATTCAGAGAAATTTCCTCTGGTCAAATAAAAGGCCCAGGACCAACTTCAATACCCTAACTTGGCCCAAAAGCCGAGGCGGTATTGGCCTGCCTGATTTTAAAAAATATTATCAGGCCTCACATCTATCCAGAATAATAGACTGGCATTGTCATGGCCAAACAAAAGACTGGGTACAACTAGAACACGTGCACAACCCCCAGCAACTACTCTATTACCCCTGGACTAGACACTCTAGATATACCAGGGAAATCACACACCCACTAGTCGCAAATACCCTTAAAATCTGGCATTCCCTAGCCACAAAACACGAATTGGCCACAATCCCAGGTCCACTAACCCCTTTGGTTAACAACCCAGATTTCCCACCAGGTATGAACCTGAAAATGTCTTCATCCCCAAGACATGCCACCAAACTCTTAGCTACCCACTGCATGAATGGAAACAGGGTTAAATCCCTAGATACGCTCAAAATGGAATATAAAGAGGTTTTTTCAAACTTTTGGTTCTACGTACAGGTAAGGGACTTTCTTCTTAACAGCAAGAACAAACCCTCATTTCACCAGAGACTCACACCTCTAGAAGATATCTGCCTTAAAGGCTCACAAACAGCTAACACGACCTCATTAGCATACAAATGGCTATCCCATCCTACCAAATTGAGCAGAAACAAACACAAGGAAAGATGGGAGAATGAACTTGGTTCTATAATACGTGAGGCACATTGGGAAAAAGCTTGTATTTTTGCACACAAATGCTCACTTAGTACTAGATACCAAGAAATATCATATAAACTCCTTACACAGTGGTATATAACACCAGTTAAAGCTAAGAAATGGTCTGCAACGGCATCAGACTTATGCTGGCGCTGTGGAAATGATATAGGTACTCTTTTACATCTTTGGTGGGAATGTCCCCCAATCCTTGACTACTGGAACCAAATTATTAGATGGATCAAACACATCACAGAAACAAAAATTACACTAGACGCAGCTGCATGCCTGCTACATATCAATTCATTTTCAATTAGCAAATATAAAAAATCTCTATCTAGGCACCTTCTTACGGCAGCTAAAAGTCTAATACCTTTGCACTGGAAAACCACTCACATTCCTACAGTCAAGGATTGGTTGGACAGGGTACGTTACATGTATAAAATCGAGGAATTACTGGCAATGAAAAAAGAAGACGGGTCCAGTTTCAATTCACTATGGCAGCCTTGGCTGGTTTTCACCCTTTCCAACGAATATTCCGCCTTAATCACCTAAACACTATAAGAGCCATGAATCTAAACACCGGCAATACGCTACGCTCCTAATACGCCTGGGAAAACATCTAAGCACCTCCACATTATCTAGAGTCCCCCCCCCCTTTTTATTTTTTTTTACCCCTCCCACCCGTGTCCCCTCCACCGCCCCTCCAAATGTCACCCTAAATCTACCCCACCCACCTCTCACCCTACCCCACTCAGTAATCAATAACCATTGCCTTACGCTATGTGTTAAATCTCGCAACGCTTGAAAGTTACGTTTTCTGTTACTATGTTCCAATGTTGAGACGATACAAGTCTCTATTCTTGTTACAATGTGCACTGCAAATTATCATTCTGATATTTCTATTGTATGCAACTTTTTCTCAATAAAAACTTTGATTGTGAAAAAAAAAAAAAAAAAAAAAAAAAGTTCATATCCAACAAATGATGCGAAGTGATGTGGATGAGAACACCCAGTGACTGTCAATCATCAATCGAATATTGCAGTGATAAATCCTCCACCATACGAATAAAATACTCTTACCAGATGTGATAAGTAAAAACACATGGACCCAATGAGGGATAAAACATGAGACACCGATCTGGCCAATCCGAGACTCAATCTGGAGCTGTATGCTGATCAGGAACGATCCAAGATGTCCTTAGGTTGAAGATGCAGCTTCAAACAGGATGTAGTCATACAAGTGTGATGCCCAGAAAAAAGAGAGGAATGCGATCTAAGTGCACACTGTCATCTTCATTTATTTAAAAAATGTAGCAAAATTAAACAGGAACATGCTCTCATAAGAGCAGCGCACTGAAAGTGTATACTAGAAATAGCCAGTTTCTGAAGCTCCAAGAGCGCAAAGATATACACTGAAGCGCAATGGAAATAAACAAAAAAGATTTGCCAAAAACAGACAAAAAACTTTGTAGTATAAATACACAGCACGGTGTGCAGCCACTGTATGCAGTGATGAGAGGCGGGTGACGCGGTAACTCCTCCCCCGTACGTACGTTACGTCTCCAGGACTTCGTCAGCGGTGGGTGGAGTCAAGCAGTCACCTCGCAGGCTAGATATAGCCACCTGGGCGGTCCGTAATTAGCATGTTTTGTGCGGATACAAGCCGGCGCCGGAAATCCAAGCACCTTGCATTCCCCTGCAACATGTCCACGCCAAATCACAACGGGGACACCAGATGTACAAAAGCCAAACTTTCTCATTAATATATTAAGTGGGAGTATATGAAACAGCATACAGCTGAACAACCAACCCTCTTGGAATAATACCAAGAAAACCATGCACCAATGTATATGGAATTTATATTAAATGATATTAAAAAAAAATTTATTTAAAATTAAACTCAAAATATTAAAACAAATACAGAAAAAGATCGTATTTCTATACCTGACCATTGCAAATGGGTGTTAAAAATTGTAATATATTGTTAAAAAAAAATTTTATATGTTTGAAATTTTTTTTTTCCAAAAAAATATATATTTTATGTACACCCGCGTCCATCACTGAATACTTACAAATTAACACAGTTATCACATTATACAACCTCACATTCTTTCATATATCATTCCTATTTCACACAATAGAAACGGAAGGATAATATTATTATATATATCTGGTATGAGAAGAAGTGGGGTCCTAATTAATTAATCTAAGAAAAGGAAAGAAAAAAGAATTGGGGCAATAGGGGGGGAGGGGGGGGGGGGAGAGGGGGGGAAACTATATATTATTTATCAGATATAAAGCAATTTAAATCAAAGTCGACGTTCATCCCCCTATGAACAAGTACCTGCATCTCATGAATCCAGAAGGATTCACGCCGACTTAACTGTCTGATAAAATTCCCCCCTCTCCAGTGTGGGGTAACCCTTTCGAGTCCCCAAAATTTAAGGCATTTTGGATCCCTATTATGATATAACCTAAAGTGTTTAGACACATTATGTGTTACTAAACCCTTTTTAATATTGTTGACGTGTTCCCCTATACGAACACTAAGAGGTCTGGAGGTCCTCCCAATGTATTGTTTTCCACAGTCACATTCAAGAACATACACCACGCCTGTGGTGTTGCAAGTGATCAAGTTTTTGATAGGATATGTGACACCAGTGGAAAAACAGGAAAAGTCTTTTCTTTTCTTTATATTATGTTTACATTGTTTACAAGGGGGGCAGCGCCCGCAGGCGTAAAATCCCGTGAGAAAAGAAAATATTTTATTATCCTTTACAATGGGAGGGTCAACCACACTAGGGGCCAAGACATCCCTCAATGTTGGTGCCCTTTTGTAAATAAACCTAGGGCGAGACGGTAATGTTTTTCCTAAGATATTGTCCTTACGAAGAATATCCCAGTGCTTCATTATGATTTTTTCGAATTTTTTATGTTGGATGTTGTAATCCAAAATGATTTTAAATTCAGATCCAACTTTTACTGTTTTTTTTAGGTTGAGAATCAGACACTAAAATGGTACGATCCATAATGCCAATATTCTGAATCTCACTCAAAATGGCGTTTTTATTATACCCCTTCTGACAAAAACGCTCAGCCAGAACATTTGATTGGGCAAGATAGTCAGTTTCTAAAGAGCAATTGCGTCTCAAGCGTATAAATTGTCCCCTTGGAATGTTGCACAACCAGGATTGGTGATGGCAACTATCCAAGGGGATAAAACTATTTCGATCGGTGGTCTTGAAAAAATTTTTTGTTTTAAGGGATGTGCCATCTCTAAAAATCTCCAAATCAAGAAACGCTATGCGAATTTGATGTTTTTGGTATTTCCGTTGAGTTTTGACATGAATAGTTTTAAGCCAATCATATTCCCCTCCCAGATGATGATCAAATCATCAATATATCTATAGTACTGTTTAAGCTCAGGGGGTCTGTTATTAAAGACAGTCTGCTCCTCCCAAAACGCCATAAAGATGTTGGCTACACTAGGGGTAGAGTGGGCACCCATTGCAACACCGAGGGTTTGCAGAAAAAACTTATGATCATACCAAAAATAATTTTTGTTTAAACAAAAATCGAGAGCCTCTAAAAGGAAATTCTGGTGAATAATAGGTAAGTTAGATCCCTCCAGGGCCCATTTAACCGAGTGGAGGGCATCCTGATGACCTATGATTGTGTACAAAGAACCCACGTCTGCTGTCACCAAAAGGGTATTATCATTAGCAGGCGTGGATTCAATCACCTGAATCGCATGCTTTGTATCTTTCAGAAATGCGGTGGTTTTAGTAACCAATGGTTTGAGAAAAAAATCGATGTACTGGCCTAATTGGGCAGTCACTGAATCGATCCCGTTTACAATAGGTCTACCCGGGGGTCTCTGTGAGTCCTTATGCACTTTGGGTAGAAAATATATAATAGGCCTTCTACAGGCACTGGGATCTAAATATAATGATTCTTTCTTGTTAAGCACTCCCCTGTTTCTCCCTGATTGCACCAAATCATGCAATTCACTCTTAAAGGAAAAAACAGGGTCGCTCCCCAAAATCTGATATGTAGTACGATCTGACAGCAATCTATCCATTTCCTCTCTGTAATACGTTTTGTTCATGACCACCAAGCCACCTCCTTTATCCGCCGGACGGACAACTACATTTTTATTTTTCTCTAGCAATGCTATACCTGATTTAAGAAAATGAGGGTCTCTGACCTTTTTCACTTTCATTGCTTCAAGGTCGCTTGAGACCATATTTTTAAAAACCTCAATGTGTCTGTGATCATTTTTGGGCGGATTGAACACAGATTTGTTAGCTAAATTAGAGTAAGTACTCTGTGCTGCCGTTCCACTCGCGCCCAAACTTATGGATACTGGATGAGGTTCACCCGGTTTAGACAGGAAATAGCGTTTAATATTCAAAGATCTGACAAATTTCTGCCGGCTGATATACGTCTGGAATTTACTAAAATTGCGCACTGGAGCGAACTTGAGTCCTTTATCTAGGACCTTCAATTCGTCCTCTGATAAAACAGAATCGCTAATGTTGTAAATGCCAGCTCCAATTACAGTTTTTGCCTTTTGAATTCTTTGTCCGGCTCTTCTTCCTCTCTTTCCCTTCTTTTGCCCCCCTGTTTGTTCCCCGGGGGTGTCTATCCCCACGGATCTTGCCATTGTGGTTGGCGTGATCCTAAAAAACTTTCAGTGTATAGTGAATCTTCCTGAAACAATGGTACAAAAACGATTCTGGATAGGTACAGGATGTTGTTCATAATATGGTACACTGGGTCCAACATAATGATTCCCTCTTTGACCCCGACCATTATTACCATAATAGGACTGTCCACAGTTGAAAGAACCTCCTCTCGGTGGTCTATACACATCCCCATATTCATTTCCATGTCCCTGTTGTGTGTTTTGGGAATTGCTGGGTATATGTTGGTTTCCCCTCCCCCTAACACCTCTATTAATATTACCTCTAGTTCTATTATTCGGACGACCCCCTCCCCTATGGGGTGGTCCTCGACTTGCTGGTGAGTGGTGACCCCACATCTACCGAAGTATGTGTACTAGAGATGGGTGGAGTACGTTTAGGAGGGGCGTTCACAGGAACTGCTTCCACATTTAAGGGATTAGATTGCCACTTAAAAACCTCTCCCCGAGCAAAATCACCAGAATCACGAATGTATTTAGTTTTCTTTTTTTTCCTGTACCTCTTTGTCCCATTTAGTCATTTTATTTTTCAATTCACCAGATAATCTAGAAAAATCAGATGACTCTTTAAATGGTTCTATTTTAATTGGTATTAATTAATTTTTCTTGGTATTATTCCAAGAGGGTTGGTTGTTCAGCTGTATGCTGTTTTATATACTCCCACTTAATATATTAACCACTTGCCGACAGGCGCACGACGATATACGTCGGCAGAATGGCACAGACAGGCAGGAGGGTGTATATATAAGTCCCTCCTTTCTGCCTGTCCGTGCCATCGGGAACGGCGCGCTCCCGCGCTGGTCGGGACCCCCGTGAGTACGATCGTGGTCCCCGCGGACTCGATCGCCACGGGGACCCCCGCGATCGTCTCACGGGACGGCTGAACGGGGAGATGCCGAGATAAACAGCATCTCCCCGTTCTGCCTAGCAACTAGTGACGCCGATCTCTGCTCCCTGTGATTGGAGCAGAGATCAGCATTCACTAGCTGACAGCCACGCCCCCCCACAGTAAGAAACACACCCCTAGGCATACTTAACCCTTACACTGCCCCCTTGTGGTTAACCACTTCACTGCCAGTGTCATTTTTACAGGAATCAATGCATTTAAATAGCATTAATTGCTGTAAAAATGACAATGGTCCCAAAAATGTGTCAAAAATGTCTGATGTGTCCGCCATAATGTCGCAGTCACAAAAAAAAACGCAGATCTCCGCCATTACTAATAAAAAAAAATTATTAATAAAAATGCTATAAAACTATCCCCTATCTTGTAAACGCTATAACTTCTGCGCAAACAAATCGATAATCGCTTATTGCGAATTTTTTTACCAAAAATATGTAGAAGAATACGTATCGGCCTAAACTGAGGAAAAAAAAAGTTTTTTTATATATTTTTTGGGGATATTTATTATAGCAAAAAGTAAAAAATAATGCATTTTTTTCAAAATTGTCGCTTTATTTTTTTTTATAGCGCAAAAAATAAAAACCGCAGGGGCGATCAAATACCACCAAAAGAAAGCTCTATTTGTGGGAAAAAAAGGACGTAAATTTTGTTTGGGAGCCACGTCGCACGACCGCGCAATTGTCAGTTAAAGCGACGCAGTGCCGAATCGCAAAAAGGGGCCTGGTCCTTTGGCTGCAAATTGGTCCGGTCTGAAAGTGGTTAATGAGAAAGTTTGGCTTTTGTACATCTGGTGTCCCCGTTGTGATTTGGCGTGGACATGTTGCAGGGGAATGCAAGGTGCTTGGATTTCCGGCGCCGGCTTGTATCCGCACAAAACATGCTAATTACGGACCGCCCAGGTGGCTATATCTAGCCTGCGAGGTGACTGCTTGACTCCACCCACCGCTGACGAAGTCCTGGAGACGTAACGTACGTACGGGGGAGGAGTTACCGCGTCACCCGCCTCTCATCACTGCATACAGTGGCTGCACACCGTGCTGTGTATTTATACTACAAAGTTTTTTGTCTGTTTTTGGCAAATCTTTTTTGTTTATTTCCATTGCGCTTCAGTGTATCTCTTTGCGCTCTTGGAGCTTCAGAGACTGGCTATTTCTAGTATACACTTTCAGTGCGCTGCTCTTATGAGAGCATGTTCCTGTTTAATTTTGCTACATTTTTTAAATAAATGAAGACGGCAGTGTGCACTTAGATCGCATTCCTCTCTTTTTTTTGGGCATCACACTTGTATGACTACATCCTGTTTGAAGGACATCTTGGATCGTTCCTGATCAGCATACAGCTCCAGATTGAGTCTCGGATTGGCCAGATCGGTGTCTCACGTTTTATCCCTTATTGGGTCCATGCGTTTTTACTTATCACATCTGGTAAGAGTATTTTATTCGTATGGTGGAGGATTTATCACTGCAATATTCGATTGATGATTGACAGTCACTGGGTGTTCTCATCCACATCACTTTGCATCATTTGTTGGATATGAACTTTTATGTTATGTTATTTTATCTTAATTTCACTTTTTGCGCTGCACATTTTTTCTTTTATATTACACTGTGAGGGATTTTGTGGTTTACCTTTTTGTGTTCAGCTTGCATTTGTTAGTTTTAATTAATTTCAGGTTTGCGCTGATTGTTCCTTATATAATTAATATCTGTACATGTGCCTTCTTGAAGAGGGGGACTCACTGTGTTTGGAGGAAGAAAAATGCTGACTATGACCCTAATGCCGCGTACACACGTGCAGACTTTTCCCGGTGGACCTAGTCCAGCGGACAATCCACCGGACTTTCCAGCTGGCTTCGCCGGACTTTCCGAGCGTGTGGACTTGCCCACACACGCCCGGACTTGCCCACACACGCGCGGACTTCTCCGGCGGACAGTCCGCTGAACAAAGTCCGCGGGACTTTTGAAAATGAACGGACTTGCCCACACACGGAGCAGTCCGTTCATTTCAAACATAACTTCAGGTACGTAGCTAGCGTAGGCAGTAAATGCCGGCGCGCTAGCTCCGTCACCTGGCATGGATTTAAAGGGAATCCCCACGCCGAAAAACGGCGTGGGGGTCCCCCCCAAATCCATCTCAGACCCTTATCCGAGCACGCAGCCCGGCAGGCCAGGAAAGGGGTGGGGACGAGTGCGCCCCCCCCTCCTGAGCCGTACCAGGCCGTGTGCCCTCAACAGGGGGGTGCCCTGGGGAAAGGGGGGCCGTGCGGCCCCCCCACCCCAAAGCACCTTGTCCCCATGTTGATGAGGACAAGGGCCCATTCCCGACAACCCTGGCCGTTGGTTGTCGGGGTCTGCGGGCGGGGGCTTATCGGAAACTGGGAGCCCTGGGAGCCTCCTTTTACAAGGGGGCCCCCAGATCCCGGCCCCCCACCCTATGTGAATGAGTATGGGGTACGATGTACCCCTACCCATTCACCTAAAGTGTAAAATGTAAAGTAAAGAAACCACACTTTTGAAAAAATAATTTATTGCACTGCTCCGGGGGTCTTCTTCCGTCTTGGGGGTCTTCTCGCCGGACTCCTCCGCCATTTACGTAGCTCTTTTACCGAGCGGAGAAGTCCGGCTACCTTCTTCGTCGTCGCCGCCGTCGTCTGGGGGTCTCGATCCGCCTTCCGGGGTCTTCGGGGGTCTTCTGGTGTCTTTTCTGGGGTCTCTTCTGTTCTTGCCGCTGTCGTCGCTTTCTGCGCCGCCTTCTTCTTCCGCCTTCTTCTTCTTCTTGTTCTTCTTCTTCCGATGTTGACACGTCGCTCTCTCTGGCCGGAATGCCAGAGCCGCGCTGTGCTGGGACTTATATAGGGACAAGGGGACAGGGTCACATGCTCATGTCACATGGTGACCCCGCCCCCTGTGATGTCACAGTCCCAGCATCCTCCGGGACTGTGACATCACAAGGGGGCGGGGTCACCATGTGACATGAGCATGTGACCCTGTCCCCTTGTCCCTATATAAGTCCCAGCACAGTGCGGCTCTGGCATTCCGGCCAGAGAGAGCGACGTGTCAACATCGGAAGAAGAAGAACAAGAAGAAGAAGAAGAAGAAGGCGGAAGAACAAGGCGGCGCAGAAAGCGACGACAGCGGCAAGAACAGAAGAGACCCCGGAAGACACCGGAAGACCCCCGAAGACCCCCGAAGGCGGATCGAGACCCCCAGACGACGGTGGCGACGACGAAGAAGGTAGCCGGACTTCTCCGCTCGGTAAAAGAGCTACGTAAATGGCGGAGGAGTCCGGCGAGAAGACCCCCAAGACGGAAGAAGACCCCCGGAGCAGTGCAATAAATTATTTTTTCAAAAGTGTGGTTTCTTTACTTTACATTTTACACTTTAGGTGAATGGGTAGGGGTACATCGTACCCCATACTCATTCACATAGGGTGGGGGGCCGGGATCTGGGGGCCCCCTTATAAAAGGGGGCTCCCAGATTCCGATAAGCCCCCGCCCGCAGACCCCGACAACCAACGGCCAGGGTTGTCGGGAAGAGGCCCTTGTCCTCATCAACATGGGGACAAGGTGCTTTGGGGTGGGGGGGGGCCGCACGGCCCCCCTTTCCCCAGGGCACCCCCCATGTTGAGGGCACACGGCCTGGTACGGCTCAGGAGGGGGGGCGCTCGCTCGTCTTTTAGGCGTGGGGATTCCCTTTAAATCCATGCCAGGTGACGGAGCTAGCGCACCGGCATTTACTGCCTACGCTAGCTACGTAACCTAAAGTCACGTGCTAAATGAACGGACTTGCAGATGAGCGGCAAGTCCGTTCATTTAAAAAGTCCGGCGGACTAGCCTACTAACGGCAGGATTGTCCGCCGGACTGCCCAGTCCAGCGGATAATTTTAAAACCAAACTTAAAACTTTGGTCCGCCGGACTTTGGCGCCAAAAAGTCCGCCGACGCCCACACACGAGGGGATTGTCCGCTGGACCTGAGTCCAGAGGATAATCCCGCGGGATTGTCCCTTCGTGTGTACGCGGCATAAGAACACCATCCCTACAGTCAAGCACAAAGGTGGAAACATTATGCTATGGAGCTGTTTCTCTGCTAAAGGTACAGACCAACTTTGCCGCATTGAGGGGGCCAATGGATGGGGCCATGTATTGTAAAATCTTGGAAAAGAACCTTATTCCCTCCAGAACAGTGAAGATGGGTCATAGATTGGTCTTCCAGCATGACAATGACCCAAAACATTCCACCAAGGCAACAAAGGAGTGGCTCAAGAAGAAGCACATTAACCACTTGCCGACTGCCGCACGACGATATACGTCGGCAGAATGGCACGTACAGGCAGGAGGGCGTATATATAAGTCCCTACCTCCCCCCGGTGCCTGCGGCGGTCGGCATCGTTGGGGGATCGATCGGAGATGAGGGGGAGGCCACTCATTCGTGGCCACCCCCTCGCGATCGCTCCCGGCCAATCAAATACTTCCTCTAGCCCTGTCATGTAAACAGGGCTAGAGTAAAGTAAAGTGATGTCATCCCTAACAGCTGCGGGTGGGGGGCCGATCGGGCCCGCCCCCGTGCCTGTAATTGTCCGGGACATTGGGGGAGGGATCGGAGATGAGGGGGGGCACTCATTCGTGCCCCCCTCCCCTCGCAATCGCTCCCGGCCAATGGAATGCTTCCTCTGGCTCTGTATTGTGTACAGAGCTAGAGGAAGTGAGGTCATCTCTCCTCGTGGCGGTCTTTTCGAACCGACGCCGAGAAGAGAACACGTGAGTTGCACAACACTACACTTACACTACACTACACTAACAGTAGAACACTCTAGGCACACTTTTCACACCCCCGCCCCCCCCCCCCCCCCGATTTCCCCCCTGCACCCCCTGTCACAGTGACACCAAAGCAATTTTTTTTTTACTGTTAACTGTTTTACTGTTAACTGCATTGGTGCATTGTGACCCTAATAACTGTTAGGGCAGTTAGATTTAGCCCCCTTTAGGTCTAGGAACCCCCCTAATAAAGGTTTAACCCCGTGATCACCCCCCGTCACCAGTGTCACTAAGCAATCGTTTTTTTAATCGCTGTATTAGTGTCACAGTTGACGCTAGTTAGGGAGGTAGGTTTAGGTCTGCCGCAGCATTTTATAGTGTCAGGGACCCCCCCATATACTACCCACTAAAGGTTTTAACCCCCTGATTGCCCCCTAGTTAACCCTTTCACCAGTGATCACCATATAACTGTTACGGGTGACACTGGTCAGTTAGTTTATTTTTTATAGTTTCAGGGCACCCGCCGTTTATTACCTAATAAAGGTTTAACCCCCTGATCGCCCGGCGGGTGAAATAAGTAAGATTTTAGAGTCAAATAGGGACTGCGTCGCCCCAGGCAGCGTCGGGTTAGTGCCAGTACCGCTAACACCCACGCACGCAGCATACACCTCCCTTAGTGGTATAGAATCTGAACAGATCGATATCTGATCTGATCAGATCTATACTAGCGTCCCCAGCAGTTTAGGGTTCCCAAAAACGCATTGTTAGCGGGATCAACCCAGATATCTACTAGCACCTGCGTTTTCCCCCTCCGCCCAGCCCACCCAAGTGCAGTATCGATCGATCACTGTCACTTACAAAACACTAAGCGCACATAACTGCAGCGTTCGCAGAGTCAGGCCTGATCCCTGCGATCGCTAACAGTTTTTTGGTAGCGTTTTGATTCAGTCGCTAACAGTCAGGAGCTTTTTTTTTCCTGTGAGTCTCACTAGTGTACTACTAAATTTAGAGCCCAAAATGGCAAGTCAAACATACACTAGTGAACAGGCCTACTTGTTTCTGAATATGACAGATAGTGAAGAGGAGGTCACTCATCTATCAGAATCAGGCTCAGAATACGACCCAGTAGACGACAGCGGCTCCATGACAGATAGCTCTGACGGCGGAGTTGTGGTCCCTGCTAAGGTCAGGCGTACCAGACCCCAAACTCCTTCTTCTGTTGTTGAGGTGCAGGAACCGCAGGTCGCTCATAGGAGGCAGAGACGTACTAGAGGCGCTATTCCTTCTGGTGAACAGGCAAGCATTAGCGGCCTAGTACACCCTGGACGTACATCCAGCACTGCAGTATCACGTGGTGACGTGGCGAGTCCCATAAGTGCAGTTCCAGCTGGCGAGGTGGCAAGCACAAGTAGTGTCCCGCTGCCACCGAGAAGAAGACAAAGACAGGCCCGTCGTGCCCATAGTGCCCTTCCTGCAGAATTCGCCAATCCTGATTGGGTGCCCACCACTTCTGCAGAACCCGTACTTCCCCCATTCACTGGTCAACCCGGTATTCAGGTGGAAACAGCTGATTTTACGTCACTTGATTTTTTTTCGCTGTTTTTCACCGAAGATCTCTATAGATCTATTGTGGACCAAACCAATTTGTACGCTGGTCAACACATCGCCGCTAATCCCCAGTTGTCCACCCTTGCCAGAGATTGGAAACCAATTACTGTCCCCGAATTTAAGCTATTTCTGGGTCTTTCCCTCATCATGGGCGTAGTTAAAATGGGTACGTTGCGTTCATATTGGTCCACTGAGCCAATGTACCATATGCCCGTGTTCTCTGCCTCCATGTCCAGGGCATGATACGAACAGATTTTGCGGTTCATGCACTTCAACGACAATGAACTCTGTCGTCCTCAAGGAGACCCTGAATTTGATCGGCTCTATAAAATTCGGCCCCTCATAAACCATTTCAACCAACGTTTTGCAGACTTGTTTACTCCCCATCAAGTTGTCTGCGTTGACAAGTCCCTGATTAAGTTTACTGGCCGCTTGTCATTCAAACAATACCTTCCCAGCAAGCGTGCCAGATACGGGGTCAAGATGTATAAGCTCTGTGACAGGGCCACAGGCTATACATGTAGTTTTATGGTTTATGAGGGCAAAGATAGCCCACGTAGAGCAGACAAACTGCCCTGACTAAATAGGGAGCGCTGGCAAGATTGTGTGGGACTTGGTGTCACCCTTATTCGGAAAGGGGTAACACTTGTACGTGGACAGTTATTACACGAGCGTGCCACTGTTTAGTCATTTGTTTGATCAGCAGATTGGAGCATGTGGCACCGTGCGACTTAATCGCCGGGGCTTTCCCCAGCGACTTGTAGTTTCCCGTCTTAGGCTGGGGGAGATAGCCGGCTTGCAGTGTAATAACTTGCTCGCTATGAAGTGGAGGGATAATAAGAATGTTTTCGTTCTTACCTCCCTTCATGTAGACACGACGGTCAAAATTACTACGGCGGCTGGTGTTGTGACAAAACCCCTCTGTGTCCACGAGTACAACCAAAACATGGGAGGGGTGGACCTCAACGACCAATTGTTGGCGATGTACCTAGTTGCCCGTAAGGATAGACGCTGGTACAAAAAAGTGTCTATTTACTTATTCCAATTAGCTTTGCTGAACGCTCATGTGCTATACGGAGCTTCAGGACATACTGGATCCTTCCTTAAATTCCAGGAAGAGATCATCGGAGCCCTTCTGTTTCCAGACGGTGCTCCACCTCACCTTCCCAATCCTAATGCAGTTAGCCGGCAGCATGAGCGGCATTTTATTTATGTCCTCCCGAGTACCCCTACCCAACGAGCCCCCCAAAGAAAATGTTGTGTCTGCAGAAAGCGCGGATTTAGGCGTGACACCCGCTATTATTGTCCCCGCTGTCCTGACAATCCTGGTCTTTGCATCGGTGAATGTTTTGAACGCTACCATACACCAGTTGAGTATTAGCGTAGGGTACAGCAGTGCACAGACTAGGCACACGTTCTCAAGAATGCCATTGCATTTTGAGACCAAAACCGCTGGAACCGTTACAACAGTTCCGTTACTGTTACAGTTACAAAAAAAGTTTAAAAAAAAAAAGTAAAAAATAAAAAAACAAAAAAAATATAAAATAAAAAAACAAAAAATAGTTGTTGTTTTATTGTTCTCTTTCTCTCTATTCTCTCTCTATTGTTCTCTTTTTTAATGTATTCTTTTCTGCAATGTTTTATTGTTAACCATTTTTTTGTTTTCAGGTACGCCATTCAGTTGCAGCGCGGATTTATCTATCTTGACAGCAACAGCGTTTGCTCCCACGATACATAAAGCCGCGACTCCAACGCTGTAGGAGGTGATTTCACCACCACAGTTAAAAAAAAAAGAGCATATATGCCGAAGCATGGGGGCAGCAGGGGCGAAGGAGTGATTTGCTCCTAATGCCGCCTACATACGGTCGAAATTCCGACGGAGGCTTGCCCGTGGAAAATTACGACCGCGTGTACGCGGCATAACTTTTTTGCGGGAGGATGCCCCCATGCTTCGGCATATATATATTTTAGGCACAGGTTGCGTTAAAAAATGTTTTATTTTTTACTATGTTTTTTTTTGGTATTTGCTTTGCAGGTATGATAAATCTTACTGTTAATGTAATGTTAATTTTTTTTTTTTTGTTAACCATAATTTGCTTAGCAGGTACGCCATTCAGCTGCGGCGCGGATTTATTTATCTTGACAGCAACAGCGTTTGCTCCCACGATACATAAATCCGTGACTCCAGCGCTGTTGGAGGGGATTTCACCACCACAGTAAAAAACAAAATGGTGCATGTATGCCCATCATTAGAAATGTGTGGATGAAGGGAGGTATTCTAATGGTGGGCATACCCACCGATCAATCTTTTTTTTTCGTTCAGCCCACAGGCTGCATGAAAAAAAAGATTACAATATTTGCCAAACAAGGGCCAGCAACGTACTGGTATGTTGCTGGACTTTGAGTGGTTAACCAGAATGATGCCGGCGGGTTTAGGTATTATCTTGGAATCATTCTTTTCAGCCAGCGGTCGGCTGTCATGTAAAAGCAATCCTAGTGGCTAATTAGTCTCTAGACTGCTTTTACAAGCAGTGGGAGGGAATGCCCCCCCCCTCCCACTGTCTTCCATGGATTTCTCTGGCTCTTCTGTCCCAACAGGGAACCTGAGAATGCAGCCGGTGGTTCCACCAGCTGACCATAGAGCTGATCAGAGATCAGAATGGCTCCAATCATCTCTATGGCCTAAGAAACCGAAGCTACGAGCATTTCATGACTTATATTTCGCCGGATATAAACAGCGCCATTGGGAAATTGGGAAAGTATTTTATCACACCGATCTTGGTGTGGTCAGATGCTTTGAGGGCAGAGGACAGATCTAGGGTCTAATGGACCCCAATTTTTTCAAAAAAGAGTACCTGTCACTACCTATTGCTATCATAGGGGATATTTACATTCCCTGAGATAACAATAAAAATGACAAGTCCCTGATTAAGTTTACTGGCCGCTTGTCATTCAAACAATACCTTCCCAGCAAGCGTGCCAGATACGGGGTCAAGATGTATAAGCTCTGTGACAGGGCCACAGGCTATACATGTAGTTTTATGGTTTATGAGGGCAAAGATAGCCCACGTAGAGCAGACAAACTGCCCTGACTACATAGGGAGCGCTGGCAAGATTGTGTGGGACTTGGTGTCACCCTTATTCGGAAAGGGAGACCACTTGTACGTGGACAATTATTACACAAGCGTGCCACTGTTTAGTCATTTGTTTGAACAGCAGATTGGAGCATGTGGCACCGTGCGACCTAATCGCCGGGGCTTTCCCCAGCGGCTTGTAGTTTCCCGTCTTAGGCTGGGGGAGATAGCCTGCTTGCAGTGTAATAACTTGCTCGCTATGAAGTGGAGGGATAATAAGAATGTTTTCGTTCTTACCTCCCTTCATGCAGACACGACGGTCCAAATTACTACGGCGGCTGGTGTTGTGACAAAACCCCTCTGTGTCCACGAGTACAACCAAAACATGGGAGGGGTGGACCTCAACGACCAGTTGTTGGCGCTGTACCTAGTTGCCCGTAAGGATAGACGCTGGTACAAAAAAGTGTCTATTTACTTATTCCAATTAGCTTTGCTGAATGCTCATGTGCTATACGGAGCTTCAGGACGTACTGGATCCTTCCTTAAATTCCAGGAAGAGATCATCGGAGCCCTTCTGTTTCCAGACGGTGCTCCACCTCACCTTCCCAATCCTAATGCATTTAGCCGGCTGCATGAGCGGCATTTTATTTATGTCCTCCCGAGTACCCCTACCCAACGAGCCCCCCAAAGAAAATGTCGTGTCTGCAGAAAGCGCGGATTTAGGCATGACACCCGCTATTATTGTCCCCGCTGTCCTGACAATCCTGGTCTTTGCATCGGTGAATGTTTTGAACGCTACCATACACCAGTTGAGTATTAGCGTAGGGTGCAGCATTGCACAGACTAGGCACACGTTCTCAAGAATGCCATTGCATTTTGAGACCAAAACCGCTGGAACCGTTACAACAGTTCCGTTAGAACTGTTACAGTTACAAACAAAAGTTTTAAAAAAAAAAGTAAAAAATAAAAAAACAAAAAAAATATAAAATAAAAAAACAAAAAATAGTTGTTGTTTTATTGTTCTCTTTCTCTCTATTCTCTCTCTATTGTTCTCTTTTTTAATGTATTCTTTTCTGCAATGTTTTATTGTTAACCATTTTTTTGTTTTCAGGTACGCCATTCAGTTGCAGCGCGGATTTATCTATCTTGACAGCAACAGCGTTTGCTCCCACGATACATAAAGCCGCGACTCCAACGCTGTAGGAGGTGATTTCACCACCACAGTTAAAAAAAAAGAGCATATATGCCGAAGCATGGGGGCAGCAGGGGCGAAGGAGCGATTTGCTCCTAATGCCGCCTACATACGGTCGAAATTCCGACGGAGGCTTGCCCGTGGAAAATTTCGACCGTGTGTACGCGGCATAACTTTTTTGCGGGAGGATGCCCCCATGCTTCGGCATATATATATTTTAGGCACAGGTTGCGTTAAAAAATGTTTTATTTTTTACTATGTTTTTTTTGGTATTTGCTTTGCAGGTATGATAAATCTTACTGTTATACTGTAATGTTAATTTTTTTTTTTTCTTAACCATAATTTGCTTAGCAGGTACGCCATTCAGCTGCAGCGCGGATTTATTTATCTTGACAGCAACAGCGTTTGCTCCCACGATACATAAATCCGTGACTCCAGCGCTGTTGGAGGGGATTTCACCACCACAGTAAAAAACAAAATGGTGCATGTATGCCCATCATTAGAAATGTGTGGATGAAGGGAGGTATTCTAATGGTGGGCATACCCACCGATCAATCTTTTTTTTTTCGTTCAGCCCACAGGCTGCATGAAAAAAAAGATTACAATATTTGCCAAACAAGGGCCAGCAACGTACTGGTATGTTGCTGGACTTTGAGTGGTTATACCAGAATGATGCCGGCGGGTTTAGGTATTATCTTGGAATCATTCTTTTCAGCCAGCGGTCGGCTGTCATGTAAAAGCAATCCTAGTGGCTAATTAGTCTCTAGACTGCTTTTACAAGCAGTGGGAGGGAATGCCCCCCCCCCCCCCTCCCACTGTCTTCCATGGATTTCTCTGGCTCTTCTGTCCCAACAGGGAACCTGAGAATGCAGCCGGTGGTTCCGCCAGCTGACCATAGAGCTGATCAGAGATCAGAATGGCTCCAATCATCTCTATGGCCTAAGAAACCGGAAGCTACGAGCATTTCATGACTTATATTTCGCCGGATATAAACAGCGCCATTGGGAAATTGGGAAAGTATTTTATCACACCGATCTTGGTGTGGTCAGATGCTTTGAGGGCAGAGGACAGATCTAGGGTCTAATGGACCCCAATTTTTTCAAAAAAGAGTACCTGTCACTACCTATTGCTATCATAGGGGATATTTACATTCCCTGAGATAACAATAAAAATGATAAAAAAATATATATAAATGAAAGGAACAGTTGAAAAAAAAATAAAAAAGCAAAATCAATAATAATAAAAAAAAAAAAAGCACCCTGTCCCCCCTGCTCTCGCGCAAAGGCGAACGCAAGCGTCGGTCTGGCGTCATATGTAAACAGCAATTGCACCATGCATGTGAGGTATCACTGTGAAGGTCAGATTGAGGGCAGTAATTTTAGCAGTAGACCTCCTCCGTAAATCTAAAGTGGTAACCTGTAAAGGCGTTTAAATGCTTTTAAAAATGTATGTAGTTTGTCACCGCTGCACGTTTCTGCGCAATTTTAAAGCATGTCGTGTTTGGTATCCATGTAATCGGCCTAAGATCTTCTTTTTTATTTCATTAAATATTTGGGCAAGATAGTGTGTTTTAGTGCAGGTGTGTTTTTTCCAAAAAAAATGCGTTTGAAAAATCGCTGCGCAAATACTGAGTGAAAAAAAAAAATGAAACACCCACCATTTTAATCTGTAGGACCTTTGCTTTAAAAAAATATATATTGTTTGGGTGTTCAACGTAATTTTCTTGCAAAAAAAAATTATTTTCTCATGTAAACAAAAAGTGTCATAAAGGGCTTTGTCTTCAAGTGGCTAGAAGAGTGGGTAATGTGTGACATAAGCGTCTAAATGTTGTGCATAAAATACCAGGACAGTTCAAACCCCCCCCCCCCCCCAAATGACCCCATTTTGGAAAGTAGACACCCCAAGCTTTTTTCTGAGAGGCATGTCGAGTCCATGGAATATTTTATATTTTGACACAAGTTGCGGGAAAAATAATTATTATTTTATTTTTTTATTTTTTTTGCACAAAGTTGTCACTAAATGATATATTGCTCAAACATGCCATGGGCATATGTGGAATTACACCCCAAAATACATTCTGCTGCTTCTCATGAGTACGGGGATACCACATGCGTGAGACATTTTGGGAGCCTAGCCACGTACGGGACCCCAAAATCCAAGCACCACCTTCAGGATTTCGAAGGGTGTGAATTTTTGAATTCACTCCTCACTGCCTATCACAGTTTCAGAGGCCATGGAATGCCCAGATGGCACAAAATACCCCGAAATGACCCCATTTTGGAAAGTAGACACCCCAAGCTATTTGCTGAGAGTTATGGTGAGTATTTTGGCGCTATGCTGGCGCTATTTTTAGCGCTGTAGCGCCTGTAAAACGCCTCCAGTGTGAAAGGGGTCTTAAAGTCATCATGTGCGATTCTGCGTGAGTGCCAAGCAGATAGGGCCGACGCTACCACTAGGCAACCTAGGGAACCCAGCTGTACAGTGTCAGAGATGCTGGCGCAGCATTTATGGGTGCTGATGTTACCGTATTTATGGGTGCTGATGTTACCGTATTTATGGGTGCTGATGTTACCGCATTTATGGGGGCTGATGTTACCGTATTTATGGGTGCTGATGTTACCGCATTTATGGGGGCTGATGTTACCGCATTTATGGGGGCTGATGTTACCGCATTTATGGGTGCTGATGTTACCGTATTCATGGGGGCTGATGTTACTCCATTTTTTGGCTGCTGGTAAGGCCGCACTTATGGGTGCTGATGTTACCGCATTTATGGGTGCTTATGTTACCGCATTTATGGGGGCTGATGAAAAAAAAAATGAGAGCTGCAAAATACTCACCATGCCTCTCAGAAAATAGCTTGGGGTGTCTACTTTCCAAAATGGGGTCATTTGGGGGGGGGGGGGGGTTGTGCCATCTGGGCATTTTATGGCCTTCAAAACTGTGATAGGTAGTGATAGGTAGTGAGGAGTGAAATCAAAAATTTACGCCCTTAGAAATCCTGAAGGCGGTGCTTGGTTTTCGGGGTCCACGGATAGGATACACGTACACGGATAGGCTCACAAAAATTCCCACACATGTGGTATCCCCATACACAGGAGAAGCAGCAGTATTTATTTTGGGGTGTAATTCCACATATGCCCATGGCATGTGTGAGCAATATATAATTTAGTGACAACTTTGGGCAAAAAGAAAAAAGTTTGTAATTTTTCCCGCTACTTGTGGCAAAATATAAAATATTCCATGGACTCAACATGCCTCTCAGCAAATAGCTTGGGGTGTCTACTTTCCAAAATGGGGTCATTTGGGGGGTTTTGTGCCATCTTGGCATTTTATGGCTTTCAAAACTGTGATGGGTAGTGATTAGAGTTGAGCAGATGTTCGGGTTCGGCGGGTTCGGCCGAACTTCGGAAAAAAGTCCGGGTTCGGGACCGAACTTGACCCGAACTTGACCCCAAACTCCGAACCCCATTGAAGTCAATGGGGACCCGGACTTTTGAACACTAAAATGGCTGTAAAAAGGTCATGGAAAGGGCTAGAGGGCTGCAAATGGCCACAAAATGTTGTTAAGAGCATGGCAAGTGATCTGCAAACAAATGTGGATAGGGAAATAACTTAAAATAACATTAAAAAAAATTAAAAAAAAAAAAAAATGCTGGAGGCACCCTTCTCAGCAGAAGAGATACAGGAAGTCCTTAAGAACCTCAGAAACTCAACGGCACGATGCCACACATATGGTGGGAATACCCCAGAATACGCACTTTCTGGAAAAAATTATTCAATTTAATGGATAAGATAGTGGGAAAATAAAATACTTGGAAATAAAAAAAAATGAAAAAATTATAATCTTGACCTAGGAGGACGAAATTCAAATGGAGTAGGAGGTTGAGGTGGCGGTGGATGTGGCGGTGTAGGTGGAAGCGGCGGTGGAGGAGGACGAGGTAGCCAACACTGGTTCAAAAATACAACAATGGCTGGGTAAGCCTAGTGGTGAATGATGTGTCGAATTCTGTCCCCCGTCGCATAGTGTCCGCCCTGTACTGCGCTTGCTCAGTACGTAGGACAAGGGAATTTTGAAACTCTCCGAAGACGATGCGCGGTTCAAGCCACATCATCCGAGGTTGAAGCCTAGCCAAGCGAGCCCGTTAGGGGCCCTGTTACTATGTGCTACCGTATGTCCACTTGGATGGTCGGGCTTGAACCTGCACTCACTGCGCAGGCGGCGTTCATCTTTGAAGATTTTGTGAATCTCCTTGTCCTCCGTACTGCGCAAGCACTGCACCTGCGCAGTAAGTGGCCGGACACTATCCGATAGCAAGACAGTTTTCGTCAGAACACAGGTATATGTGTCTATTCTGCACAAGGTACGACCAAGTCCTGTGGGATCCATGCCTGGTTCATTTTAATGAACGTGAGCTTGTCCACATTGGCTCTGGACAGGCGGCTGCGCTTGTCTGTGATAACGCCCCCTGCCGTGCTAAATACACGTTCAGATAATACAGGGCAAGCTCAGGCCATGTGCCCATTTGGAGACCCAGAAGTTCAGATAATACACTGGCGGCATGGCAGGCCAGCACCTCCAAGGCATAAAGGGCAAGCTCAGGCCATGTGCCCAATTTGGAGACCCAGGGATCCAGCAGGGTGGCCACCCAATAATCAGCACCAGTTAAAATGTGGGCAACTCGGCGGTCGTTGCGGAGACACTGCAGCATGTAATCGCTCATGTGTGCCAGGCTGCCCAGAGGCAAGGAAAAGCTGTCCTCTGTGGGAGGTGTATCGTCTGTGTCCTCTGTATCCCCCCAGCCACGCACCAGTGATGGACATGAGCTGGTCTGGGTGCCACCCTGCTGTGAACATGGTTTCTCCTCCTCCATCTCCTCCTTATCCTCCACCTCGTCATCCTCCAGAACTGTGCCCTTGCTGCCAGACAATTGTGTACATGGCGCTTGTTGGTGCAGGAACCCACCCTCGTAGCCACTTGGAAATGACTGCCCTGAAAGCCTTGGAAATGAACCCTCTTCCTCCTCCTCCTCCTCCTCCTCATCCTGTGCCACATTCTCTTCCATCATCGCCTGAAGAGTTTTTTCAAGGAGGCATAGAACTGGGATAGTAACGCTGAGAACGGCGTCATCGGCACTGGCCATGTTGGTGGAGTACTTGAAACAGAGCAACAAGGCACAGAGGTCTCGCATGGAGGCCCAGTTATTGGTGGTGCTGTCCCGCTGAGCGACTCACGTGTGCGTGCTGCAGCTGAAACACCACTATCGCCTTGCTGCTCGCACAGTCTGGCAAGCATGTGCAAGGTGGAGTTCCACCTTGTGGGCACGTCACATATGAGATGGTGAGCGGAAAGGCCGAAGTTACGCTGCAGCGCTGACAGGCGAGCAGAAGCAGGGTGAGAACGCCGAAAGTGCGCACAGACGGCCCGCACTTTCTGCAGCAGCTCTGGCATATCGGGGTAATTCTTAAGGAACCTCTAGACCACCAAGTTCAGCACATGCGCCAGGCAAGGGATGTGCGTCAAACCGGCAAGGCCCAGAGCTGCTACGAGATTTCGCCCATTATCGCACACCACCAGGCCGGGCTTGAGGCTCACTGCCACCAACGTCATTACACGTACGGACGCCATGTTCTGAGGACATGACGCAATCCCCCATGTGAGTGCACGAGCCGGCACAACACTTGAAAGGAAGGAGGAGAAAATACCACCGCTACCTTAACCGGGCATACAGCTGTCTATAAGGACAGAGATTACCAGGCACGGAGGAAATCGGCGACCATCACCATACCCGTACCGGCCCCTCCAGATGAGCGGACGAGTGCACTTTTGAGGAAACCAACACATTGATACGGCAATACGCCAATCATACCACTGCAGCTCAACATACTGCACTCGGACAGCGGAGATATTCTGGAGGTTCCCTTCAGCCCGGGACTGATGATCATCCATCCTGGCAGGGCGGGTAACGTATGCTGAAAGTGCCTTTCATTCAATGCAATACTGCAAGATCGAACAGGCTTGGCAACAGGTAGCGTAATTAAGTGGAACTTTGTTTCAAAATCATATTGGGACTTCCCATTGATTGTCTCTCTACACTAAATTTTACTCTACATACAATCATTGTTTTTGGACAACGGCAATTATCTCCATTACAGTTCATAGGACTTTTCATTACTTTAACAACCATGTACCTTTGCAACTTGCTTTAAAGGAAAATACACATCATTTCGTTACAACAAGGAAAAGCTAATTGACCAGCAATACTGTTTTGTGATATATTTCCCCTTTCCATCTCCCTTTCTCCCCTTTCCCTCTTTCCCCACGACAGGCTCGAGCCCCCAGGGGGCATTCGTGACAGCCTACCATAATATATATTTTTTTCGGGTGACATTTTCCCCTTTTCGTCTTTACGTATTGAATATGATAGCGAATGCTGATTTCAGCTTATGTTAGGCTCGACACGAATGTTCCTCTGGCATCCGTACGGTGTTTTTTGTATAGTATTTGTTATATGTCGTTTTGTCCCCCCAGTTGTCCTCAGTCACTTGTTCTGGAATATTTTGGCCAGCACGGTGATTTTTTTATGTAACCAGGATTGTGTTTCTCTATAGGTATCATGGTATTTATACTTGATTGGGTAAATGGCTACTATATGAATTATCACTAATAAATTTGATATATTATTTTAAAACATATGACTAAGTGACCTTTCCTGCAATTTGACACCCTTGTTCAAAAAGCCCCACTTTTTTATCTCTTCCTTTGGAGATACTTCTTCTTTTTAGATACATATGGTCAGGGGTTGAACATTGAGTATCACAGCAAAATAGTACCTACCCAAGCTACATGAACAAACCTCCCTCCCCCTTTTTCCCTTTTAATCACTGCCACCAACCACTCATCGGTCTGTTGTTCCATGTCCCTCCACAACTCCTGCGCGGTGTGGGTTTTTTCCCCCAAACAGGAAAGTTTTAAGGAATTGGATAAAGCTGCGCCAACAAGTGAATTAATGGTATACAAAAGGTTAAAATGCCACACATAAAGAAAATTCTACATATTAACCGTGGCCATGGAGGAGCACACAAGATTGACTAATTAATAAAGTTCAATGGTAAAAATAGTCCAGGTTAGAGATCTTCTTTAGAGCGCAAAATCTGGTTTCTTGTAGCAGACAGACTTGCAATACTTTAGAAAAAGGACACCATCATCACACTGTGACATGCAAAAAATTTGTTCGATCCCAACCACCTGATAGATTGAACGCTTACCAGATGGCTGAATGAATAAGGCGCTGTAAGTAAAACCTGCAGCTTTCAAGGTAGGCGATGGCTGATAGGACTGATCCACCCAGGAACGATCATTCAAAAGAAATAGAACCTCTGCACCGTCCGCTCCACCCAGAAACATCCAGCTCAGCCGGGCAGTCCCATTCCTCCCGCGGGGCTTTGTTAGTATAGAGAAAGAGCCGAGATGTCAACACACTCCACAGCGCTCACCTCTCCTCCGCCTCCCTCCGCTGATGTCACTGGCTCGCCGAAGGAAAGTTTTAAAACTGCCTGCTGTCGTTTAGCCCTGGCTGTGCTGAAGTTGGTGGTGAAGGTGTTACGCTGACATGATGAGGAGGCGGTAGAGGATGAGGAGGCGGAGTAGGAGGAGTTAGCAACAGGAGGCAAACTGAAGTGCCCTGCAATCCTCGGTGGTGGAAGGACATGCGCCAAAGTGCTATCCGCCTCAGGCTCAGGCACCACTACATTTACCCAGTGTGCTGTTAGGGAGAAATAACGTCCCTGACCGTGCTTACTGGTCCACGCATCCGTAGATAGGTGGACCTTACCACAGATGGCGTTGCGCAGTGCACACCTGATTTTGTCCCCCACTTGGTTGTGCAGGGAAGGTATAGCTCGTCTGGAAAAGTAGTGGCGGCTGGGCACGACGTACTGTGGGACAGCCAATGACATCAGCCTTTTAAAACTCTGCGTCTCCACCAGACGGAATGACAGCATTTCAAAGGCGAGGAATTTTGAAATGCTGGCATTCAGGGCCAGGGATCGCGGGTGGCTAGGGGGGTAGTTCCTCTTCCGCTCCAGTGTTTGGGAAATAGAGAGCTGAAAGCTTCCATAGGACATTGTGGAGATGGTTGGTGACCCAGGTGGTAGTGTTGCTGGCAGATCCTCTGTTTGCGGGTTGGCAGGTGTCAATGTCACTACAGAGGTGGATGAAGAGGCCGAGACTGCAGCAGAAGAGGAAGCAGGAGGAGCCAGAGACCTTTCTTGGTTTTTGCGGTGTCTACTCCACTGCATCTCATGCTTTGCACTTAGATGCCTGGTCATGCAGGTTGTGCTCAGGTTGAGAACGTTTATGCCTCGCTTCAAGCTCTGATTGCACAGCGTGCAAACCACGCGTTTCTTGTCATCAGGACATTGTCTGAAGAACTGCTCAAACCAATAAAACAGCGCTGGCAAACAAAAATTGTGACAAAATAATAAATGATCCCACAAAATTGACAAACATCAATGTGTGTGAAGTGGTTACATGTCTGACACAAACCAATCCCATAAAAAATAAACTAGCATCAAATAATATGTGTGATAAATTATTACATAAGTGACATGATTGAATAATAACCATAAAATTATTTCATAGACCAAAATTGAATAAGTGATCAATGTGGTAAGAAAATATATAAAAAAAAAAAAAAAAAAATATATAATGTGAGTAAGTCCAGTTATTGTCCCAAAAAAACAAGAACCAAAATAAATGTACATATGAGCTCCTTCTTGGAATAGACTCACCGGGCTAGCAGACAGACAGAGCAGCAAAGCAGAGGGCAGATATGCAGACAAACTGTGGTTCGGCAAGTAGGCACAAAAGCAGAGCTGAACTGAATAAACAAGCCAGTGGGATGAGAGGATCCAGGGAGCGATGCATGCACACAAGGCACAGTGATGTTCTTGGAGATATTGTACCGATAATAGAAGAGAGCAAATTTTAAAGTGTTGTAGAAGGATTTTTAAAATGCGCGCTCTGCGCTACTTACAGGATGCATAAAGGAAGGCAAACTTCTCAGATACTTCCGCGGTTGCAGCTGGTTTAGCGTGCGCTCCACGGGAACAGGAAGTGGCGTCAGTGGTTAGATCCTTGGCCGGAAATTACGTCGACGCGTTTCGCCCCTCCTCCAGGGCGTCATCAAAAGATGACGACGTAATTTCCGGCCAAGGATCTAACCACTGACGCCACTTCCTGTTCCCGTGGAGCGCACGCTAAACCAGCTGCAACCGCGGAAGTATCTGAGAAGTTTGCCTTCCTTTATGCATCCTGTAAGTAGCGCAGAGCGCGCATTTTAAAAATCCTTCTACAACACTTTAAAATTTGCTCTCTTCTATTATCGGTACAATATCTCCAAGAACATCACTGTGCCTTGTGTGCATGCATCGCTCCCTGGATCCTCTCATCCCACTGGCTTGTTTATTCAGTTCAGCTCTGCTTTTGTGCCTACTTGCCGAACCACAGTTTGTCTGCATATCTGCCCTCTGCTTTGCTGCTCTGTCTGTCTGCTAGCCCGGTGAGTCTATTCCAAGAAGGAGCTCATATGTACATTTATTTTGGTTCTTGTTTTTTTGGGACAATAACTGGACTTACTCACATTATATATTTTTTTTTTTTTTTTTTTATATATTTTCTTACCACATTGATCACTTATTCAATTTTGGTATCTATGAAATAATTTTATGGTTATTATTCAATCATGTCACTTATGTAATAATTTGTCTGAAGAACTGCCACGCTAGGGAACTCCTTGCACCTGGCTTTGGTGTGCTCGGTCCCTTGCTGCGTTGGGCAGTAGCAGACGTACCGTCTAGGGGACGGACGCTCCGCTTTTGCACCCTGCTCCCTCTTCTGCTGTGCCGGTGGCTCTGTGCGACCACCACCTCTTCCTCTGAACTACACTGGTCACCTGCATGACGTTGATTCCATGTGGGGTCAAGGACCTCATCGTCCTCCACATCATCTTCCACCCAAAATTCACCCCTGCCCTCCTTGTCGGTCTGCACAATGGCGAAAGCAGCAGCAGTTGGCACCTGTGTTTCGTCATCATCCGTGCTGTGATGGTCCTCCCATGTACTCATCATGAAACATAAGTGGTTGGGCATCGGTGCACACAATCTCTTCCACTTCTGGGGCAGGGCTAGATGGATGGCCCTGGGAAACCCTGCTAACAGAGTCATCAAAAAGCAGAAGAGACTGCTGCATGATTCGGGGCTCAGACTGATTGGCTGATTTGCAAGGGGGTGAGGTGAAAGACTGATGGACATCGGCTGCAGGTGCCAACTCTGAACTTTCATCAGGAGACTGGGTGGGAGACAATGTGAAGGAACCGGAGGCACTGTCAGCAGCAACCCAATCTACTATCGCCTGTACTTGTCCTGGCCTCAACATTCGTACAGCCTCATTAGGCGCGCCAAAATACTCTGCAGGCTCTGTCGCCTACTCGCACCTGAGGAAGGTGTTTCACTAGTGCGTGTAGCTGGCACAGATCGACCACGTCCTCTCCAACAGGAGCACCACCAGCAGCACCACGACCCGGGCCACGTCCCCTTTTTGATGTACCCTCCATACTCCTCTCCTGTACATAGCGCCCACCATCATACCCTCCACACTCCTCTCCTGTAATTACTGCTTACTGTCCTACTCTCCACACTTCTCTCCTATACATAGTGCCCACTGCCATACCCTCCACACTCCTCTCCTGTATATATTGCTCACTGTCATACACTCCACACTCTTCTCTTATACATAGTGCAGACTGTCATACACTCCTCTCCGGTACAAACTGCCCTCTGTCATACCCCCACACTCCTCTCCTGTACATACTGCCCACTGGCATACCCTGCAGTCTCCTCTGCTGTGCATTCTGCCCACTGTCATACCCTTCACACTCCTCTGCTGTACATAATGCCTTCTGCCATACCCTCCGCACTCCTCTCATGTAATAGAAAAAAAACACTGCAAAATTAAAAAAAATTTTTTTGTTTATAAAAGGCCCCACCAAAATCCTCAGCACCAGGCCCATGATGTTCTTAATCTGGCCCTGTGGGTGGGAGACAATGTGAAGGAACCGGAGGCACTGTCAGCAGCAACCCAATCTACTATCGCCTGTATATATTTTCAAAATGTATGATCTCACCCTAAATGGGTGTTTTTGTATATAGCAGAATACACGTACAGAAAATGCTATTGGGAAGTAAAAAAACACTGCAAAATTAAATTTTTTTGCAATGTTTTTCCAATACCAGAATACACGGATAGTATGTAAAGCGTTTATGAAAACGCAGAAAATGCTATTGGGAAGTAAAAAAACACAGCAAAATTAAATTTTTTTGCAATGTTTTTCCAATATCAGATTACACGGACAGTATGTAAAGCGTTTATGAAAACGCAGAAAATGCTATTGGGAAGAAAAAAACACTGCAAAATTAAAATTTTTTTGCAATGTTTTTTCAATATCAGAATACACGGACAGTATGTAAAGCATTTATGAAAACGCAGAAAATGCTATTGGGAAGAAAAAAAACACAGCAAAATTAAATTTTTTTGCAATATCAGAATACATGGACAGTATGTAAAGCGTTTATGAAAACGCAGAAAATGCTATTGGGAAGAAAAAAAACACAGCAAAATTACAATTTTTTTGCAATGTTTTTCCAATATCAGAATACACGGACAGTATGTAAAGCATTTATGAAAACGCAGAAAATGCTATTGGGAAGAAAAAAAAAACACTGCAAAATTAAATTTTTTTGCAATGTTTTTCCAATATCAGAATACACGGTTAGTGTCTATAGCGTGTATGTATGAACACGCAGAAAATGCTATTGGGAAAAAAAAACACAGCAAAATTAAAATTTTTTGCAATGTTTTTGCAATAGCAGAATACACACAGACTATGGTGTATCTCTTAGTATATGCAGTGTTGGTCTTAATGTTGCACTGAGCTTGCAGGTAAAACTTTTATATTTTGTCTGGCACTGGCCTCATGGCACTGTTAAAAGACTGTGCACTGCACCCCAGCCAGGGTACAATTGATTTAGGAATCTCTTCAATAACTATCTCTACTTCTTTCTTTTGCTTAACCACTTCAGCCCCGAACCAATTGGCAGCCAAAGGACCAGGCCCCTTTTTGCGATTCGGCACTGCGTTGCTTTAACTGACAATTGCGCAGTCGTGCGACGTGGCTCCAAAACAAAATTGGTGTCCTTTTTTTCCCACAAATAGAGCTTTCTTTTGGTGGTATTTGATCGCCCCTGCGGTTTTTATTTTTTGCGCTATAAACAAAAATAGAGCGACAATTTTGAAAAAAAATCAATATTTTTTGCTTTTTTCTATAATAAATATCCCCAAAAAATATATAAAAAAAACGTTTTTTTTCCTCAGTTTAGGCCGATACGTATTCTTCTACATATTTTTGGTAAAAAAAAATCGCAATTAGCGATTATTGATTGGTTTGCGCAAAAGTTATAGCGTTTACAAAATAGGGGATAGTTTTATAGCATTTTTATTATTATTTTTTTTTTTTACTAGTAATGGCGGCGATCAGCGATTTTTATTGTGACTGACTGCGACATTATGGCGGACACATCAGACATTTTTGACACATTTTTGGGACCATTGTCATTTATACAGCAATCAATGCTATTTAAATGCATTGATTCCTATATAAATGACAGTTGAATTGAAGGGGTTAACCACTAGGGGGAGGGGAGGGGTTATGGGCTGTGACGTGTGTGTGTGTTTTTTTTTACATTAGGGGGCGGGGCTGATGTCTGACGTCATTGATCGGCTTTCCCGATGACCGGGAACAGCCAATCAATGACAGTCAGTGTAGGAAGCGCGGGGAGAGGTTTGTTTACACATACCTCTCCCCGTTCTCCCCGATCGCCGCTGGTGTCCCGCGATCGGGTCCGCTGGTCCCGTGGCCGGGGTCACGGAGCTCCCGACCGGGTCGCGAGCGCGCCGCTGGCAGCGCGCACGCGACCCACGGGCAGGCTTTAAAAAATCCCGTACAGGTACAGGATTTTGCCTGCCCGTGCCATTCTGCTCACGTATATGTACATGAGGCGGTCGGAAGGGGTTAATAAAGAAACTCCCTACTCTAGCTATCTAGATCGCTCACTGATCTAACTAATTAGAAGAAAATTCAAGGAATGTGGACTGACTGACTGACTGACTTTATCACACTAACTCCTAAAAATCCTCTCTCTCAGCAGCACAGGAACCTGTCTAAAGCAGAATGATGCTGTGTGCTGTGTGTGTGTACTATATATAGAGGCTGGGTCACATGCTGCACTGGCCAATCACAGCCATGCCATTAGTAGGCATGGCTGTGATGGCTTCTAAGGGCACACTAGTGAAACTAGCGTCGATTGGCTGCCCTGCAGCTGTTAAAAAGGCGCCAATACAGCGCCGAACACCGAACCCGAACTTACAGCCAATAGTTCGGGTTCGGGTTGGGGTCCCGAACACCCAAAAGTCCGGTATGGACCTGAACTTTACAGTTCGGGTTCGCTCAACCCTAGTAGTGATAGGTAGTGAGGAGTGAAATCAAAAATTTACGCCCTTAGAAATCCTGAAGGCGGTGCTTGGATTTCGGGGTCTCCCAAAAAGTCCCACACATGTGGTATCCCCGTACTCAGAAGAAGCAGCAGAATTTATTTTGGGGTGTAATTCCACATATGCCCATGGCATGTGTGATAAATATATCATTTAGTGACAACTTTTTGTAAACATTTTTATTTATTTTTTTTGTCATTATTCAATCACTTGGGAGAAAAAAATGTAATATTCAATGGGCTCAACATGCCTCTTAGCAATTTCCTTAGGGTGTCTACTTTCCAAAATGGGGTCATTTGGGGGGGGGGGGGGTTTGTACTTCCCTGCCATTTTAGCACCTCAGGAAATGAGATAGGCAGTCATAAACTAAAAGCTGCGTAAATTCCAGAAAATGTACCCTAGTTTGTAGACGCTATAACTTTTGCGCAAACCAATAAATATACGCTTATTGACATTTTTTTTTACCAAAGACATGTGGCTGAATACATTTTGGCTTAAAAGTATGACTAAAATTGAGTTTATTGGATTTTTCTTATAACAAAAAGTAGAAAATATCATTTTTTTTCTAAATTTTCGGTCTTTTTCCGTTTATAGCGCAAAAAATAAAAATCGCAGAGGCAATCAAATACCATCAAAAGAAAGCTCTATTTGTAGGAAGAAAAGGACGCAAATTTTGTTTGGGTACAACATTGCATGACCGCGTAATTACCAGTTAAAACAGTGCAGTGTGAAATTGTAAAAAGTCCTCTGGTCTTTAGGCTGCATAATGGTCTGGTCTGAAAGTGGTTAAAGGGGTTGTAAAGTTTCACTTTTTTTTTTAACCACTTCAGCCCCGGACCAATTGTCAGCTTAAGGACCAGAGGTCTTTTTTCAATTTCGCACTGCACTGCTTTAACTGGTAATTGTGCGGTCATGCAATGTTGTAACCAAACGAAATTTGCGTCCTTTTCTTCCAACAAATAGAGCTTTCTTTTGATGGTATTTGATTGCCTCTGTGATTTATATTTTTTGCGATATAAACGGAAAAAGACCGAAAATTTTGAAAAAAAAAAAAAAAAAGCGATTTTCTAATTTTTGTTATAAGAAAAATCGAATAAACTCAATTTTAGTCAAACATTTGGGCCAAAATGTATTTAGCCACATGTCTTTAGTAAAAAAAATGCCAATAAGCGTATATTTATTGGTTTGCGTCTACAAACTGGAGTACATTATCTGGAATTTACACCGCTTTTAATTTATGCCTATCTCAATTCTTGAGGTGCTAAAATGGCAGGGAAGTACAAACCCCCCCCCCCCCCAAATGACCCCATTTTGGAAAGTAGACACCCCAAGCTATTTGCTGAGAGGCATGTTGAGCCCATTGAATATTTTTTTTTTTTTAGTCCCTAAATGATATATTGCTCACACATGCCATAGTTATATGTGGAATTGCACCCCAAAATACATTTTGCTGCTTCTCTTGAGTATGGGGATACCACATGTGTGGAACTTTTTGGGAGCCTAGCCGCGTACGTGGCCCCGAAACCCAAGCACCGCCTTCAGGATTTCTAAGGGTGCAAATTTTTGATTTCACTCCTCACTACCTATCACAGTTTCGAAGGCCATAAAATGCCAAAATAGCACAAAACCCCCCCAAATGACCCAATTTTGTAAAGTAGACACCCCAAGCTATTTGTTGAGAGGCATGGTGAGTATTTTACAGCTCTCATTTGTTTTTGAAAATGAAGAAAGTAAAGAAAAAAAACATTTTTTTTTTTTTTTTCAATTTTCAAAACTTTGTGACAAAAAGTGAGATCTGCAAAATACTCACCATACCTCTCAGCAAATAGCTTGGGGTGTCTACTTTCCAAAATGGGGTCATTTTGGGGGGTTTTATGCCATCTGGGCATTCCATGGCCTCCGAAACTGTGATTGGCAGTGAGAAGTGAAATAAAAAAATTACACCCTTAGAAAGCCTGAAGGCGGTGCTTGGTTTTTGGGGTCCCGTACGCAGCTAGGCTCCCAAAAAGTCCCACACATGTGGTATCCCCGTACTCAGGAGAAGTAACAGAATGTATTTTGGGGTGTATTTCCACATATGCCCATGACATGTTTGAGCAATATATCATTTAGTGACAACTTTTTGTAAAAAAAATATATATATATTTTTTTTTTTCATTATTCAATCTCTTGGGACAAAAAAATAAAATATTTAATGGGCTCAACATTGCTCTCAGCAAATAGCTTGGGGTGTCTACTTTCCAAAATGGGGTCATTTGGGGGGGGGGGGGGTTTGAACTGTCCTGGCATTTTATGCACAACATTTAGAAGCTTATGTCACACATCACCCACTCTTCTAACCACTTGAAGATAAAGCCCTTTCTGACACTTTTTGTTTACATGAAAACATTTTTTTTTTTTTTGCAAGAAAATTACGTTGAACCCCCAAACACTATATATATTGTTAAAGCAAAGCAAATCTGTAGATTAAAATGGTGGGTGTTGCATTTTTTTTTCCACACAGTATTTGCGCAGCGATTTTTCAAACGCATTTTTTGTGGAAAAAATACACTTTTTTTATTTTAATGCACTAAAACACACTATATTGCTCAAATTTTTGATGAAATAAAAAATATGATCTTAGGCCGAGTACATGGATACCAAACACGACATGCTTTAAAATTGCGCACAAACACGCAGTGGCGACAAACTACATACATTTTTAAAAGCCTTTAAAAGCCTTTACAGGTTACCACATTAGATTCACGGAGGAGGTCTACTGCTAAAATTACTGCCCTCGATCTGACCTTCGCAGTGATACCTCACATGCATGGTGCAATTGCTGTTTACATATGATGCCAGACCAACGCTTGTGTACGCCTTTGCGCAAGAGCCCTTCTCTTGCGCAAAGGCGTACACAAGCGTTGGTCTGGCAGGGGTGCTTTTTTTTTTTTTTTGTTTTTTTTTTATTTATTTAGGTTTTTTTTTTTTTTTTTTTTTTTTTAAACTGTTCCTTCCATTTTTTTTCTTTGTTATCATTTTTATTGTTATCTCAGGGAATGTAAATATCCCCTATGATAGCAATAGGCAGTGACAGGTACTCTTTTTTTGAAAAAATTGGGGTCTATTAGACCCTAGACCTTTCCTCTGCCCTCAAAGCATCTGACCACACCAAGATCGGTGTGATAAAACGCTTTCCCAATTTCCCAATGGCACGGTTTATATGCTTGTAAAAGCAGTCTAGAGGCTAATTACCCACTAGAATTGCTTTTACATGAAAGCCGATCACTGGCTGAAAAGAATGATACCAAGATGATACCTAAACCTGCAGGCATCATTCTGGTATAACCATTCAAAGTCCAGCAACATACTGGACATATATTGTAATCTTTTTTTTTCATGCAGCCTCTTGGCTGAACGAAAAAAAGAGATTGATTGGTGGGTATGCCCACCATTAGAATACCTCCCTTCATCCACCCACTTCTAATGATGGGCATACATGCACCATTTATATATGCCGAAGCATGGGGGCATCCTTCCGCAAAAGTTATGCCGTGTACACACAGTCAGACTTTTCCACGGGGCAAGCCTCCGTCGGAATTTCGACCGTATGTACGCGGCATTAGGAGCCAATCGCTCCTCCGCCCCTGCTGCCCCCATGCTTCGGCATATATGCTCTTTTTTTTAACTGTGGTGGTGAAATCACCTCCTACATCGTTGGAGTCGCGGCTTTATGTATCATGGGAGCCAACGCTGTTGCTGTCAAGATAAATAAATCCGCGCTGCAACTGAATGGCGCACCTGAAAACAAAAAAATGCTTAACACTAAAACACAGTAAACAAAATGACATACCTGAAAAGCAAGCATGATAAAACATAATAAAACATTGCAGAATAGAATGGAGTAAAAAAGAGCAACAATAGAGAAAGAATAGAAAGAGAGAGAGAACAATAAAACGACAACTATTTTTCTTTTTTTTTTCTTTTTTTGAGATTCACAGGTAAAAAAGCTCCTGACTGTTAGCAACTAAATCAAAACGCTACCACAAAAAAAATGTTAGCGATCGCAGGGATCAGGCCTGACTCTGCGAACGCTGCAGTTATGTGTGCTTAGTGTTTTGTAAGTGACAGTGATCGATCGATACTGCACTTGGGTGGGCTGGGCTGGGCGGAGGGGGAAAACGCAGGTGCTAGCAGATATCTGGGCTGATCCCGCTAACAATGCGTTTTTTTGGAACCCTAAACTGCTGGGACGCTAGTATAGATCTGATCAGATCAGATATTGATCTGTTCAGATACTGTACCACTAAGGGAGGTGTATGCTTTGCGCGTGGGTGTTTGCGGTACTGGCACTAACCTGGGGCGACGCAGACCTTATTTGACCCTAAAACCTAATTGATATCACCCGCCGGGCGATCAGGGGGTTAAACCGTTATTGGGTAATAAATGGCGGGTGCCCTGACAGTATAAAAAACAAACTAACTAACCAGCGTCACCCGTAACAGTTATACGGTGATCACTGGTGAAAGGGTTAACTAGAGGCAATCAGGGGGTTAAAACCTTTATTAGGTAATATATGGGGGTACCTGACGCTATATAAAAACCTGACGGGGAACCTAAATAACTAAATAACTAACTGGCTAACCAGCGTCACCAGTGACACTTATACGGTGATCACTGGTGAAAGAGTTAACTCTAGGGGCAATCAGGGGGTTAAAACCTTTATTTAGCTTGTAATATGGGGGTACCTGACCTATAAACCTATTTATGAACCTATATAAACCTGGCGGTTAACCTAAAAAAAAACTGGCTACCTAGCGGCACCAGTGACACTAATGCAGCAATCAGAAAAACGATTGCTTAGTGACACTGGCAAAAGGGGGTGAAAGGGTTAACTAGGGGCAATCAGGGGGTTAAACCTTTATTGGGGGGGGGGTAGGGGGCTACATTAGACCTAAAGGGGCTTAAAACTAACTGCCCTGACAGTTATTGCAGTCACACTGACACTAAATGCAGTGACCAGTAAATAAATGATCACTGCAATTAGTGACACTGTGACTGGGGGGGCAGGGGGTGATCTGGGGGGTGATCTGGGGGTGACAGGGGGTTATTTGTGTGCCTATGTGTACTGGTGTCAGTGTGCTGTTTGTGCACTAACGTGTATGTGTTCACAGCTCGGCGTCCCGGTCAGATAGACCGACGCGCCGAGCGTGACATCACTTCCGCCTGCCTGTCTATACAATACAGAGACAGAGGAAGCTTTTCATTCGCCAGGAGCGATCGCGAGGGGGTGGCCAGAAACCACTGGCCGTCCCCTCATCCCGGATCGCTCCTGAAGCGATGCCGACCGTCCCCGCCGGCGGGGGTTGGGGTCCGATTGGACCCCCCACCAGCCAGAAAAATGGCACGTACAGGTACATGGTTTTGCCTGTACGTGCCATTCTGCCGACGTATATGTACATGGGGCGGTCGGCAAGTGGTTAAATAACAAACATGTCATACTTACCTCCCCTGTGCAGCTCGTTTTGCACACACTGGCCCCAATCCACGTCTTCTGGGGTCCTTCGGCGGCTGTCTCGGCTCCTCCCGGCATCAGCTAACCCCCTCTGGGAAATGCTGTCCTGGGGGGTTAGCTTACGGGCACGGTCCGAGTCCCCTATTCGGCGTCCACAAGCCATACAGGACTCGGCCCCTCCCCCCGGCCCTCGCATCATTGGAGTTGATTGACAGCAGTGCGAGCCAGTGGCTACTATTAATCTATCCATTGAAGAGCCAAGAACAGCCGTGAAGACCAGGCCGACATCAATCGCGTTCTCGATGTCTGAATTTTCGAGGGCTCAGGCAAGTAAACGAGGGGGGGGTGGGCTGCAATTGCCAAATGTTTTTTCACCTTAATGCATAGGAGGCATTAAGGTGAAAAAACATGAACCTTTACAACCCCTTTAAGGTCATGGAGTGGCCTAGCCAGTTTCCAGACCTTAATCCTATAGACATTTTTTGGAAGGAGCTGAAACTTCAGTTGCCAAGTTACAGCCAAGAAACCTTACAGATTTAGAGAAGATCTGTAAAGAAGAGTGGACCAAAATCCCTCCTGAGATGTGTGCAAACCTGATAATCAACTACAAGAAATGTTTTACCTCTGTGCTTGCCAATAAGCGTTTCTCCACCAAGTACTAAGTCATGTTTTGTTTGGGTATCAAATACTTATTTTACTCACTGAACTGCAACTCCATTTATAACATTTGCTTCATGTGTTTTTCTGGATTTTTGGTTGACATTCTGTCTCTATCATTTAAAAAACACATATGATAAAAATTATAGACCCTTAAGTTCTTTATAAGTGGGCAAAATCTGCAGGGGATCAAATAATTATTTTCCCCACTGTATCCATGGGGTCAGGAATAGGGATGGGCTCGATGTTCGAGTTGAATGTAAGTTTGAATCGAACATCAGCTGTTTGTTCGTAGAACAAATTAACATATGGGGCACTCGCGGCAAGATTGCAGTGCATTGACAGCTGGCAATTGGCCAAAGCATGCACCTGACCTGCATGCTTTGGCCAATCATAGCGCGATGTGCTGTGAGAGCCGAGATTGGTCAAAGTTAGGGTGCCTTTGGCCAATCATGGATCAGGGTCTAAGTCCACGCCCCACACTATATAAGGCTGCTGCTTACATGTCGGCCGTATATAGTGAATGAATGGAGATTAGGCAGGTAGTGTAGTGTGTAGTCAGTCAGTGTAGTATATACAGTATAATATCATTCAGAGTATATAGTGCAGTTAGTGTAGTGTATATATAATACAGTTCAGAGTATATAGTGCAGTTAGTGTAGTATATATAATACAGTTCAGAGTATATAGTGCAGTCCGTGTAGTATATATAATACAGTGGAGAGTATATAGTGCAGTCAGTGTAGTATATATAATACAGTTCAGGGTATATAGTGCAGTCAGTGTAGTATATATAATACAGTTCAGAGCATATAGTGAGATCAGTGTTGAATATATAATAATTTGCAGAATATATAGTGCAGTCAGTGTAGTATATAGGTATGAGCTTTATGTTCAGGTCGAGCATGAGTTCGGCTCGAGCATGAGTTCGGCTCGAACATGAGTTCAACTCGAACAGCGGGTGTTCGCCCGTTCCTCGAAAAACAAACATTATGAGGCGTTTGCGGCAAATTTGAGCGCCGCATAACACCCCATAATGCACTGCAACGTCGCAGTGCATTGCTGTATGATGATTGGCCAAAGCATGCACCATGACCTGCATGCTTTGGCCAATCCCAGCGCCCTCTGCTAAGAGAGCCATAATTGGCCAAAGGCATGATTCCTTTGGCCAATTTTGGCTCAGGGGGACTAAGTCCACGCTCCACACTATATAAGGCTGCCTGCATGTCGGTCCTGTGTAGTGTGTAGTTGGCGTGGACGGAGAGAGAGTGTGATTTAGATTGAGCAGGCAGGTTATTCAGTTAGCCGCAGTGTATGTAATATAAATATATATATATATATATATATATATATATATATATATATATACAGTCAGTCTCGTAAATTTATATATATATATATATATATATATATACAGTGGTGTGAAAAAGAGTTTGCCCCCTTCCTCAGTTCCTTTGCATGTTTGTCACACTTAAGTGTTTCGGAACATCAAACCAATTTAAACAATAGTCAAGGACAACACAAGTAAACAATTTGTAAATGAAGGTGTTTATTATTAAAGGTGAAAAAAAATCCAAACCATCATGGCCCTGCGTGAAAAAGTGATTGCCCCCTAAACCTAATAACTGGTTGGGCCACCCTTAGCAGCAACAACTGCAAGCGTTTGCGATAACGTGCAATGAGGCTTTTACAGCGTCCTGGACGAATTTTGGCCCACTCATCTTTGCAGAATTGTCTAATTCAGTTACATTAGAGGGTTTTCGAGCATGAATGGCCTTTTTAAGGTCATACCACAACATCTCAATAGGATTCAGGTCTTTGGCTAGGCCACTCCAAAGTTTCATTTTGTTTTTCTTCAGTACTTGCTGGTGTGTTTAGGATCATTGGCCTGCTGCAGAACCCAAGTTTCAGCTTGAGTACACGAACAGATGGTCGGACATTTCCTTCAGGATCTCTTGGTAGACAGCAGAATTCATAGTTCCTTTTATCACGGCAAGTCTTCCAGGTCCTGAAGCAGCAAAACAGCCCCAGACATCACACTACCACCACCATATTACTGTTGGTATAATGTTCTTTTTCTGAAATGCAGTGTTCCTTCTACGCCAGATATACTTGGACACACACCTTCCAGAGTTCCACTTTTGTCTCATCGGTCCACAGAATGTTGTCCCAAAAGTCTTGGGGATCATCATGTTGTGGAGAAATTGAGATAGCTTTGATGTTCTTTTTGCTCAGTGGTTTTCTCCTTGGAACTCTGCCATGCAGGCCATTTTTGCCCAGTCTTTTCCTGACGTTGTTGTGGGGTCTTTTGTGACCTCTTGGATAGTCGTCGCTGCGCTCTTGGGGTAATTTTGGGCGGCCGGCCACTCCTGGGAAGGTTCACTGTTCCATGTCTTCGCCATTTGTGGATAATGGCTCTCACTGTGGTTCGCTGGATTCCCAAAGCTTTGGAAATGGCTTTATCACACTTTCCAGACTGATAGATCTCATTACTTTCTTTCTCAATTGTTCCTGAATTTCTTTGGGTCTCGGCATGATGTGTAGCTTTTAAGGATCTTCTGGTGAACCTTACTGTGTCAAGCAGCTCCTATTTAAGTGATGCCTTGATTGTGAACAGGTGTGGCAATAATCAGGCCTGGGTGTGGCTAGAGAAATTGAACTCAGGTGTGGGCAACCACAGTTATAGTATGTTTTAACAAGGGGGGCAATCACTTTTTCACACAGGGCCATGATGGTTTGGATTTTTTTTCACCTTTAATAATAAACACCTTCATTTACAAATTGCATTTTGTGTTTACTTGTGTTGTCCTTGACTATTGTTTAAATTGGTTTGATGTTCCGAAACACTTAAGTGTGACAAACATGCAAAGGAACAGGAAATGAGGAAGGGGGCAAACACTTTTTCACACCACTGTATATATATATACTCTGCATCCAGTGTAGCTACATCTGACTGCAGGCCATTCCTGGTGTCCTTTTTCTAATATACTTTAGGCAGTCAGGTTATTCAGTTAGCTGCAGTGTATTTAATATATATATATATATATATATATATATATATACAGTGGCGGCCCATCCATAGGGGGAGCCCGGACGCCCCCCCCCCCCCCCATGCAGTAGCAAAATAAAATGTTTAAAAAAAAAATATATAAAAAAAAAAAAAAATATATTTAAACATGTCCCTTTAAAAAAAAAAAAAAGTTTTTATGTGCACTGTATCCTGGCGCCGGGCACAGTGCAGTATGGGAAACGCCACGTCAATGTAATCAAAAGATTGCAGATGAGGCGCCCCATTTGGCCAAAAAAAAGACGCTCTGTGGCGCTCCCGATCGCGCCACAGCTTCCGGCGCGAGTGCATAGACTTGCACTATGAGTGAGATCATCTCACTGAGATGGGCGGCACTTCCGCCGTCTCTGAAGGAAGTGACGTTGCCACTGCTGGTCAGTGCAACGTCCCGCCTGAGAGGAACAGGTAAGGCTCCTTTGTCTTGTGTTTTTTATTTTTTTTGTCATATACCCCCCTGGCCAAAAAGCACCCACCCTTGTGTACATTCGGAACAAGAATGTGTATTCAAGCAGATTTAAATTACGTGTTTCCTCGGCGGCACTTATGTGTGTTCTCGGCGGCACCCCCCCTGGCCAAAAAGCACCCACCCTTGTGTACATTCGGAACAAGAATGTGTATTCAAGCTGTTGTAAATTATGTGTGTTCTCGGCGGCAAATCCCCCCCCCCCCCCCCCCCCCACCCCCCGCTCAACAAGCTGTTGTAAATGATGTGTGTTCTCGGCGGCATCCCCCCCCCCCGCTCAACATGTAGATGGTAAATGATGTGTGTTCTCGGCGGCACATCCCCCCCCATCAACAAGCACATAAGCAGATGTAAACTCTGCGGCACAGCCACCCACCATCCTCAACAAGAAGAGATATCATGTATCATATCATATTCTCAGCTGCACAGTCTACAGTTCCCACCTGCTTAAGGGAGTCTCACTACTTTTGCTGCAGCAGGAGTGTTCCCTTTCTTCTTTTAACATTACCCATTACTGTATATAAAATAACATAAGAAAAGCCAGCTCCTGGTAAAAAGTTTTTTTTTTTTGTTTTAAATAGAAGGTTTAAACTTATGTCATTTTTTTTCTTTTTTGCTCTCTTTGACTAGTCCTTGACTAAAAGTGTGTGTATTCTCGGTGCCCCCCCCCCCCCCATGTCATGTTATATGTATGTCATGTCATGTTATATGTATGTCATGTTATGTGTATGCCATGTCATGTTATGTGTATGCCATGTCATGTTATGTGTATGTCATGTCATGTTATGTTATGTGTATGTCATATAATGTGTATGTCATGTCATGTTATGTGTATGTCATGTCATGTTATGTGTATGTCATGTCATGTTATGTTATGTGTATGTCATGTTATGTGTATGTCATGTCATGTTATGTGTATGTCATGTCATGTGTATGCCATGTCATGTCATGTTATGTGTATGTCATGTCATGTTATGTGTATGTCATGTCATGTTATGTGTATGTCATGTTATGTGTATGTCATGTCATGTCCTGTGTATGTCATGTCATGTTATGTCATGTTATGTGGAGGACATGTCATGTTATGTCATGTTATGTGGAGGACATGTCATGTTATGTCATGTTATGTGGAGGACATGATATGTTTATGTCATGTTATGTGGATGACATGATATGTTTATGTCATGTTATGTGGAGGACATGTTATGTTTATGTCATGTTATGTGGAGGACATGTTATGTGGATGACACGTTATGTTTTTGTCATGTTATGTGGAGGACATGATATGTTTATGTCATGTTATGTGGAGGACATGATATGTTTATGTCATGTTATGTGGAGGACATGTTATGTTTATGTCATGTTATGTGGAGGACATGTTATGTGGATGACACGTTATGTTTTTGTCATGTTATGTGGAGGACATGTTATGTGGATGACATGTTATGTGGAGGACATGTTATGTGTAGAAGAACATGCTATGTGTAGGACATGCTATGTACAACATGTAATTCGTGGCATGTCCTACATAAGATGTTCTACACACAGGCTGGTTGCATTTGGTGGGACGCAGGCTGCATGTAAGGAGGTTCTCCACTGAGGGCACCTGATGTAAGGCTGGATTCACACCTATGCATTTTTAATGCTTTTTGCATTTTGCAGATTTGCACTACAGTACATTTAACATGGTTTCCTATGGAACACGTTCTGTAGTGCATGTAGTCTGCAAAATGCAAAAAGCACTAAAAATGCATAGGTGTGAATCCAGCCTAAGGAAGGACTCCGCTGGGGATGCCTGATGGCATCTGATGGCAGGCGATGTGGCAGGTGACACACTCAGGGCTCCCACTGATTCTGCATTATGGTGAGTTGAATCATTTCATTTTATATTACATTTACAATGTAATAATAGAAATAATGCGATTCAATCATCCTGACACCATAACAACCATGGTGCCGAGATGATTGAAGTGCTAACACCAGGTGTTTGGAGTATCTTTATCTGCTGATTGTTAAGCTTTCTAGAATACACATTTCTATTGTGGTGTAGGATCTGGGGCTGCTGTCCCTTCATTCCCCTCTCCCTCCATCCCTTGTTCATTTCAGACGCTAACTACACCACCTTAGAGCCACGCCCACGATTTAACTGAAACCACGCCCATTTTCACCAAGTGGGAGGAGTCAAAAAGGCAGGGCAGGGTCTGGCACCCCCCATTCCTAAAACTTCACCAACCGCCACTGTATATATATACAGTCAGTCTCTTGTGTGTGTGTGTATATATATATATATATATATATATATATATATATATATATATATATATATACTGCATCCAGTGTAGCCTATATCTGACTGCAGGCCATTCCTGGTGTACTTTTTATAATATACTTCAGGCGGTGTACACAGTACACAGTACCGTGCACCCATAGTGCAGTTGCTACTACTTTTCTGGTGGTGTACACGGTACACAATACAGTGCACCCATAGTTGCTATTATACTTCTGGTGGTGTACACAGTACCGTGCACCCATAGTGCAGTTGCTACTACTTTTCTGGTGGTGAACAAAATACAGTGTACAGTAGTGTGGTTTTGCTAAACAAAATTTACAGCATGTCCAGAAGGCCACCAAGGAGAGGCAGATGCTCACAGGCCACTAAAAGAGGGCAAGCAGGCTCTGTGTCTACAGTCAACAGTGTCGGTCTTGCTCCAGTGACAAGGAAGGAGGGGATAATGAGGTCACTGACTCTACTTGGGTGCAGTGGCGGTGCGTGCATAGAGGGCGCAGGAGCGCCGCCCCCCTCTCCTGCACCGCTCTATCACCAATAGATAGATTCATGCATTGCATGAATCTATCTATTGTCACCGCTGCCGCCCCCTATTCAGGTGTCCGGCCCCTTGTCGGGCACCGGGCATCTGAATTACAGCGGAGGGGGTGTTTCTGGAAGTGCCCTATTAGAGCTGTAAGCTCTAATAGGGGACCTGATTAGAGCGGTGGGCTCTAATAGGCTTCCATAAGTGTAAACAGCGGGCGCACTGCTGTGCATTCACTGATTACACAGTATTGTGTTAGAGAAGCGAATACATCGCTTCCCTAACACAGACCCGCCTCTCAGCCAATCAGGTTGCCGGGTCTGTTACCTGTCACCTGATTGGCTGAAGTCACAGGCGCTGTGATTGGACGCTAGGCGTCCAATCATAGCAGAAGACAGGAGCGCGGGGGAAGACATCGGAAGATGAGGGGAAGAGGAGGGGACACCGCGCGCTGCACACCGAGACAAGGTAAGTGCAGAGGGCAGGCAGGGGGCACAGTGGCAGCACTTGAGGGGCACAGTGGCAGCACTTGAGGGGCACAGTGGCAGCACTTGAGGGGCACAATGGCAGCACTTGGGGCACGGTGGCAGCACTTGGGGCACGGTGGCAGAACTTGGGGCACAGTGGCAGCACTTGGGGCACAGTGGCAGCACTTGGGTCACAGTGGCAGCACTTGGGGCACAGTGGCAGAACTTGGGGCACAGTGGCAGCACTTGGGGCACAATGGCAGCATTTGGGGCACAATGGCAGCACTTGGGGCACAGTGGCAGCACTTGGGGCACAGTGGCAGCACTTGGGCACAGTGGCAGCATTTGATGGGCACAGTGGCAGCGTTTGATGGGCACAGTGGCAGCGTTTGATGGGCACAGTGGCAGCGTTTGATGGCACAGTGAGGCTGTTTTTTTGCGCCCCCCCCAAAAAATTTTGAGCACCAGCTGCCACTGCTTGGGTGCCTGATAGAAGAGAGGAGGAGGAGGCACATCTCCAACAAGGCAGGATGCCCTCCAGGGGGCAGCTTAAGGGCAGCCACCCTATTGCATCACACCGCAGAGCTAAGCAGGTGCAGGGTGCTGCTGACTCCCTGCATATTTTGAAGTTCTTTGGTGTGGGCTTTTTTGACACATGTGCAGCAGATCGCACCGTTGCTGTTTGCAACATATGTCTGAAGCGTATCAAGCGTGGCCAAAACAGCAGCCGCTTGGGCAACACATGCTTGATCAGACATATGACGACCTCCCATGCAGTCCATTGGCAACAGCACTTAAAAGACTTGCATCAAAGAACAAGGCGGACCTCTCCTTGCTACTCATCAGCTGGGATCTCCAACCTCACTATACCTCCAGTCCTCTCAAAAACCTGCACTGAGAGGAATGAATGTATAGAAATAGATGTCCCAAGTACTTGCGGCCAATCTGCTAGCAGTACACCAATTTGGCAGGCAAATTTCCTTACCCCAGTTGCTAAACCATCAAAAGAAATTCGGTCCCAGCCATCCACATGCTCAGTGTCTGAATGCTAGCTTTGCCAAATTGCTAGCACTGCAACTGCTGCCTTTTCAGATGGTAGACTCTGCCCCCTTTCGTGAATTTGTGGAATGTGCGGTACCTCAGTGTCAGTTTCCCAAACACCATTTCTTTTCACGGGAGGCCATTTTGGCTCTCTACCAGCATGTGGAAGGCAATGTCTTGGCCTTGTTGGACAGGGCGGTCAGCAGTAAGGTGCATATTTCCACTGACTCATGATCCAGCAGGCATGGACATTACCTTTCTTTCACGGCGCACTGGGTAACTCTGCTGGCAGCTGGGAAGAGATGGGGCAGAGATTCTGTCAGCTCTGCAGGGGCAGGCACAGAGGTGGTTGATGCCATGCCAGCTTCAGCTAGGAAAGGTTTTATGCACCAATGGCACCAACCTCCTCTCCGCCCTCTGACAAGGACACTTAACCCATGTTCCCTGTTTGGCTCACGTCCTGAATTTGGTGGTGCAGCGGTTCTTGAGCAGGTAACCAGGCTTACAGGATCTCCTGAGGCAGGCCAGGAAAGTCTGTGGTCATTTCCGCCGGTCATATAATGCCAGTGCTTGGCTTTCTGACCTACAAGGGGAATGCAACCTGCCTAAGAACTGCCTCATTTGTGACATGCCCACCATGTTATCCAAAAAGCTTAAAAATGTATTTTTTGGCTGGAGCTACAAAATGTACAGTGGTGTGAAAAAGTGTTTGCCCCCTTCCTCATTTCCTGTTCCTTTGCATGTTTGGCACACTTAAGTGTTTCGGAACATCAAACCAATTTAAACAATAGTCAAGGACAACACAAGTAAACACAAAATGCAATTTGTAAATGAAGGTGTTTATTATTAAAGGTGAAAAAAAATCCAAACCATCATGGCCCTGTGTGAAAAAGTGATTGCCCCCTAAACCTAATAACTGGTTGGGCCACCCTTAACAGCAACAACTGCAACCAAGCGTTTGCGATAACGTGCAATGAGGCTTTTACAGCGTCCTGGAGGAATTTTGGCCCACTCATCTTTGCAGAATTGTCCTAATTCAGTTACATTAGAGGGTTTTCGAGCATGAACGGCCTTTTTAAGGTCATACCACAACATCTCAATAGGATTCAGGTCTGGACTTTGGCTAGGCCACTCCAAAGTCTTCATTTTGTTTTTCTTCAGCCATTCGGCGGTGGACTTGCTGGTGTGTTTAGGATCATTGTCCTGCTGCAGAACCCAAGTTCGTTTCAGCTTGAGTACACGAACAGATGGTCGGACATTCTCCTTCAGGATCTCTTGGTAGACAGCAGAATTCATAGTTCCTTTTATCACGGCAAGTCTTCCAGGTCCTGAAGCAGCAAAACAGCCCCAGACCATCACACTACCACCACCATATTTTACTGTTGGTATAATGTTCTTTTTCTGAAATGCAGTGTTCCTTCTACGCCAGATATACTTGGACACACACCTTCCAAAGAGTTCCACTTTTGTCTCATCGGTCCACAGAATGTTGTCCCAAAAGTCTTGGGGATCATCAAGATGTGTTGTGGAGAAATTGAGACGAGCTTTGATGTTCTTTTTGCTCAGCAGTGGTTTTCTCCTTGGAACTCTGCCATGCAGGCCATTTTTGCCCAGTCTTTTCCTGATGGTGGAGGCATGAACGCTGACCTTAACTGAGGCAAGTGAGGCCTGCAGTTCCTTGGACGTTGTTGTGGGGTCTTTTGTGACCTCTTGGATGAGTCGTCGCTGCGCTCTTGGGGTAATTTTGGGCGGCCGGCCACTCCTGGAAGGTTCACCACTGTTCCATGTCTTCGCCATTTGTGGATAATGGCTCTCACTGTGGTTCGCTGGATTCCCAAAGCTTTGGAAATGGCTTTATAACCCTTTCCAGACTGATAGATCTCAATTACTTTCTTTCTCAATTTTTCCTGAATTTCTTTGGGTCTCGGCATGATGTGTAGCTTTTAAGGATCTTCTGGTGGACCTTACTGTGTCAAGCAGCTCCTATTTAAGTGATGCCTTGATTGTGAACAGGTGTGGCAATAATCAGGCCTGGGTGTGGCTAGAGAAATTGAACTCAGGTGTGGACAACCACAGTTATAGTATGTTTTAACAAGGGGGGCAATCACTTTTTCACACAGGGCCATGATGGTTTGGATTTTTTTTCACCTTTAATAATAAACACCTTCATTTACAAATTGCATTTTGTGTTTACTTGTGTTGTCCTTGACTATTGTTTAAATTGGTTTGATGTTCCGAAACACTTAAGTGTGACAAACATGCAAAGGAACAGGAAATGAAGAAGGGGGCAAACACTTTTTCACACCACTGTACCTGTTCCTGCATTCCAAACAGATTCACCTTAAGAATAAACCTACAGTCCCTATCTTTTTAGAACCCTGGGGGCCCCATGCCTTTTTTATTTATATGGGTGCGGGGTTCCCCTTAATTTCCATACCAGAGCCAAAAGGCCTGGTAATGGGCTGGGGGGGGGGGGCATGCCATTTTTCTCAATGATTTTCATCTATATTGCCGGGACCCGACAATACATTACAGCTGCAAGCAGTTTTAACCGTTTGCCGACCGCCGCCTGTACATTTACCTTGACAAAATGGCACGGCTGCACAAATGGGCCATCACATGCCGCCGCAAGCTCCATAGGTAAGAGACTCAATGTCTGTAGGGATGAGCCGAACATCCCCCTGTTCGGTTCGCACCAGGTTCTGGTGCGAACAGACCTAAAGCTCGTGTGAACTTTCGAACCCTATTAAAGTCTATGGGACTCGAACGTTCAAAATTAAAAGTGCTAATTTTAAAGGCTTATATGCAAGTTATGTGTTTGGGGACCCGGGTCCTGCACCAGGGGACATGTATCAATGCAATTTTTTTTTTTTTTAAAACAGATGTTTTTTCAGGAGCAGTGATTTTAATAATGCTTAATGTGAAACAATAAAAGTGTAATATTCCTTTAAATTTTGTACCTGGGGGTGTCTATAGTATGCCTGTGAAGGGGCGCATGTTTCCCGTGCTTAGAACTGTCCCTGCACAAAGTGTAATTTTTGCAGGAAAAAAAGCTATATAAAATCACTCGCGGCTAATGAATTGCCGGCTCCCCGTAACACAGAGAACAGTCATTCATTGAAAGTCATTGATAAAAAAAAAGTAATTGATAAAAATTATTGCCGGTTCCCCCAAATTCAAATACCAGGCCCTTCAGGTCTGCTATGGATATTAAGGGGAACCCCGCTTCAAATAAAAAAAAAAAGACTTAGGGGTCCCCCTAAATATCCATACCAGACCCTTCAGGTCTGGGATGGATTTTAAGGGGAACCCCAGCTCAAAAAAAAAACAAAATGGTGTGGGGTCCCCCTCAAAATCAATACCAGACCCTTATCCGAGCACGCAACCTGGCAGGCCACAGGAAAAGAGGGCGGAACGAGAGCTCCCCCCCCTCCTGAACCGTACCAGGCCACATGCCCTCAACATTGGGAGGGTGCTTGGGGGTCTGTGACCCCTCAAAGCACCATGTCCCCATGTTGATGGGGACAAGGGCCTCTTCCCCACAACCCTGGCCATTGGTTGTGGGGGTCTGTGGGCAGGGGGCTTATCGGAATCTGGAAGCCCCCTTTAACAAGCGGACCCCCAGATCCCGCCCCCCCCTGTGTGAAATGTAAGGGGGTACAAAAGTACCCCTACCATTTCACCAAAAAAGTGACAAAAATGTTAAAAATTACAGGAGACGGTCTTTGACAATTCCTTTATTAAAATCTTCTTTCATCTTCTTTTTTTCTGGTCTTCCTTCTTCCTTTCTTCATACTTCGGTTTCTTCATCTTCTTCATCCTTCGGTTTCTTCCATCTTCTTCTTCCTCCGATCCGCTTCTTCTTGCTTTGGTCTTCTCGTCCGGCATCTTCTTCCACGGCGTTGGCGTCTCTTCTTGGGCCGCTCCGCGCAATGGGAGGCTCCCGCTGTGTGAGGCTTCGCTGCGTCTGACAGCTCTTTTATAACAGAGGGCGGGGCCACCTGGGACCCCGCCCCCCTCTGATGCATGGGGACGTCATGGGGACTTCCCTATGGCTTTTCCCATGACGTCAGAGTGGGGCGGGGGCGAACAGGCAATGTTCGAGTCGAACATGAGTTCGACTCAAACTCAAAGCTCATCCCTAGATGTCTGCAGTGATACCCAAGATCGTCTCACGGACAGGAAGAATGGAGAGATGTAAACAAGCATCTCCCCGTTCTGCCTAGTGACACTGTCACTGATCACAGCTCCCTGTGATGGTAAACAGTGATCAGACTTCTAGCCACACCCCCTAACAGTTAGAATCACTCCCTAGTAGGGTTGAGCGAACCCGAACAGTAAAGTTCGGGTCCATACCTGACTTTTGGGTGTCCGGGTCCTGGACCCGAACCCGAACTATTGACTGTATGTTCGGGTTCGGGTCCGGTGTTTGGCGATGTATTGGTGCCTTTTACAAGCTGCAGGGCAGCCAATCCACGCTAGTTTCACTAGTGTGCCCTTAAAAGCCATCACAGCCATGCCTACTAATGGCATGGCTGGGATTGGCCAGTGCAGCATGTGACCCAGCCTCTATATAAGGTACAGGCACACAGCACAGCACCTCACTCTGCTATAGACTGGTTCCTTTGCTGCTAAGAGAGGATTTCATTAGGAGTTAGTCTGATACAGTCAGTCAGTCCACATTCCTTAAATTTTCTTCAAATTAGTTATATCAGTGAGCGATCTACATAGCTAGAGTAGAGACTAGAGAGTGTCTTTATTAAGGAAAAGAAAGAGGCAGAGAGAATTATTCAAGAGATTCCTAAATCAATTGTACCCATGAGGCCAGTGCCAGACAAAATATAACTTTTACCTGCATCTCAGTGCAGCATCACTGCACTGCATATTTTACTAAGAGATACACCATACTCTGTGTGTATTCTGCTATTGCAAAAACATTGCAAAAACATTTAATTTTGCTGTGATTTGTGCATGTTTTCTTTTTCCAATAGCATTTTCTGCATGTTCATACACACTTTAGACACTGTGCGTGTATTCTGCTATTGCCAAAAAATAAAATCTTTCAGTGCTTTGTGCATGTGTGCAGGAGTGTGACATACAATCGATCGATATTTCTTCTATTCTGCTATCCCAAAAAAAAAATTGTAGCGGCATTTTTTTTCCAATAGCATTTTCTGCACGTTCATACACGCTTTAGACACTGTGCGTGTATTCTGTTATTGCCAAAAAATAAAATATTTCAGTGCTTTGTGCATGTGTGCAGGAGTGTGACATACAATCAATCGATATTCCTTCTATTGTGCTATCCCAAAAAAAAAAAAATTGTTGCGACATTTTTTTTTTCCAATAGCATTTTCTGCATGTTCATACACGCTTTAGACACTGTGCATGTATTCTGCTATTGCCAAAAAAATAAAATCTTTCAGTGCTTTGTGCATGTGTGCAGAAGTGTGACATACAATCGATCGATATTTCTTCTATTGTGCTATCCCAAAAAAAAAATTGTAGCGACATTTTTTTTTCCAATAGCATTTTCTGCATATTCATACACGCTTTAGACACTGTGCGTGTATTCTGCTATTGCCAAAAAATAAAATATTTCAGTGCTTTGTGCATGTGTGCAGGAGTGTGACATACAATCGATCGATATTTCTTCTATTGTGCTATCCCAAAAAAAAAATTGTAGTGACATTTTTTTTTCCCAATAGCATTTTCTGCAGTTTAGCAGTTTTTGAGATACACGCTTTACATACTGTGGGTGTATTCTGTTATTGTTACAACACCCATTTAGGCGAGATCATACATTTTGAAAATATGAGGAGATCATCAAAAAGGGGACGTGGCCCCGGTCGTGGTGCTGCTGGTGGAGTTCCTGTTGCAGGGAGAGGACGTGGTCGATCTGTGCCAGCTACACGCACTAGTGAAACAACTTCCTCAGGTAAGAGTAGGCGACAGAGCCTGCATCGGTATTTCGGCGCGCCTAATGAGGCTGTACGAATGTTGAGGCCAGGACAAATACAGGCGATAGTAGATTGGGTTGCTGACAATGCCTCTGGTTCCTTCACATTGTCTCCCACCCAGTCTCCTGATGAAAGTTCAGAGTTGGCACCTGCAGTCGATGTCCATCAGTCTTTCACCTCACCCCCTTGCAAATCAGCCAAGCCGTCTGAGCCCCAAATCATGCAGCAGTCTCTTCTGCTTTTTGATGACTCTGTTAGCAGGGTTTCCCAGGGCCATCCACCTAGCCCTGCCCCAGAAGTGGAAGAGATTGTGTGCACCGATGCCCAACCGCTTATGTTTCATGATGAGTACATGGGAGGACCATCGCAGCATGTCTTGAAAGATGAAGAAACACAGGTGCCAACTGCTGCTGCTTTCGCCATTGTGCAGACCGACAAGGAGGGCAGGGGTGAAGACTGGGTGGAAGATGATGTGGAGGACGATGAGGTCCTTGACCCCACATGGAATCAACGTCATGCAGGTGACCAGTAGGGATGGGCCCGGTGTCCGATTCGAACCCACGTTCGAATCGAGCATCGGCCGTTCGCCCGCTCGGCGAGCCCAGAACTATTTGGGCCGTTCGCATCACATTCGTGTGATGCGAGCGGCCCACAATGCATTGCGGCCGGCACAGTGCATTGCTGATGATTGGCCAAGCATGCCCGTTGACCCCGCATGCTTGGCCAATCACAGCGCCGGCAGTGAGGAGAGCAATAATTGGCTACAGGCAGGACGCCTGTAGCCAATTAAAGCTCAGGGGCTTTAGTACACGCCCCACTGTATAAAAGGCTGCCGCGCCGTCGGCCTAGTGCACATGTGTTCCGGCTTTGATAGAGTGAATAGGCAGTCTGCTGATTGATTCATTCATTGCTAAACCATTGCTGATTCATTCAATACTGATCATTTCTGCTGATTGCAATGCTGAGTGTGACATCATCTGCTGCTGGGGATTAGTCTGGTGTGTGCGTGCTGTTAGTACAGCATTGTACCCTAACTTTCTGTCCCAACCTTCTGTCCCTCCCAGGCAGGCAGGCAGGGATTTATAGGAGGCTAGTGTGTGTTTGTGTCAGCACACATAGGATCTAGTGCACCAATTGCAGTGCTGTTAGTACAGCATTGCACCCTAACTTCCTGTCCCAACCTTCTGTCCCATCCCAGGCAGGCAGGGATTTATAGGAGGCTAGTGTGTGTGTGTGTCAGCACACATAGGAGCTAGTGCACCAATTGCAGTGCTGTTAGTACAGCATTGCACCCTAACTTCCTGTCCCAACCTTCTGTCCCATCCCAGGCAGGCAGGCAGGGATTTATAGGAGGCTAGTGTGTGTGTGTGTTTGTGTCAGCACACATAGGATCTAGTGCACCAATTGCAGTGCTGTTAGTACAGCATTGCACCCTAACTTCCTGTCCCAACCTTTTGTCCCAACCTTCTGTCCCATCCCAGGCAGGCAGGCAGGGATTTATAGGAGGCTAATGTGTGTGTGTGTGTCAGCACACATAGGAGCTAGTGCATCAATTGCAGTGCTGTTAGTACAGCATTGCACCCTAACTTCCTGTCCCAACCTTCTGTCCCATTCCAGGCAGGCAGGCAGGGATTTATAGGAGGCTAGTGTGTGTGTGTGTGTCAGCACACATAGGAGCTAGTGCATCAATTGCAGTGCTGTTAGTACAGCATTGCACCCTAACTTCCTGTCCCAACCTTCTGTCCCATCCCAGGCAGGCAGGCAGGGATTTATAGGAGGCTAGTGTGTGTGTGTGTGTGTGTGTGTGTGTGTGTGTGTGTCAGCACACATAGGAGCTAGTGCACCAATTGCAGTGCTGTTAGTACAGCATTGCACCCTAACTTCCTGTCCCAACCTTCTGTCCCATTCCAGGCAGGCAGGCAGGGATTTATAGGAGGCTAGTGTGTGTGTGTGTGTCAGCACACATAGGAGCTAGTGTGTGTGTGTCAGACTCAGCACACATAGGAGCTAGTGTGTGTGTGTGTGTGTCAGCACACATAGGAGCTAGTGTGTGTGTCAGCACACATAGGAGCTCATGCACCAATTGCAGTGCTGTTAGTACAGCATTGCACCCTAACTTTATGTCCCAACCTTCTGTCCCAACCTTCTGTCCCATCCCAGGCAGGCAGGGATTTATAGGAGGCTAGTGTGTGTGTGTGTGTGTGTGTGTGTGTGTGTCAGCACACATAGGAGCTAGTGTGTGTGTGTGTGTGTGTGTGTCAGACTCAGCACACATAGGAGCTATAGTGTGTTGTCAGCACACATAGGAGCTATAGTGTGTTGTCAGCACACATAGGAGCTATAGTGTGTTGTCACTCAGCACACATAGGAGCTATAGTGTGTTGTCAGCACACATAGGAGCTATTTTTTTTGTCAGCACACATAGGAGCTATAGTGTGTTGTCAGCACACATAGGAGCTATAGTATTTGTGTCAGCACACATAGGAGCTATAGTGTGTTGTCAGCACACATAGGAGTTATAGTGTGTTGTCAGCACACATAGGAGCTATAGTGTGTTGTCAGCACACATAGGAGCTATAGTGTGTTGTCAGCACACATAGGAGCTATATTTTTTTGTCAGCACACATAGGAGCTAGTGTGTTGTCAGCACACATAGGAGCTATAGTGTGTTGTCAGCACACATAGGAGCTATAGTGTTTGTGTCAGCACGCATAGGAGCTAGTGCAGTAGCACCAATTGCAGTGTTGTTAGTACACATAGGAGCTAGTGCAGTAGCACCAATTGCAGTGCTGTTAGTACAGCATTGCACCCTAACTTCTGTCCCAACCTTCTGTCCCAACCTTCTGTCCCATCCCAGGCAGGCAGGCAGGGATTTATAGGAGGCTAGTGTGTGTGTGTGTGTGTCAGCACACATAGGAGCTAGTGTGTGTGTGTCAGACTCAGCACACATAGGAGCTATAGTGTGTTGTCAGCACACATAGGAGCTATAGTGTGTTGTCAGCACACATAGGAGCTATAGTGTGTTGTCAGCACACATAGGAGCTATATTTTTTTGTCAGCACACATAGGAGCTAGTGTGTTGTCAGCACACATAGGAGCTATAGTGTGTTGTCAGCACACATAGGAGCTATAGTGTTTGTGTCAGCACACATAGGACCTATAGTGTGTTGTCAGCACACATAGGAGCTATAGTGTGTTGTCAGCACACATAGGAGCTATAGTGTGTTGTCAGCACACATAGGAGCTATATTTTTTTGTCAGCACACATAGGAGCTAGTGTGTTGTCAGCACACATAGGAGCTATAGTGTGTTGTCAGCACACATAGGAGCTATAGTGTGTTGTCAGCACACATAGGAGCTAGTGTGTGTGTCAGCACACATAGGAGCTAGTGTGTGTGTGTCAGCACACATAGGAGCTAGTGTGTGTGTGTGTCAGCCCAGTTCTTGTCATCTCTTGTCATACAATGCCTGGAAGACCGCCAAGGAGAGGCAGACAGTCCCGAGGCAAGAACACAGGGCAAGCAGGCTCTGTTTCTAGAGACAACAGTGCTGGTCGTGGACGTGGGCGTGCATCGTCATCAGCACGTAGCCATGGGACACGCTTGTCCTTGTTTTTGGCAGCTGGACATGTTGAGCCACATCATGCCGAAGGCTTGGTAGAATGGATGACCAAGCCCTCCTCATCCTCTCTCACCCAGGCTCAGGGTACTGGCAGAGCAGCTGCCAACGCGTACTCAATGGCATCATCAGGCACCCCTTCCCTAGACCCACCATGTCCTCCTGAGGAGTCCCCCGAACTGTTTGAGCACAGTGTTGGGTACATGCTCCAGAAGGATGCCCAACGATTTGAATGCTCGGATGATGATACCCAGTTTGAGGAAGGTAGTAGTGTGCGCGCAGAGAGAGGGGATGCTGAAGGACAGCAATCTGGCAGTCATGTTCCACCAGCTGCAGCTTACTGCCAGGTTTGCTCTAGTGGTAAAGAGGGAGGGGATGATGAGGTCACTGACTCCACGTGGGTGCCTGAAGGGAGAGAGGAGGAAGAGGAGGAGGAGGAGGGGGCGGCGGCACATGTCCAACGAGGCAGGATGCCCTCCGGAGGCCAGCTAGAGGCCAGCACACCAACTGAATCACACCGCAGAGCTCCGCCTGTGCGGGGCGCTGCCTCTGCACGTTATCACAAAAGTTCTTTGGTGTGGGCCTTTTTTGAGACAAGTACATCAGATCGCACCACTGCTATTTGCAATATTTGTCTCAAGCGTATCTCGCGTGGCCAAAACATCAGCCGCTTGGGCACCACAAGCATGACCAGACATATGTCGACCTGCCATGCAGCTCGTTGGCAAGCGCACATTAAAGACCCACACCAAAGAACAAAGCGGACCTCTCCTTGCTCCTCATCAGCTGGGATCTCCAACCCCACTATGTCTTCAGTCATCTCTGAAAGCTGCTCTGAGAGGACTGAAGGTTTAGAATTAGGCGTGTCACAACCAAGTACTTGCAGTACACCGACGTCCGATTGTAGCAGGCAAATTTCCCTGCCCCAGCTGCTGTACCGTCAAAAGAAGTATACTCCCAGCCATCCACATGCCCAGCGGTTGAATGCTAGCTTGGCTAAATTGCTAGCACTTCAACTGCTGCCTTTTCAGTTGGTAGACTCGGCCCCTTCCGTGAGTTTGTTCAATGTGCGGTTCCTCAGTGGCAGGTTCCCAAACGCCACTTTTTCTCACGGAAGACGATTCCGGCTCTCTACCGGCATGTGGAAGGCAATGTCCATGCCTCGCTGGACAGGGCGGTCAGCGGTAAGGTGCATATTACCGCTGACTCATGGTCCAGCAGGCACGGACAGGGACGTTATCTGTCTTTCACGGCCCATTGGGTCACTCTATTGGCAGCTGGGAGGGATGCAGGACAAGGTGCAGTAGTGTTGGAGGTTGTTCCGCCACCACGCCTCCAAAATGCTACTACTGGTTTTGACACACCTCTCTCCTCCACCCCCTCCTCTTCTTCTACCTCCATGGCCTCTTCGAGTGCTCTGTCCTCGGAATCAGCGGTGCTCCTTAGGCGTACAAGGGGCTACGCGAGTACGCAGGCAAAAAGATGCCATGCCGTGCTTGCGCTGGTGTGTTTGGGGGACAGGAGCCACACTGGGGCAGAGGTTCTGGCAGCTCTGCAGGGGCAGGCCGAGAGGTGGTTGACGCCACGCCAGCTTAAGCCAGGAATGGTGGTTTCTGACAATGGCACCAACCTCCTCTCCGCCCTGCGACAGGGGCAGCTCACTCATGTTCCCTGTATGGCTCACGTCCTCAACCTGGTGGTGCAGCGGTTCTTGGGCAGGTACCCAGGCTTACAGGATGTCCTGAGGCAGGCCAGGAAAGTCTGTGTGCATTTCCGCCGATCGTATAATGCCAGTGCTCGGCTGGCTGAACTGCAAAAGGAGTTGAACCTGCCCAAGAACCGCCTAATATGTGACATGCCCACCAGGTGGAACTCAACGTTGGCCATGCTGCAGTGACTGCACACACAGCAGAGGGCCATCAATGAGTACCTTTGCGACTACGGCACCAGGACAGGGTCAGGGGAGTTTGGCTTTTTTTCCCCACGCCAGTGGAGCATGATCAGGGATGCATGCACTGTCCTGTCACCATTTGAGGAGGCCACGAGGATGGTGAGCAGTGACAGTGCATGCATCAGTGACACTGTACCTCTTGTCCACCTGTTGGAGCATACGCTGCGTGGGATAATGGACAGGGCATTTGAGGCAGAACAGAGGCAGGAAGAGGAGGACTTCCTTGCCTCTCAAGGCCCCCTTTATCCAGACAGTGTTCCTTCTGTCCCACCCATCACACAGGAAGAGGATGAGGAGGAGGAGGAGGAGGATTGTGTGAGCATGGAAGTGGAGCCTGGCACTCAACATCAGCAGCAGCAGTCTTTTAGGGATGATGTACAGTCCGAACAAACCAGTGGACTTGTACGTGGCTGGGAGGAGGTGGCTGGCGATCATGTCGTCCTCAGTGACCCAGAAGACTCCGGACCGAATGCCTCAGCTAACCTATGTTGCATGGCCTCCCTGATCCTGCAAAGCCTGCGGAAGGATCCTTGTATTCTTCGGATCAAGGAGAGGACCATTACTGGCTGGCCACTCTCCTTGATCCACGGTACAAGGGTAAGGTTGCGGACCTTATCTTGCCTTCGTAGAGGGAGCAGAGGATGAGACATCTCAGGGAGGCCTTGCAGAAAGGTCTGTGCAACGCGTTCCCAGAAACTGTGAGGTTACAAACTCCTGGCCCTGGACGACGAGTTGCTGAGGCTTCGGTCAGTAGCAGAAGGAGCGGTGGGGAAGGTGGACCTCTGACCGATGCGTTCAGACAATTTTTTAGTCCGCAGCCCCAAGGTATGATCGGTTCCAGCAACCATCGCCAGCGTCTGATATACATGGTGCAGGAATACCTAGGGGCAAGGTCAGACTTGGACACCTTTCCCACCGAAAATCCTCTGGCTTACTGGGTCTTGTAGGATGGATCACTGGCCAGAGCTTGCACAGTATGCAATTGAGCTAGTGGCCTGTCCTGCATCCAGCGTTCTTTCCGAACGCACATTCAGTGCTGCTGGAGGATTTGTCACCAATCACAGTGTGCGCCTGTCCACCGACTCGGTTGATCGACTGACCTTCATAAAGATGAATCAGTCTTGGATCACCACCAGCTACCAGGCACCTGAAGCGGATATATTTTTTTCCCACAATTCTTTGCAATAATAGGCACCTGTAAGCGGATATGATGACACGTGACACTGACATGGCACTAATATGTGGCACTGCTGACAGATGGAACTTATACGTGGCACTGATATCATGTGGCACTGATGAGAGATGGCACTAATACGTGGCACTGCCTATGCTGATGCTGAGTGACTGTCCTGTTATGTTCACTGACTATAGCGCGGGCGTGAAGTGGTTAAATTTTAACTTGCTTGATGGTATTACGCTATGGTCTCATTTCTATTATTATATATTATTTCACAGTATATGTTTAATAATCACTATTGAACACTTTCCATTCCTTGATAGCTTGGAAGAACATTTTTGTTTCTGGGTGCCACCACACCAGTGCCTAAGGCACAATTTTTCAGCCCCTGCATAACAGGGGCGTGTAATAATTTTTTTTTTTAAATGCTTCGCAACAGGTCTGATTGCTGTGCTCCAAGTACAGTATCTGTGAGGGGTTGCAGTGTTGTGGCACCAGCACCGTTGCCTAAGGCACAATTTTTCAGCCCCTGTTTAACAGGGGCATGTAATTACAATTTTTTAAGCAATGCTTCGCAACAGGTCTGACTGCTGTGCTCCAAGTACAGTATCTGTGAGGGGTTGCACTGTTGTGGCACCAGCACCGTTGCCTAAGGCACAATTTTTCAGCCCCTGTTTAACAGGGGCATGTAATTACAATTTTTTAAGCAATGCTTCGCAACAGGTCTGACTGCTGTGCTCCAAGTACAGTATCTGTGAGGGGTTCCAGTATTGTGGCACCAGCACCGTTGCCTAAGGCACAATTTTTCAGCCCCTGTTTAACAGGGGCGTGTAATTACAAATCTTGATCTAATAGTTCACAGCAGGGCCCATTCCTGCGCCCACCAAGAGTAACTGTGAGGGCTTACAGTCTTGTGTCAACACCGTCCACCACCACCACCACCAAAGGCCCCATTTTTTCTGCCCTGTTCAACAGGTGCATGCAATTACAAATCTTGATCTAATAATTCACAGCAGGGCCAATTCCTGTGCCCACCAAGAGTAACTGTGAGGGCTTACAGTCTTGTGGCAACACCGTCCACCACCACCACCACCACCAAAGGCCCAATTTTTCTGCCCTGTTTAACAGGTGCATGCAATTACAAATCTTGATCTAATAATTCACAGCAGGGCCAATTCCTGCGCCCACCAAGAGTAACTGTGGGGGCTTACAGTCTTGTGGCAACACCGTCCACCACCACCACCACCACCAAAGGCCCAATTTTTCTGCCCTGTTCAACATGTGCATGCAATTACAAATCTTGATCTAATAATTCACAGCAGGGCCCATTCCTGCGCCCACCAAGAGTAACTGTGAGGGCTTACAGTCTTGTGGCAACACCGTCCACCACCACCACCAAAGGCCCAATTTTTCTGCCCTGTTCAACAGGTGCATGCAATTACAAATCTTGATCTAATAATTCACAGCAGAGCCAATTCCTGTGCCCACCAAGAGTAACTGTGAGGGCTTACAGTGTTGTGGCCACACCAACATCTAATGGGGCAAATTTCTGCAGAGTATATACGGCAGGCCCCTACTTTCAAACATCCAACTTACAAACGACTCCTACTTGCAAACGGAAGGAGAAAACAGGAAGTGAGAGGAAGTCTACCCCTAGGAAGGGAAATTCCATCCTGTTACATTTAATTTGGGAAAAAGGTATCTCCTCTATAGTGATGCTTTATCACCAATCCTTGTTTCAATTAAAACCCCACTTTTCCAAAAACATTTGTCATTGGGACGGAAAGTGAGGTGAAATGTTCTGAACAGATGTGCAAAGACAGCAAATGTTACAGGGGTTATAACCCCTCCCTATGTTCTCCAAAAAGCTTAAAAATAGATTTTTTTTGGATGGAGCTACACTTCAAAATGTACCTGTTCAGATTCTACTTAAGAACAAACCTACAGTCCCTCTCTTGTTTGCACCACCTATATACTGCTTTTCAGAGTATATAGGGTTGTAGGTATAGGGTTTTATTTTGGGTGCAGGGTCCCCCTTAATATCCATACAAGACCCAAAGGGGCTGGGGGGGGGGGGGGGGGGTGATGGGGTAGCCATGCCATTTTTCTCAAGGATTTTCAGCCATATGGCCAGGACAAGACATGACATTAAAGCCGCAAGTGGTTTTAAATGGCTTCTTTTTTTTCCTTTACAAATGTCATTTTGTGCAGGGCCAGTTCTTCACACGGGAAACACATGCCACTTCACAGGCATACTTTAGACACCCCCAGGTACCATATTTAAAGGAATATTTCACTTTTTTTTTTCTCTTTATGCATCATTAAAATGACTGCTCCCGAAAAAACGTTAGTTTTTAAAAGTTCTTTTTGCATTGATATATGTCCCCTGGGGCAGGACCCGGGTCCCCAAACCTGTTTTATGACATTAACATGCATATTGGCCGTTATAATTAGCAATTTTGATTTTGAACGTTCGCGTCCATTGTAACGAATAGGGTTCGAAAATTTGCGCAAACTTTCCGTCCGTTCGAAGGTTCTGGTGCGAACCGAACCCGGGGGTGTTCGGCTCATCCCTAGTTACCATACTTCTCTATATTATTAGGGAAGTATGGTAAATGTAATTCTCATTTCCTATCATTTTCCTCCACACCCCTTATGCCACTGCACTGAACTGTACATACCTCTGCCTTCTCCGGAACCGACCCTGGCCTGTTATTTGACCAAGCTTCTGCCTAACGCTAAACATACCTCTGCCTTCTCCGGAACTGACCCTGGCCTGTTATACGACCACGCTTCTGCCTAACGCTAAACTGTACCTACCTCTGCCTGCTCTGGACCTGACCCTGGACTGTTTGACCACGTTTTTTGCCTGCCTCTTGGATTGATCTTTTACCCTGCTATGCTAGTGGGAACACAGGGGTCTCACATATGTGAGGGGCTCCAGAATTGTTTTTCTGGATGAAGAAAACTAATTTTTTAGTTTTCTCATTCCCGGATTAGGGTCTGGAGGCTCGGAGGCTTCAAAGAGATTTGGGTGGGAGAAGCCTCTACCCCTGTCCCCATTCTTTCCTGGCCGTGTTCCTGCTTACTACCAGGACCAATATTTTGGCACTGCTGGCAACGTCTCTACTTGCACTGACCCTGGGCTGTATATGGACAGTATCCCTGCCTGTACTGACTATGGACAATATTCCTGCCTGCTGCCTGGACAATTCCATTCACTGTCGCTGACCACGTCCCTGCCTGCTGCCTGGATCAGGGCTCTCCTCCTGTGGACAATTGCACTACAAAAACCACAGGTACTGTAATCTTTTGTTTACCCTTTACTCAGCAGAATGTATTTTAGGGTGTAATTCTTGGTATGTACATGCTGTGTTAAAAATATAAAGGGCCTTCAAAAATTTGATTGTAAGGAAATTGGATGCGTAATTTATGTCCCTAGAACACCTGATAGTGCTCTATGTGGCGAGGCTGTGTAAAAGTCTCACACATGTGGTATCGCCGTACTCAGGAGGAGTAGCAGAATATATTTTGGGGTGTCATCTTTGCTATGTACATGCTATGTGTTGGAAATATCTTGTAAATGCACAACTTTGTGTAAAAAAAAATGCGTTTTCATTTTTTTTTTTCCACATTTTCCCAAAACTTCTGGAAAAAAATGAACCGTTCAAAAGACTCATTATGCCTCATAGATTATACGTTGGGGTGTTAGATTTCCAAAATGGGGTCACTTTGTGGGCGTTTTCATTGTCCTGGTGCTCCAGGGCCTTCAAAAGTGTAATAGGTGGTTGAGAGATTAGATGTGTAATTTATGCTCCTAAAATGCCTGAAGTTGCTACTTCAATGTTGGGCCTGTGTATGTGGCCAGGCTGTGTAAAAGTCTCACACATGTGGTATCGCCGTACTCAGGAGGAGTGGCAGAATATATTTTGGGGTGTCATTTTTGCTATGTACATGATATGTGTTGGAAATATCTTGTAAATGCACAACTTTGTGTAAAAAAAAAGCATTTTCATTTTTTTCCCACATATTCCCAAAACTTCTGGAAAAAAATGAACCGTTCAAAAGACTCATTATGCCTCCTAGATTATACGCTGGGGTGTTAGCTTTACAAAATGGGGTCACTTTGTGGGCGTTTCCATTGTCCTTGTGCTTCAGGGCCTTCAAAAGTGTAATAGGTGGTTGAGAAATGAGATGTGTAATTTATGCTTGTAGAACGCCTGATGGTGCCATTTCAATATTGGGCCTTTGTATGTGGCCAGGCTGTGTAAAAGTCTCACACATGTGGTATCGCCATACTCAGGAGGAGTAGCAGAATTTATTTTGGGGTGTCATTTTTGCTATGTACATGCTATGTGTTAAAAATATTTTATAAATCAACAACTTAGCGTAAAAAAAATGCGTTTTTTTTTTTTTTCCACATTTTCCCAAAACTTCTGGAAAAAATTAACCGTTCAAAAGACTCATTATGCCTCATAGATTATAAGTTGGGGTGTTAGCTTTCCAAAAGCAGAATGTATTTTGGGGCGTCATTTGTGGTATACACATGCCATGTGAGAGAAATAACCTATTATAATGAATATGTTATGAAAAAAAAAATCGTCATTTTGCAAAGAATTGTGGGAAAAAAATGACAACATCAAAAACCTCACGATGCCTCTTACTAAATACCTTGGAATGTCTACTTTCAAAAAAGGGGTGATTTGGGGGGTATTGGTACTTTCCTGGCTTGTTTGGGTCGCAAGAAATGAGATAGGCCTCCAGTACATCAGGTGTGCTAAATTTTTTATGATTCGCACCACAGTTTGTAGACTCTATAACTTTCACAAAGACCAAATAATATCCACTAATTTGGGTTATTTTTACCAAAGATATGTAGCAATATAAATTGTGGCCAAAATTTATGAAGAAAAATTTATAATTTGCAAAATTTTATCACATAAACTAAGAAAAATGCGTTTTTTTTCAAAAAATTTCGCCTTTTTTCATGTATAGCGCAAAAAATAAAAAACCTAGAGGTGATCAAATACCACCAAAAGAAAGCTCTATTTGTGTGAAAAAAAGGACGAAAATTTCATATGGGTACAGTGTTGCATGACTGAGTAACTGTCATTTAAAATGTGAGAGCATCGAAAGCTGAAAATTGGTCTGGTTATTAAGGGTGTTTAAGTGCCCAGTGGTCAAGTGGTTAATACTGTTCAAGGTACAATATCAGTATGCTTAGGAATCTCATCTGAGCAATTGATTATAAGTATAAATTATTCTATACAATGATTTTCATTTATCAAATCAATGAATTTTCAGTATGAGTGCAATGCACTGAAAGTAAAGGTAGGGGGGGAGGGGAAGACACCAAAACAACAAGAGGAAAAAAAAAAAAAAAAAATATATATATATATATATATATATATATATATATATATATATATATATATATACATACAACTAAAAAAAAAAAAATAAGGGTGGGGAAGGGGATTACAGTAAGGTGAAATACAATTATTGCACTATTTTCTCAGACATTTCTGAGAGCATCCTTTCTGGTCTATGGGTAGGGATGAGCCGAACACCCCGGATTCGGTTCGCACCAAAACCCGCGAACGGATCTAAAGTCTGTGCGAGCATAAGAACCCTATTAGTTACAACGGATGCGAACATTCGAAATCAAAAGTGCTAATTTTAAAGGCTAATATGCATGTTATTGTCATAAAAAGTGTTTGGGGACCTGGGTCCTGCCCCAGGGGACATGTATCAATGCAAATTTTTTTTTTTTTAAAACGGACGTTTTTTCAGGAGCAGTAATTTTATTAATGCTTAAAGTGAAACAATAAAAGTGTAATATTCCTTTAAATTTCGTACCTGGGGGGTGGCTATAGTATGCCTGTGAAGGGACGCATGTTTCCTGTGCTTAGAACTGTCCCTGCACAAAGTGTCATTTTTGCAGGAAAAAAAGCTATTTAAAATCACTCGCGGCTAATGAGTTTTTTTTTTTTTTTAACAAAGATTTTTTATTTATTTTTCAAAAACAAAGAAACGAACAAACATTATCTGAAGACAAATAAGGTTACAGACAGAGATCAAGGTTCAAGATAGGATTCACAAAAGTGCAATCTTACGCAGCAAGTATATACATTCAGTCTTTGAAAGGCACAGTAGGTACAGTGAAAACAACAGTATCCAAAAGCAGGACCACAAGGGCCACCATAGGGGAAGTAGCGGATCCATAAAAACCCACGGGGTTCAGGCAATTGTCAGGTGTTTTGCTTCTACCCAATCATCCCAGATCTTCCCAAACTTTTTAGGACAGTTCCTACCTAGATATGTCAGTTTGTACAGTGGTAAAGCCGTATTAATTAAAGACTGCCACATATGCTTAGTAGGGGGGAGAGGTTGGTTCCAGTGCAGCAAAATAGCCTTCCTGGCGTATAGTGTGGTATAGAATACAAAGAGTTTCTTGCCCCATGATATTTCCAGGAAATCGCACACCCCTAGTAAGAGAGGTATGGGACTAAACGGGACCGCCAGTTGCCCAATATCATTAATGTCAGTCAGCACCTCCCTCCAGAAGTCAGTCAGCCCAGGGCAGGCCCAAACTATGTGGAAAAAGTCTGCATTGGCAGAGGAGCATCTAGGACAGGTATTTGAGCGTTCCGGGTAGATTCTTGCCAGGCGTGCCGGGGAGTAGTAGGCCCAATGGACACATTTCAGCTGAAGAAATCTATCCCTTGCAGATATCGTGAGGGGTAAGTACTGCTGGATGCCCTCCTCCCAGTCCTCCGCGGTAAGCTCTGGAATATCCCTGTGCCAGTGCTGGAAGAGTTGGGAAACCTTGGAGGTGTCATGTGTAGCAAGTATGTTGTACAATGTGGAGAGCATGCGCCCCTCATCAGGAGAGCGGAGCGCACTCTCTTCTTCCGACACCCCCAGATTCACCCGGACAGGGAACTGGGATCGGAAGGCATGTCGCAGTTGCAAATATCTGAAAAACATATGGTTTGGTAAAGCGTGGTCTCTCTTCAGAGTATCAAAGGGCAGCAGTTGCTCCTGCGAGACAATATCAGCTAGTGATACAATTCCATGCCTAGCCCAGACCACCGGGTCCGGGATAGAGTGGAAGTGGGGGAGGCGGGGATTTCTCTACAGGGGGGTCGCCGGGGACCAGGAATCCGGAGCCCCCATCTGTCTCTTAACCGTCTCCCAGACCTTCAGAGTCGCCCGCATCGGGAGGGTTATACCCGGGTTAGATCTGGGCCCCCTGTGGACAAGACCTTTTAGTTCTGCATAGGAGCCCAACAACGCCGCCTCCAAGGAGGATGCGGGGTTGGCTGGGCACTCAGAGAGCCACCACTTTACTGTAACCAGCACCGCCGCCCAATAATATTTAAGGAAGCAGGGTAAGGCAAGACCCCCCAACGCAAGGGGGAGTTGAAGAGTGGTTTTAGCTATTCTGGGGACTCTCCCGTTCCAGATAAATGAGGTGATGATATTGTCCAGATGTTGAAAAAATGTATTGGGTATAGGGACGGGAGTCTGACGGAAAAGATACGTGAATTTGGGCAGAACCGACATTTTAACAAGGTTCACACGTCCCACTGGCGACAAGGGCAGGGCTTTCCATACGGTACATTTCTGGGCCAGCTGTGTGACCACCGGGTCGAGGTTGAGGCGAACAAATTTCCTCAGGTCCCGGTGAATCTCCACACCCAGGTACTTAAACTGCGCCACCCTCTGCAACTGCCCATCCGCCAGTGGGAGGGAAACACTGGAGTGTAGAGGGAAGAGTATGGACTTTCCCCAGTTTATGCATATTCCCGAGTAGTGGCCAAACCTATTTATTATGGACAACGCCGCCTGCAGTGACACCCCATTGTCCTGAAGATACAACAGGGTATCGTCCGCATATAATGATACCTTTTCAGTGAGGGGACCACGAGTAATCCCCCGGACCTCAGGAGAATATCGGAGGAGGGCTGCCATAGGCTCAATCGCCAGTGCAAAGAGCCCCGGGGAGAGAGGGCAGCCCTGCCTAGTACCTCTGTGCAATCGGAAGGGTGGGGAGATAACCGTGCCCGTGCGAACCCTGGCCGTGGGGGCACTATACACCGCCCTGACCCAGGAGACGAAGGTTGGGCCAAACCCAAACTTTCGGAGAACCTCCCAGAGATAGGCCCATTCCACGGAGTCGAAAGCCTTCTCCGCGTCTAGAGAGGCTATCATCTCTTTCTCTCTGTCTTCGTCTCCAGAGGCCAGGATGGCGTACAGCCGCCTTAAATTAATATCGGTCCCTTTCCCAGGCATAAAGCCCGACTGGTCGTCATGGACCAAGGTAAGGATCACTTCGTTTAGACGCCTAGCAAGAATTTTGGTGAGCACCTTTGCGTCAGAGTTGAGCAGGGAGATGGGGCGGTAGGAAGGGCACAGCTGAGGATCCTTCCCTGCCTTGGGAATGACCACAATAATGGCCTGCGCCATTGAGGGGGGAAGATCACCCTCCTTGAGAGTCTCTGTAAACATGCTGTGCATTTTCTCAGCCACTCCCTCTACATACTGTTTGTAGAATTCAGGCGGTATCCCGTCCTCCCCAGGGGTTTTCCCTGTCTGCATGGAGCCCAACGCCACCTCCAGAGAGATGGGGGAGTCTAAAGTTTGCCTGGCTTCCGGTGACAAAGTAGGGAGCGTCACCCCCCCCAGGAAGACCGTAAGTTCGTCCTGGGAGTAGCCAGCCCTGGAGGAGTATAGAGCAGAATAGAAGTCAGCAAAGCAGGCATTGATGTCAGTCGGGTCAGTCACCATGGTACCGCCAGGTTTGCGTATACAGGGTATCGTGGATACTGGAACCTGCTCTCTGGAGATCCAGGCCAGCAGCTTCCCCGTTTTATCACCTTGCTCAAATATCCTTTGTGTCTGAGCAAGTTGACGTTTATTCGCCTTAGCCACCCTCAGCAGTGTTACCTCTCTGTAGGCTACCTTCATGTCCTGTGCTAAAATAGGATTGGCCGTGAGAATGAAACGAGTTTCTAGTTCCTGTGCTCTGGCTTCTGCCTTTTCCACCATAATCCTGTCGTTCCTGCGCTCTCGGTTGATGGAGGATAAGTAGCATCCTCTCATGTAGGCCTTAAACGCGTCCCAGACCAGCCCCTTTGAAGCAGTGTTAAGATTTGTATGCCAGTACCCCTGTATTTCTTTGGCCATTTCTATTTCCAAAGTAGGATGTTCAATCCAGTACCTGGAGAGACGCCATATCCTATCTGCCCGGGGTGTAGAGGTTTGTAGCGTGCATAGTAAGGGGGAGTGATCTGAGATACCCCTGGGGAGCAGTTCAATTTGAAGATAGTAGGGAGTAATGTGGAGCTGGCATACACTAGAGCAATGAGGGAAAGGGTGTTATGGGAGGAGGTCGCGGCTAATGAGATCTGGGGATAAAATTTATGTAGAAGAGTAGGGGTTCTGTACCATCTTGTGATAATTTTAAAGCCACGCTCTTGGGTGGCTACGTTTAGTGACCCTTTGTGCGCATATGTGTAAATTATTTCCCAGTCTTCTTCTGTTAGGTTTGTTTCAAGGTCTTTTTCCCATGCTTGACACGACACGCTGGAGAACTCCGTAATGTCCTCAAACAGTGAGTAGTATAGAGTAGATATAATATGTCTTTGTGGGGTTTTTTTTGTACATAGGGTTTCGAGTGTTGTAAGTGGTCTTGTCCAGTATTGAGAAGTCTCGGTTCTGGTCAGAAAGTGTCTGATTTGTATATAATTCCATTGTGGTAGTATGTATGGATTTATTTCCGTGTTTAGTTCATTTCTAGTTAAAAGATTCCTTCTTTTAAAGAAATGTTTGACTAGTATTTCGTCATGAGGCCAGTTATTGGTCAGGAATTGTCGTTCCTGTCCTGGTGGGAAATCAGGGTTATCGCTTAGTGGTGTGAGTGAGCTAAGCCAAGCAGATGGTTTAGGTCGTTTGAAGGTGTTTTGAAAAATTTCTAGAGTAGGTCCTATGAGGGGATGTGGTATTTTATCCATGGGAGAGTTTTTAACTGTTCAGAGAATTTTATTTGCTCTAGGGAGACCCAATCTTTAACTGTCTGGCGAATATTCCAGTCCACTATTCTAGCTAGGAGAGCTGCTTGATGGTATTTTTTTAAGCCTGGTAATGCTATTCCCCCTTTATTTTTGGGTAAGTTTAATTTGATGAATTTGACTCTGGGTGGTTTACCCCTCCAAATAAAGCTTGAGCATGCTTTGCAAAAGGAGGCAAAGAATGATGCCGGCAATCGAATGGGAAAGTATTGTCATCTTGATTAGGGATGCTCTTCCGAACCAGGAGGTTTCTGTACTTTTTGACTTCACTTGCTGTATATTTGTTTCAGGTTAGTGACTAAGAAACATTTGAAGCTAGGTCAGAAATGACATGTTCCATATTTCTGTCACATTTGTTTTTATAATAAATTTTTTTAACTCACTTCAATGACATAAAGCAACTCTACTATACAAAAGTTTCTTAGTGAAAGCTTACCTGTAATAATAATTGTGAAAATATGTCACCTCTGCAACTGAATACCACTTCACTTTTAAGAAATGGTCTCCTAAATTCAGCTGAGAAGTCAACACTTCCAGGAGTGCTGATGTCCTGGTTGTCTATAGAGCGTATTTGATAATCCTGCTGACCTTCATGTCACTACTGAGTCTTGTAATGATGTGGAGATCAGCAGAAGGAACCAGTTAGAGCTGAGAGGGAAGCTGAGAGATCTACACTTAAAAATGTCAGTTTATGAATTGAGTAGTGTTAGTGGCATGGGCTGCAGGAGACATAAATATTTATACTCTTCTTTTACAGTTATGCTTTCCCTAGAAATCTTTTGTATAGCATGAGGGTCACTTTAGAGGTTAAATAATTATTGTTTTTTTGTTTTCTTTTAAGGAAAATCTGTAGTTATTCAGGTTCCTATTGTTCACCTCCTTCTGAAATTGCTGCCTGGCTAACATACTGTCATGTTGATTCCTCAGTTTTTTTTTTTTACTTTCTGAATAACGGTTTGGGAATAAGCATACATTATGGAATGTGGTACTCAAAATTGTAGTTGCCTGGTTGACATACTGATCAATTCGCTTCAGTTGCTGACACATGCTATGCATAGAAAAAAAAAAAAAAAAAACTGCAGTTTCACTCTAATGTAAACTGCTATTCTTGGAGCTAACACTGAAATGCAAAAGCTCAGGAAATGCTTTTAACTAATTTTCTCTCTTTTCTTTTGTGTAACCATTTCTTTCTACAGCACCCAACTTTATGAATATTTTGGTATTTTGAGCCAAAGACATTTCACTCTGACTTTCTGACAAGCTTATTATCTATTTCTGCAATCCTTCTCACCCACTGACTGCAGAGATCTACAGTATGTAGCAGTAGTTTGTTACCTTTGCAAGCAATTGCACTTAGGGGCAATGACAAAATAAATCACCCTCTGTATAATAAAATGCAGCTAAGAAAAAAAACAGTGCTTTGAGACACCCCGCTTAAAACACTATACTCTGCTTAAAAGCATTTTTTTAAATTGTTAAACTAGCAGACAGACAAATGGATGCTATAAACTTTAAACTGTCATTAAAAGGATGCATGCATGCATCTATTCCTCATTAAACCTCTGTATATATCTAATCAGTTCAGACAAACAACTTATGTGCATTTAACTCGCTACATTTTCTCTGTACAAGTGCCCAACTCGGCACCTACTGCACACTGCTAATCACAACAAAATCACTGGAAAGGTGTTCAAGAGGAGTACTTACATCACTTCAAGTCCCCCTGACTCTGCAAACACAAAATCAAACCTCATTTTTATGGCAGGCCACTTCTGTGTGAAAGGGAAAAGTTTCTCTTCAAAAAGAGTCATGAGTAGAGTTGAGCGGACACCTGGATGCTCGGGTTCGGCCGAACTTCAGAAAAAAGTCCGGGTTCGGGACCGAACTTGACCCGAACTTAACCCCGAACTCCGAACCCCATTGAAGTCAATGGGGACCCGGACTTTTGAACACTAAAATGGCTGTAAAAAAGTCATGGAAAGGGCTAGAGGGCTGCAAATGGCAACCAAAATGTTGTTAAGAGCATGGCAAGTGATCTGCAAACAAATGTGGATAGGGAAATAACTTAAAATAACATAAAAAAATAAAAAATAAAATGCTGGAGGCCCCATTCTCAGCAGAAGAGGTACAGGAAGTCATTAAGAACCTCAGAAACTCAACGGCACGATGCCGCACATATGGTGGGAATACCCCAGAATACGCACTTTCTGGAAAAAAATTATTCAATTTAATGGATAAGATAGTGGGAAAATAAAATACTTGGAAATTAAAAAAAATGAAAAAATTATAATCTTGACCTAGGAGGACGAAATTCAAATGGAGTAGGAGGTTGAGGTGGCGGTGGATGTGGCGGTGTAGGTGGAAGCGGCGGTGGAGGAGGACGAGGTAGCCAACACTGGTTCAAAAATACAACAATGGCTGGGTAAGGCTAGTGGTGAATGATGTGTCGAATTCTGTCCCCCGTCGCATAGTGTCCGCCCTGTACTGCGCTTGCTCAGTACGTAGGACAAGGGGATTTTGAAACTCTCCGAAGACGATGCGCGGTGACTCCAGGTTCAAGCCACATCATCCGAGGTTGAAGCCTAGCCAAGCGAGCCCGTGAGGGGCCCTGTTACTATGTGCTACCGTATGTCCACTTGGATGGTCGGGTTTGAACCTGCACTCACTGCGCAGGCGACGTTCATCTTTAAAGATTTTGTGAATCTCCTTGTCCTCCGTACTGCGCAAGCACTGCACCTGCGCAGTAAGTGGCCGGACACTATCCGATAGCAAGACAGTTTTCGTCAGAACACCGGTATATGTGTCTATTCTGCACAAGGTACGGCCAAGTCCTGTGGGATCCATGCCTGGTTAATTTTAATGAACGTGAGCTTGTCCACATTGGCTCTGGATAGGAGGCTGCGCTTGTCTGTGATAACGCCCCCTGCCGTGCTAAATACACGTTCAGATAATACACTGGCGGCAGGGCAGGCCAGCACCTCCAAGGCGTAAAGGGCAAGCTCAGGCCATGTGCCCAATTTGGAGACCCAGAAGTTGAAGGGGGCAGACCCGTTGCTAAGACGTTCCATTTCAGCTGGTGGTGCTGGTTGTTGTGGCGTGCTGACAAAGCTTTTCCACATTCCGGCCATGCTAACCCTGCCTTCCGAGGTGCTGGCGGTGCCCCGGCTGCGTTGGCGACCTCTTCCTCCTCCTCTGCCTTCGCCTTGTGCTTCCACCGTACCCCCGCTTCCAAGTGGGAATGCCACCAGCAGCGCATCTACCAGCGTGCGCTTGTACTCGCGCATCTTACGATCACGCTCCAGTGAGGTAATTAAGGACTGCACGTTGTCCTTGTAACGTGGATCCAGCAGGGTGGCCACCCAATAATCAGCACCAGTTAAAATGTGGGCAACTCGGCGGTCGTTGCGGAGACACTGCAGCATGTAATCGCTCATGTGTGCCAGGCTGCCCAGAGGCAAGGAAAAGCTGTCCTCTGTGGGAGGTGTATCGTCTGTGTCCTCTGTATCCCCCCAGCCACGCACCAGTGATGGACATGAGCTGGTCTGGGTGCCACCCTGCTGTGAACATGGTTCCTCCTCATCCTCCACCTCGTCATCCTCCAGAACTGTGCCCTTGCTGCCAGACAATTGTGTACCTGGCGTTTGTTGGTGCAGGAACCCACTCTCGTAGCCACTTGTAAATGACTGCCCTGAAAGCCTTGGAAATGAACCCTCTTCCTCCTCCTCCTCCTCCTCATCCTGTGCCACATCCTCTTCCATCATCGCCTGAAGAGATTTTTCAAGGAGGCATAGAACTGGGATAGTAACGCTGAGAATGGCGTCATCGGCACTGGCCATGTTGGTGGAGTACTCGAAACAGCGCAGCAAGGCACACAGGTCTCGCATGGAGGCCCAGTTATTGGCGGTGAAGTGGTGCTGTTCTGCAGAGCGACTCACGCGTGCGTGCTGCAGCTGAAACTCCACTATCGCCTGCTGCTGCTCGCACAGTCTGGCAAGCATGTGCAAGGTGGAGTTCCACATTGTGGGCACGTCACATATGAGACGGTGAGCGGGAAGGCCGAAGTTACGATGCAGCACTGACAGGCGAGCAGCAGCAGGGTTAGAACGCCGAAAGTGCGCACAGACGGCCCGCACTTTCTGCAGCAGCTCTGGCATATCGGGGTAATTCTTAAGGAACCTCTGGACCACCAAGTTCAGCACATGCGCCAGGCAAGGGATGTGCGTCAAACCGGCAAGGCCCAGAGCTGCTACGAGATTTCGCCCATTATCGCACACCACCAGGCTGGGCTTGAGGCTCACTGCCACCAACCACTCATCGGTCTGTTGTTCCATGTCCCTCCACAACTCCTTTACGGTGTGGGGTTTTTCCCCCAAACAGGAAAGTTTTAAAACTGCCTGCTGTCGTTTAGCCCTGGCTGTGCTGAAGTTGGTGGTGAAGGTGTTACGCTGACCGGATGAGAAGGCGGTAGAGGATGAGGAGGCGGAGTAGGAGGAGTTAGCAACAGGAGGCAAACTGAAGTGCCCTGCAATCCTCGGTGGTGCAAGGACATGCGCCAAAGTGCTATCCGCCTCAGGCCCAGCCGCCACTACATTTACCCAGTGTGCTGTTAGGAAGATATAACGTCCCTGACCGTGCTTACTGGTCCACGCATCCGTAGTTAGGTGGACCTTGCCACAGATGGCGTTGCGCAGTGCACACCTGATTTTGTCCCCCACCTGGTTGTGCAGGGAAGGGATAGCTCGTCTGGAAAAGTAGTGGCGGCTGGGCACGACGTACTGTGGGACAGCCAATGACATCAGCCTTTTAAAACTCTGTGTCTCCACCAGACGGAATGACAGCATTTCAAAGGCGTCAAAGGAATTTTTAAATGCTGGCATTCAGGGCCAGGGATCGCGGGTGGCTAGGGGGGTACTTCTTCTTCCGCTCCAGTGTTTGGGAAATAGAGAGCTGAAAGCTTCCATGGGACATTGTGGAGATGGTTGGTGACCCAGGTGGTAGTGTTGCTGGCAGATCCTCTGTTTGCGGGTTGGCAGGTGTCACTGTCACTACAGAGGTGGATGAAGAGGCCGAGACTGCAGCAGAAGAGGAAGCAGGAGGAGCCAGAGACCTTTCTTGTTTTTTGCGGTGTCTACTCCACTGCATCTCGTGCTTTGCACTTAGATGCCTGGTCATGCAGGTTGTGCTCAGGTTGAGAACGTTTATGCCTCGCTTCAAGCTCTGATTGCACAGCGTGCAAACCACTCGTGTCTTGTCATCATCACATTGTCTGAAGAACTGCCACGCTAGGGAACTCCTTGGACCTGGCTTTGGTGTGCTCGGTCCCTTGCTGCGTTGGGCAGTAGCAGACGTACTGTCTAGGGGACGGACACTCCGCTTATGCACCCTGCTCCCTCTTCTGCTGTGCTGGTGGCTCTGTGCGACCACCACCTCTTCCTCTGAACTACACTGGTCACCTGCATGACGTTGATTCCATGTGGGGTCAAGGACCTCATCGTCCTCCACATCATCTTCCACCCAGTCTTCACCCCTGCCCTCCTTGTCGGTCTGCACAATGGCGAAAGCAGCAGCAGTTGGCACCTGTGTTTCGTCATCATCCGAGACGTGCTGTGATGGTCCTCCCATGTACTCATCGTGAAACATAAGTGGTTGGGCATCGGTGCACACAATCTCTTCCACTTCTGGGGCAGGGCTAGGTGGATGGCCCTGGGAAACCCTGCTAACAGAGTCATCAAAAAGCAGAAGAGACTGCTGCATGATTTGGGGCTCAGACTGATTGGCTGATTTGCAAGGGGGTGAGGTGAAAGACTGATGGACATCGGCTGCAGGTGCCAACTCTGAACTTTCATCAGGAGACTGGGTGGGAGACAATGTGAAGGAAACGGAGGCACTGTCAGCAACCAAATCTACTATCGCCTGTACTTGTCCTGGCCTCAACATTCGTACAGCCTCATTAGGCACGCCAAAATACCGCTGCAGGCTCTGTCGCCTACTCGCACCTGAGGAAGGTGTTTCACTAGTGCGTGTAGCTGGCACAGATCGACCACGTCCTCTCCCTGCAACAGGAGCGCCACCAGCAGCACCACGACCCGGGCCACGTCCCCTTTTTGATCTCATATTTTCAAAATTTATGATCTCGCCCTGAATGGGTGTCTATAGCAGAATACACGTACAGTGTCTAAAGCGTTTATGAACACGCAGAAAATGCTATTGGGAAAAAAAAAAACACTGCAAAATTAAATTTTTTTGCAATGTTTTTCCAATATCAGAATACACGGATAGTGTCTAAAGCGTTTATGAAAACGCAGAAAATGCTATTGGGGAAAAAAAAAACACTGCAAAATTAAATTTTTTTGCAATGTTTTTCCAATATCAGAATACACGGATAGTGTCTAAAGCGTTTATGAAAACGCAGAAAATGCTATTGGGGCTAAAAAAAAAAAAAAACACTCCAAAATTAAAATTTTTTGCAATGTTTTTCCAATATCAGAATACACGGATAGTGTCTAAAGCGTTTATGAAAACGCAAAAACGCAGAAAATGCTATTGGGAAGAAAAAAAACACTGCAAAATAAAAAATGTTTGCTATGTTTTTCCAATATCAGAATACACCGATAGTGTCTACAGCGTAGACACTAGCAGAAAATGCTATTGGGAAAAAAAAAACACAGCAAAATTTAATTTTTTTGCAATGTTTTTCCAATATCAGAATACACGGATAGTGTCTAAAGCGTTTATGAAAACGCAAAAACGCAGAAAATGCTATTGGGAAGAAAAAAAACACTGCAAAATTAAATTTTTTTGCAATGTTTTTCCAATATCAGAATACACGGATAGTGTCTAAAGCGTTTATGAAAATGCAGAAAATGCTATTGGGAAGAAAAAAAACATCGCAAAATTTAATTTTTTTGCAATGTTTTTCCAATATCAGAATACACGGATAGTGTCTACAGCGTGTATGTATGAACACGCAGAAAAATGCTATTGGGAAAAAAAAAAACACAGCAAAATTAAATTTTTTTGCAATGTTTTTCCAATATCAGAATACACGGATAGTGTCTAAAGCGTTTATGAAAATGCAGAAAATGCTATTGGGAAGAAAAAAAACACCGCAAAATTTAATTTTTTTGCAATGTTTTTCCAATATCAGAATACACGGATAGTGTCTAAAGCGTTTATGAAAACGCAGAAAATGGTATTGGGAAGAAAAAAAACACTGCAAAATTAAATTTTTTTTGCAATGTTTTTCCAATATCAGAATACACGGATAGTGTCTAAAGCGTTTATGAAAACGCAGAAAATGCTATTGGGGAAAAAAAAAACACTGCAAAATTTATTTTTTTTGCAATGTTTTTCCAATATCAGAATACACGGATAGTGTCTAAAGCGTTTATGAAAACGCAGAAAATGCTATTGGGAAGATAAAAAAAAACACTGCAAAATTAAATTTTTTGCAATGTTTTTCCAATATCAGAATACACGGATAGTGTCTAAAGCGTTTATGAAAACGCAGAAAATGCTATTGGGAAGAAAAAAAACACTGCAAAATTTAATTTTTTTGCAATGTTTTTCCAATATCAGAATAAACGGATAGTGTCTAAAGCGTTTATGAAAACGCAGAAAATGCTATTGGGAAGAAAAAAAACACTGCAAAATTAAAAATTTTTGCAATGTTTTTCCAACATCAAAATACACGGATAGTGTCTAAAGCGTTTATGAAAACGCAGAAAATGCTATTGGGGAAAAAAAAAAACACTGCAAAATTTAATTTTTTTGCAATGTTTTTCCAATATCAGAATACACGGATTGTGTCTAAAGCGTTTATGAAAACGCAAAAACGCAGAAAATGCTATTGGGAAGAAAAAAAACACTGCAAAATTAAATTTTTTTTGCAATGTTTTTCCAATATCAGAATACACGGATAGTGTCTACAGCGTGTATGTATGAACACGCAGAAAATGGTATTGGGAAGAAAAAAAACACTACAAAATAAATTTTTTGCAATGTTTTTCCAATATCAGAAAACACGGATAGTGTCTGAAGCGTTTATGAAAACGCAGAAAATGCTATTGGGGAAAAAAAAAAAACACTGCAAAATTTATTTTTTTTGCAATGTTTTTCCAATATCAGAATACACGGATAGTGTCTAAAGCGTTTATGAAAACGCAGAAAATGCTATTGGGAAGAAAAAAAACACTGCAAAATTAAATTTTTTTGCAATGTTTTTCCAATATCAGAATACACGGATAGTGTCTACAGAGTGTATGTATGAACACGCAGAAAATGCTATTGGGAAAAAAAACACAGCAAAATTAAATTTTTTTGCAATGTTTTTCCAATATCAGAATACACGGATAGTGTCTAAAGCGTTTATGAAAACGCAGAAAATGCTATTGGGAAGAAAAAAAACACAGCAAAATTAATTTTTTTTGCAATGTTTTTCCAATATCAGAATACACGGATAGTGTCTAAAGCGTTTATGAAAACGCAGAAAATGCTATTGGGGAAAAAAAAAAAACACTGCAAAATTAAATTTTTTTGCAATGTTTTTCCAATATCAGAATACACGGATAGTGTCTAAAGCGTTTATGAAAACGCAGAAAATGCTATTGGGGAAAAAAAAAAACACTGCAAAATTAAAATTTTTTGCAATGTTTTTCCAATATCAGAATACACGGATAGTGTCTAAAGCGTTTATGAAAACGCAAAAACGCAGAAAATGCTATTGGGAAGAAAAAAAACACTGCAAAATAAAAAATGTTTGCTATGTTTTTCCAATATCAGAATACACCGATAGTGTCTACAGCGTAGACACTAGCAGAAAATGCTATTGGGAAAAAAAAAACACAGCAAAATTTAATTTTTTTGCAATGTTTTTCCAATATCAGAATACACGGATAGTGTCTAAAGCGTTTATGAAAACGCAAAAACGCAGAAAATGCTATTGGGAAGAAAAAAAACACTGCAAAATTAAATTTTTTTGCAATGTTTTTCCAATATCAGAATACACGGATAGTGTCTAAAGCGTTTATGAAAATGCAGAAAATGCTATTGGGAAGAAAAAAAACATCGCAAAATTTAATTTTTTTGCAATGTTTTTCCAATATCAGAATACACGGATAGTGTCTACAGCGTGTATGTATGAACACGCAGAAAATGCTATTGGAAAAAAAAAAACACAGCAAAATTAATTTTTTTTGCAATGTTTTTCCAATATCAGAATACACGGATAGTGTCTAAAGCGTTTATGAAAATGCAGAAAATGCTATTGGGAAGAAAAAAAACACCGCAAAATTTAATTTTTTTGCAATGTTTTTCCAATATCAGAATACACGGATAGTGTCTAAAGCGTTTATGAAAACGCAGAAAATGGTATTGGGAAGAAAAAAAACACTGCAAAATTAAATTTTTTTTGCAATGTTTTTCCAATATCAGAATACACGGATAGTGTCTAAAGCGTTTATGAAAACGCAGAAAATGCTATTGGGGAAAAAAAAAAACACTGCAAAATTTATTTTTTTTGCAATGTTTTTCCAATATCAGAATACACGGATAGTGTCTAAAGCGTTTATGAAAACGCAAAAAATGCTATTGGGAAGATAAAAAAACACTGCAAAATTAAATTTTTTGCAATGTTTTTCCAATATCAGAATACACGGATAGTGTCTAAAGCGTTTATGAAAACGCAGAAAATGCTATTGGGAAGAAAAAAAACACTGCAAAATTTAATTTTTTTGCAATGTTTTTCCAATATCAGAATAAACGGATAGTGTCTAAAGCGTTTATGAAAACGCAGAAAATGCTATTGGGAAGAAAAAAAACACTGCAAAATTAAAAATTTTTTGCAATGTTTTTCCAACATCAAAATACACGGATAGTGTCTAAAGCGTTTATGAAAACGCAGAAAATGCTATTGGGGAAAAAAGAAACACTGCAAAATTTAATTTTTTTGCAATGTTTTTCCAATATCAGAATACACGGATTGTGTCTAAAGCGTTTATGAAAACGCAAAAACGCAGAAAATGCTATTGGGAAGAAAAAAAACACTGCAAAATTAAATTTTTTTTGCAATGTTTTTCCAATATCAGAATACACGGATAGTGTCTACAGCGTGTATGTATGAACACGCAGAAAATGGTATTGGGAAGAAAAAAAACACTACAAAATAAATTTTTTGCAATGTTTTTCCAATATCAGAAAACACGGATAGTGTCTGAAGCGTTTATGAAAACGCAGAAAATGCTATTGGGGAAAAAAAAAAAACACTGCAAAATTTATTTTTTTTGCAATGTTTTTCCAATATCAGAATACACGGATAGTGTCTAAAGCGTTTATGAAAACGCAGAAAATGCTATTGGGAAGAAAAAAAACACTGCAAAATTAAATTTTTTTGCAATGTTTTTCCAATATCAGAATACACGGATAGTGTCTACAGAGTGTATGTATGAACACGCAGAAAATGCTATTGGGAAAAAAAACACAGCAAAATTAAATTTTTTTGCAATGTTTTTCCAATATCAGAATACACGGATAGTGTCTAAAGCGTTTATGAAAACGCAGAAAATGCTATTGGGAAGAAAAAAAACACAGCAAAATTAATTTTTTTTGCAATGTTTTTCCAATATCAGAATACACGGATAGTGTCTAAAGCGTTTATGAAAACGCAGAAAATGCTATTGGGAAGAAAAAAAACACTGCAAAATTTAATTTTTTTGCAATGTTTTTCCAATATCAGAATACACGGATAGTGTCTAAAGCGTTTATGAAAACGCAGAAAATGGTATTGGGAAGAAAAAAAACACTGCAAAATTTTTTTTTTTGCAATGTTTTTCCAATATCAGAAAACACGGATACTGTCTGAAGCGTTTATGAAAACGCAGAAAATGCTATTGGGGAAAAAAAAAAAAACACTGCAAAATTTATTTTTTTTGCAATGTTTTTCCAATATCAGAATACACGGATAGTGTCTAAAGCGTTTATGAAAACGCAGAAAATGCTATTGGGAAGAAAAAAAACACTGCAAAATTAAATTTTTTTGCAATGTTTTTCCAATATCAGAATAAACGGATAGTGTCTAAAGCGTTTATGAAAACTCAGAAAATGCTATTCGGAAGAAAAAAAACACTGCAAAATAAAAAATTTTTGCAATGTTTTTCCAATATCAGAATACACGGATAGTGTCTAAAGCGTTTATGAAAACGCAGAAAATGCTATTTGGAAGAAAAGAAACACTGCAAAATTTAATTTTTTTTGCAAAGTTTTTCCAATATCAGAATACACGGATAGTGTCTACAGAGTGTATGTATGAACACGCAGAAAATGCTATTGGGAAAAAAAACACAGCAAAATTAAATTTTTTTGCAATGTTTTTCCAATATCAGAATACACGGATAGTGTCTAAAGCGTTTATGAAAACGCAGAAAATGCTATTGGGAAGAAAAAAAACACAGCAAAATTAATTTTTTTTGCAATGTTTTTCCAATATCAGAATACACGGATAGTGTCTAAAGCGTTTATGAAAACGCAGAAAATGCTATTGGGAAGAAAAAAAACACTGCAAAATTTAATTTTTTTGCAATGTTTTTCTAATATCAGAATACACGGATAGTGTCTAAAGCGTTTATGAAAACACAGAAAATGCTATTGGGAAGAAAAAAAACACTGCAAAATTAAATTTTTTTTGCACATTTTTTCCAATATCAGAATACACGGATAGTGTCTAAAGCGTTTATGAAAACGCAGAAAATGCTATTGGGGAAAAAAAAAAACACTGCAAAATTAAATTTTTTTGCAATGTTTTTCCAATATCAGAATACACGGATAGTGTCTAAAGCGTTTATGAAAACGCAGAAAATGCTATTGGGAAGATAAAAAAAACACTGCAAAATTAAAATTTTTTTGCAATGTTTTTCCAATATCAGAATACACGGATAGTGTCTAAAGCGTTTATGAAAACGCAGAAAATGCTATTGGGAAGAAAAAAAACACTGCAAAATTAAATTTTTTTGCAATGTTTTTCCAATATCAGAATAAACGGATAGTGTCTAAAGCGTTTATGAAAACGCAGAAAATGCTATTCGGAAGAAAAAAAACACTGCAAAATAAAAAAAATTTGCAATGTTTTTCCAATATCAGAATAAACGGATAGTGTCTAAAGCGTTTATGAAAACGCAGAAAATGCTATTTGGAAGAAAAAAAACACTGCAAAATTAAATTTTTTTTGCAATGTTTTTCCAATATCAGAATACACGGATAGTGTCTACAGAGTGTATGTATTAACACGCAGAAAATGATATTGGGGAAAAAAAACACAGCAAAATTTAATTTTTTTGCAATGTTTTTCCAATATCAGAATAAACGGATAGTGTCTAAAGCGTTTATGAAAACGCAGAAAATGCTATTGGGAAGAAAAAAAACACTGCAAAATTTAAATTTTTTTGCAATGTTTTTCCAATATCAAAATACACGGATAGTGTCTAAAGCGTTTATGAAAACGCAGAAAATGCTATTGGGGAAAAAAAAAAACACTGCAAAATTTAATTTTTTTGCAATGTTTTTCCAATATCAGAATACACGGATTGTGTCTAAAGCGTTTATGAAAACGCAAAAACGCAGAAAATGCTATTGGGAAGAAAAAAAACACTGCAAAATTAAATTTTTTTGCAATGTTTTTCCAATATCAGAATACACGGATAGTGTCTACAGCGTGTATGTATGAACACGCAGAAAATGCTATTGGGAAAAAAAAACACAGCAAAATTAATTTTTTTTGCAATGTTTTTCCAATATCAGAATACACGGATAGTGTCTAAAGCGTTTATGAAAACGCAGAAAATGCTAGTTGGAAGAAAAAAAAACACCGCAAATTTTAATTTTTTTGCAATGTTTTTCCAATATCAGAATACACGGATAGTGTCTAAAGCGTTTATGAAAATGCAGAAAATGGTATTGGGAAGAAAAAAAACACTGCAAAATTAATTTTTTTTTTTTGCAATGTTTTTCCAATATCAGAATACACGGATAGTGTCTGAAGCGTTTATGAAAACGCAGAAAATGCTATTGGGGAAAAAAAAAAACACTGCAAAATTTATTTTTTTTGCAATGTTTTTCCAATATCAGAATACACGGATAGTGTCTAAAGCGTTTATGAAAACGCAGAAAATGCTATTGGGAAGAAAAAAAAACACTGCAAAATTAATTTTTTTTGCAATGTTTTTCCAATATCAGAATACACGGATAGTGTCTACAGAGTGTATGTATGAACACGCAGAAAATGCTATTGGGAAAAAAAAACACAGCAAAATTAATTTTTTTTGCAATGTTTTTCCAATATCAGAATAAACGGATAGTGTCTAAAGCGTTTATGAAAACGCAGAAAATGCTATTGGGAAGAAAAAAACACTGCAAAATTAAATTTTTTTTGCAATGTTTTTCCAATATCAGAATACACGGATAGTGTCTAAAGCGTTTATGAAAACGAAGAAAATGCTATTGGGAAGAAAAAAAACACTGCAAAATTAAATTTTTTTGCAATGTTTTTCCAATATCAGAATACACGGATAGTGTCTAAAGCGTTTATGAAAATGCAGAAAATGCTATTGGGAAGAAAAAAAACACTGCAAAATTAAATTTTTTTGCAATGTTTTTCCAATATCAGAATAAACGGATAGTGTCTAAAGCGTTTATGAAAACGCAGAAAATGCTATTCGGAAGAAAAAAAACACTGCAAAATAAAATTTTTTGCAATGTTTTTCCAATATCAGAATACACGGATAGTGTCTAAAGCGTTTATGAAAACGCAGAAAATGCTATTTGGAAGAAAAGAAACACTGCAAAATTTAATTTTTTTTTGCAATGTTTTTCCAATATCAGAATACACGGATAGTGTCTACAGCGTGTATGTATGAACACGCAGAAAATGCTATTGGGAAAAAAAAACACAGCAAAATTAAATTTTTTTGCAATGTTTTTCCAATATCAGAATACACGGATAGTGTCTAAAGCGTTTATGAAAACGCAGAAAATGCTAGTTGGAAGAAAAAAAACACTGCAAATTTTAATTTTTTTGCAATGTTTTTCCAATATCAGAATACACGGATAGTGTCTAAAGCGTTTATGAAAACGCAGAAAATGCTATTGGGAAGATAAAAAAAACACTGCAAAATTAATTTTTTTTGCAATGTTTTTCCAATATCAGAATACACGGATAGTGTCTACAGAGTGTATGTATGAACACGCAGAAAATGCTATTGGGAAAAAAAAAACACAGCAAAATTTATTTTTTTTGCAATGTTTTTCCAATATCAGAATAAACGGATAGTGTCTAAAGCGTTTATGAAAACGCAGAAAATGCTATTGGGAAGAAAAAAACACTGCAAAATTAAATTTTTTTTGCAATGTTTTTCCAATATCAGAATACACGGATAGTGTCTAAAGCGTTTATGAAAACGCAGAAAATGCTATTGGGAAGATAAAAAAACACTGCAAAATTAAATTTTTTTGCAATGTTTTTCCAATATCAGAATAAACGGATAGTGTCTAAAGCGTTTATGAAAACGCAGAAAATGCTATTCGGAAGAAAAAAAACACTGCAAAATAAAAAATTTTTGCAATGTTTTTCCAATATCAGAATACACGGATAGTGTCTAAAGCGTTTATGAAAACGCAGAAAATGCTATTTGGAAGAAAAGAAACACTGCAAAATTTAATTTTTTTTGCAATGTTTTTCCAATATCAGAATACACGGATAGTGTCTACAGAGTGTATGTATGAACACGCAGAAAATGCTATTGGGAAAAAAAACACAGCAAAATTAAATTTTTTTGCAATGTTTTTCTAATATCAGAATACACGGATAGTGTCTAAAGCGTTTATGAAAACGCAGAAAATGCTATTGGGAAGAAAAAAAACACAGCAAAATTAATTTTTTTTGCAATGTTTTTCCAATATCAGAATACACGGATAGTGTCTAAAGCGTTTATGAAAACGCAGAAAATGCTATTGGGAAGAAAAAAAACACTGCAAAATTAAATTTTTTTGCAATGTTTTTCCAATATCAGAATAAACGGATAGTGTCTAAAGCGTTTATGAAAACGCAGAAAATGCTATTCGGAAGAAAAAAAACACTGCAAAATAAAAAAAATTTGCAATGTTTTTCCAATATCAGAATAAACGGATAGTGTCTAAAGCGTTTATGAAAACGCAGAAAATGCTATTTGGAAGAAAAAAAACACTGCAAAATTAAATTTTTTTTGCAATGTTTTTCCAATATCAGAATACACGGATAGTGTCTACAGAGTGTATGTATGAACACGCAGAAAATGATATTGGGGAAAAAAACACAGCAAAATTTAATTTTTTTGCAATGTTTTTCCAATATCAGAATAAACGGATAGTGTCTAAAGCGTTTATGAAAACGCAGAAAATGCTATTGGGAAGAAAAAAAACACTGCAAAATTTAAATTTTTTTGCAATGTTTTTCCAATATCAAAATACACGGATAGTGTCTAAAGCGTTTATGAAAACGCAGAAAATGCTATTGGGAAAAAAAAAAACACTGGAAAATTTAATTTTTTTGCAATGTTTTTCCAATATCAGAATACACGGATAGTGTCTAAAGCGTTTATGAAAACGCAGAAAATGCTATTGGGAAGAAAAAAAACACTGCAAAATTAAATTTTTTTGCAATGTTTTTCCAATATCAGAATACACGGATAGTGTCTACAGCGTGTATGTATGAACACGCAGAAAATGCTATTGGGAAAAAAAAAACACAGCAAAATTAATTTTTTTTGCAATGTTTTTCCAATATCAGAATACACGGATAGTGTCTAAAGCGTTTATGAAAACGCAGAAAATGCTAGTTGGAAGAAAAAAAACACCGCAAATTTTAATTTTTTTGCAATGTTTTTCCAATATCAGAATACACGGATAGTGTCTAAAGCGTTTATGAAAACGCAGAAAATGGTATTGGGAAGAAAAAAAACACTGCAAAATTAATTTTTTTTTGCAATGTTTTTCCAATATCAGAATACACGGATAGTGTCTGAAGCGTTTATGAAAACGCAGAAAATGCTATTGGGGAAAAAAAAAACACTGCAAAATTTATTTTTTTTGCAATGTTTTTCCAATATCAGAATACACGGATAGTGTCTAAAGCGTTTATGAAAACGCAGAAAATGCTATTGGGAAGAAAAAAAAACACTGCAAAATTAAAATTTTTTTTGCAATGTTTTTCCAATATCAGAATACACGGATAGTGTCTACAGAGTGTATGTATGAACACGCAGAAAATGCTATTGGGAAAAAAAAACACAGCAAAATTTATTTTTTTTGCAATGTTTTTCCAATATCAGAATAAACGGATAGTGTCTAAAGCGTTTATGAAAACGCAGAAAATGCTATTGGGAAGAAAAAAACACTGCAAAATTAAATTTTTTTTGCAATGTTTTTCCAATATCAGAATACACGGATAGTGTCTAAAGCGTTTATGAAAACGCAGAAAATGCTATTGGGAAGATAAAAAAACACTGCAAAATTAAATTTTTTTGCAATGTTTTTCCAATATCAGAATACACGGATAGTGTCTAAAGCGTTTATGAAAACGCAGAAAATGCTATTGGGAAGAAAAAAAACACTGCAAAATTAAATTTTTTTGCAATGTTTTTCCAATATCAGAATAAACGGATAGTGTCTAAAGCGTTTATGAAAACGCAGAAAATGCTATTCGGAAGAAAAAAAAACACTGCAAAATAAAAAATTTTTGCAATGTTTTTCCAATATCAGAATACACGGATAGTGTCTAAAGCGTTTATGAAAACGCAGAAAATGCTATTTGGAAGAAAAGAAACACTGCAAAATTTAATTTTTTTTGCAATGTTTTTCCAATATCAGAATACACGGATAGTGTCTACAGAGTGTATGTATGAACACGCAGAAAATGCTATTGGGAAAAAAAACACAGCAAAATTAAATTTTTTTGCAATGTTTTTCCAATATCAGAATACACGGATAGTGTCTAAAGCGTTTATGAAAACGCAGAAAATGCTATTGGGAAGAAAAAAAACACAGCAAAATTAATTTTTTTTGCAATGTTTTTCCAATATCAGAATACACGGATAGTGTCTAAAGCGTTTATGAAAACGCAGAAAATGCTATTGGGAAGAAAAAAAACACTGCAAAATTAAATTTTTTTGCAATGTTTTTCCAATATCAGAATACACGGATAGTGTCTAAAGCGTTTATGAAAACGCAGAAAATGCTATTGGGAAGAAAAAAAACACTGCAAAATTAAATTTTTTTGCAATGTTTTTCCAATATCATAATACACGGATAGTGTCTACAGCGTGTATGTATGAACACGCAGAAAATGCTATTGGGGAAAAAAAATTTGCAATGTTTTTCCAATAGCAGAATACACACAGACTATGGTGTATCTCTTACTATATGCAGTGTTGGTCCTAATGGTGCACTGAGCTTGCAGGTAAAACTTTTATATTTTGTCTGGCACTGGCCTCATGGCACTGTTAAAAGACTGTGCACTGCACCCCAGCCAGGGTACAATTGATTTAGGAATCTCTTCAATAAATTCTCTCTGCCTCTTTCTTTTGCTTAATAAAGAAACTCCCTACTCTACTCTAGCTATCTAGATCGCTCACTGATCTAACCAATTAGAAGAAAATTAAAGGAATGTGGACTGACTGACTGACTTTATCACACTAAGGCCCCTTTCACACCGGGGCGTTTTTCATGCGGTACAGCGCTAAAAATAGCGCCTGTTCACTGCATGAAAAAATCCGGCCCCTTTAACTCCAGTGTGAAAGCCGGCGGGCTTTCACACTGGAGCGGTGCGCTAGCAGGACGGCAAAAAAAGTCCTGCTAGCAGCATCTTTGGAGCGGTATAGGAGCGGTGTGTTCACCGCTCCTATACGGCTCCTTCCCATTGATTAGAATGGGACACCGTGGTGAAACCGCGGCAATACCGCCGCAAAGCGCTGCTACGGCGGCGCTCTGCGGGGGGTCTTTAACCCTTTTTCGGCCGCTCGCGGGGGGTAAGACCGCACCGCGAGCGGCCGAAAACCGCGGTTAAAACGACGGTAAAGCAGCGCTCAATACAGTGTGAAAGGGGCCTTACTCCTAAAATCCTCTCTCTCAGCAGCACAGGAACCTGTCTATAGCAGAATGACGCTGTGTGCTGTGTGTCTGGACTATATATAGAGGCTGGGTCACATGCTGCACTGCCCAATCACAGCCATGCCATTAGTAGGCATGGCTGTGATGGCTTCTAAGGGCACACTAGTGAAACTAGCGTCGATTGGCTGCCCTGCAGCTGTTAAAAAGGCGCCAATACACGCCGAACACCGGACCCGAACCCGAACTTACAGCCAATAGTTCAGGTCCGGGTCCCAGACACCCAAAAGTCCGGTACGGACCCGAACTTTACAGTTCGGGTTCGCTCAACCCTAGTCATGAGCAGAGTGGGGCCATTTGTATGCATACATACAGTAAGTGAGACAATAAAGCCCCATACACACGCTCGGACAATCCGCGGACCAGGTCAGTCGGACTTTGTCCGACGTACTTTGTCCGATGTTGGCGTTGCATACACACGGTCGGACTACGTTGTCGGAATATCCGGTCCGGAAGAACGTCGTGACGTAAGTCGTCGTCCACGAGATTACAAAAGTGAAGTTCAGCACCACGTCAGGCACCCGTTGGGCTCCTTCTGCTGATCCCGTGTTTATCGAGAGTTAGTGGAAGTTTGGTGACTTAAGATTCGCGCTTCTCAGTTTTCTGACTCAGATCGTTACTGCTCTTCAGTTTGTGCTTGTCGTGCGTATCTGTTTATTAGTGCGTGTAGTCAGTTCGCATTTGTTGGTCATTGCGGCCTATATCTTGATATAGGACGCTTTGATTTGCACTGCTTATTGTCTGCTCGTTGCTGGTATTCACTTCGTTCTTTCAGGCCTTGCTGTTTATCGGTGCTTTCTGTTTGTCCGTTCTGACCAGCCGACCTTTTGTGACCTTCTGAGCGATGTTTCCCGTGCGTACTCGTCGCCGAGTTCGTGCTGTACGCGGAATTGGTGTCGGGCTTTTAGCTTTGACCCAAGACCCGTCCATGAACAGAGTGACGAGGAGTATGTGGACCAAGAATTGGTTGCTTCAGCGTGACCAGTTCTCGCACATGCCTTTGCTTCGTGAGATCCGGGAGAATAATCCTGATGATTTCAGGAACTTTCTCAGGATGACGGACCCCGATTTTCACCGTCTTTTGGCTTTGCTGACCCCCTTTATCAGCCGGCAGGATACCTGCATGAGACAAGCCATTACTCCGGAGCAGAGGCTTGTTGCCACGTTGAGGTACTTGGCGACAGGGAGAAGTCTTCAGGATTTGAAGTTCTCTTCAGGTATCTCTCCCCAGGCCCTGGGAATCATTATTCCAGAGACCTGTTCTGCCATCATTCAGGTCCTGCAGGAGGACTATATTAAGGTAACATTTCTACTTTACTATTCCCTTCTATGTATGCTCTGTTTGCTAATGACTTGTATTTTTGACCTCCTTCCCTAATTACCATGATTGCAATATGTTCTAATATGCTGTGCCCCTTTTCTCCTTCATGCATTTTTCCCTTCACTTACCTCACCAGCATGCTCTTCTGCCCCAATAGACACCTATGGCCTAGTCACTTAAGCAATGTCTTTTGTCTGCTGCATAGTATTCTTTGCCCCAAAACACCCCCTAAAATATGCACAAATGTTTGCTGTGTGGTTTACTTCATGTAGAGCCCCCTTTTTTTGTTCTTTTGGTGGGGGGGGGGGCAAACTCATTAGGAACCCCCTCCCCCAACTGCTCTGTCAGATGGTAACAATCCTTTATCTGCTGGCTTTCCCAAGGTCCATACACACTATATACCTACCTCTTTATAGTGCGCATCTTTAGGGATGAATTCAGCAAAGCATGTAGTGCAAGGGACTGCCTCCATACATTCCATTTCCTATTTTTTTGTCTTCTTTCCCTCCTATTAGCTTGCTTGGTAATTTAATAATGTCACACTGTGCCTGCCTTTTTGGGGGGGGGGGGGGTTGAAATGTTATTTGATCTTTCCTGTGGCCTGCCAATAGTGTTAAGTACAGAGGGTCTGGCCAAACTAGCCCACATTATTGAGCCATTTGCCAATCAATGAAGTGCAGAGGGTTAGCTGTCCACCACCCCCCCCCCCCCCAAAACCCCTAGTTATTGCCAATGGCCCATCAGAAGTGGGGGGATTGATGGGGGGGTGAGTAATCTGTGAAGGGGAGCCTCTACTTTTCTGTGCAAATACTTTCCAGCCTCCAATTTTAGACAATGCTCTTGTTCCAAGATGTTGATTGTCTAATCTGCTTGCAATGTTTAGGTGCAAAGTGACTAATTTTTTTTTCTTGTTTCACTCCACAGTTCCCTTCCACGCCACAGGAATGGCAGACTGTGGCCTCCCACTTTGCCAGCCGTTGGGACTTTCCTAACTGCGGAGGGGCAATTGATGGGAAACACGTCCGCATCGTCCCACCGCCCAACTCGGGGTCCTACTATTATAATTATAAAGGGTTTAATAGTGTAGTGATGTTGGCGGTGGTGTCGGCAACATACGAGTTTATGTATGTGGACGTGGGGATGAACGGCCGGATATCGGATGGTGGGGCCATTACGCACACGGAGTTCTACTGGCGTCTCCAAAGTGGCAGTCTGTGCTTGCCACCTCCAGAGGAGAATGCCGAAGGACTCCCCTTCGTCTTTGTCGCAGATGAAGCGTTTGCGTTGACTCCCCATGTGATGAGGCCGTTCCCGATGAGGACCCTCACCCCGGACCAGAGGGTCTTCAACTACAGGCTGTCCAGAGCCAGAAGAGTTGTGGAGAACGCTTTTGGCATCCTGGCCAGCCGCTTCCGCCTGTTCCTGACGGCATTTAACTTGGCGGAATACAAACTGAACCACATAGTTCTTGCCTGTTGCATATTGCACAACTTCCTCAAAAGACATAACAGGAACTATGTGGTGCCCGTTGGCCCAGATGTGGAGGGCCCTCCAAATGCCGAACTCACAGCCCTTCGAGTGGCACGTCCAGGCTTGCCCCCTCTAAATGCCCGTGTGGTCCGGGACCAATATATGCAGTACTTTGTGGGTAGGGGGGCCATTGCTCTGCCTGACGATGTGTGAGAGGCATTTTTTAATAAATCTGATCTTTTAACCAACCTATGATTTCATGTCATTTCAGTCTTCTTTTTAGCTTATTTTACTTTGACATTTTTTCCCTTTGCCTTCGACAGTGGGAATGCACTTTCTGGGCAAAAGGAGGTAACAGTCTCTTCTTCCCAAAAAGATTATTCTCATGTTGTGTGTTTGCTACCTAATCTTTGGTCTAGAGAAGGTTTGTACTGCATAACTGACACCCAAAATACTCCTTTTCATCACCAGGTCTGACATGTGTGTATTCTCCAAAATGCTGTGCTCCGTGTTTTCGTACAAAGCACTGTGGGTGTCATTTACATAAGTCAAATCCGCTATGCTCTACAAGTGCATTGAAAAAGTTCCCCGGGAAAGAAAATTGGAGTGCAAAGTGGATTTGCCTTTAGTAAATAACACCCATTGCCCCCCATATCCTTTTCATTTTACATACATAATGCATTGTGTTTTTTAAATAAGGAAGCCACACATTTAGAAAAATAAAAGTTTACTAGGAAAACATTCCCAAGTGCGTTTACAATGTTCACGCCAAAACTGACAACATCTTGGTTATTTACAACATTGTTTACAAACATTCCGCAATTGGTAAAACCAGGCATGGAGCAAAACAGAACCTAGGAACTTGGAAAGTTCAACTTTGTAAAGTGAAGACAAGATCAGACATGACTATATGTTCAAAGTGTGTTTGATCTTGCCTTCATCACATGGGGGGGTCACCCCCGAAAAGTGGAAATTTGGAACATGCACACAATTTGGGACTGAAAATGGTCATTAGATGGTAAAACACATGCCTAGAAGCTTCAAAAGTGCCATTTTCCATCATGGGGATGAATGGACGTTTTTTGGGGGTGCAACCCCTTCACCACAACCACTTTCGTAGTTCGTAAAGTGTTTGCACCCCCAAAAAAACGTTGCCATTCATCCACCATGGTGGGAGCTAGCACATGTGGACACAATGTGTGCATGTTCCAAATTTCAGACAGTTTTTAAGTTGCAAATGTGTTCTGAAGCTGGCACAAATGTGTGTTAATTACTTGGTGCGTTTTCATATTTTTCCTAAAATATCAATGATGTTCTTCAATTTTTGTTGAACATCATTGATGTTTTGCTTTATGTAATCTAGATCTCTATTGCAGACCATTATCTCTCCGATGAGTACGTGGGCACTCTCTGTGGTAAAGTGCGATTTTTCTTCCACAACATCCACGTCACCTAAAAACCACAAACAAACAAAAATGGGGTGTTGGAAATGAGGCAGCCATACATGGATTAGCTTACCAGTAGCTGTGTTCTCCCACACTCACCTGTTGTGGTGACAATTTCTCCAAGTTCGATGATCTCTCCTTCCTCCTCCTCCTCCTCCTCTGCCTCTGCTCTTTCCCCTTTTTTGGTAGGTGTTGGTTTGGGGGTTTCCTCAGACGGCCCAAGTTTTCGCTCCCCTATGAGAATGTCCAAAAGGAAGATTTAGCAACACAAGCTATTGAGGGCAGAAATAGGAAATGACAAACATTGCTTGAAAGTGACGGACACTATTTTAGTTTGGCCAGTTACAAATGTCAACTACATGAATGAAGTCACTTTGTAAAGGTGCTAAACTGACTAGCTTTTTGGTAGAAGTTTGTGTGATGGAGACCCCCCTCTAGTATCCACTGGAGCACATGTGTGGAAAAGCATAATAAAAAGGGGGTTTGGGTGTCCCAGCACTAGTGCTCTAGAGTCCAGATGGGTAAACAGCTACTGAGTGACCTCTCCTTTACATTGAATAAATTGGCTTTACATTCTTGATGACATTTCTAGTGAGAACAAACTTCCTTTCCCCAAAAAAACACCAAACATCGTATTATAAGTGGCCGAACGATCGAGGTTGCGTACGATCGAATGCGCACACACACACGACCATGACAGTGGCAGAAAGATCGAGGCTGAGTACGATCGAATGCACAGACGAACCTGAAAGTGGCCATTTTGGAATGTACAACTTGGTAAAAATCAAAACACAATGGAGCAGTATGCAAGCAAGAAATCAAACACAAAACACAACTACTTACTTTTTTGAAGAATTCTCTTGATCTTTCTGTACTGATCGGCCTCCCTCAGTTTCAGGTCTGACCAGCGTTTCCTGAGTTGCTCCTTGGATCGTTGTACCCCAAAATTATTGTACAGCCTTCTCACAACTTTAGACATGATCTTGGCCTTGCGGACATTGGGGTTGAGGTAAGGCCCATACTTCCCATCATAGTCGCTCCTCTTTAATATGTCCACCATCTCCAACATTTCTCCAAATGACATATTGGAGGCCTTGAATTTCAGGTTCCGGGATCGGGACGTTTCTGCCTCCGGACTTTCCTCGTCCTCCTCCTCGTTGGTGGGATATTTGTGGCGCACCTGCTGTGTCCCCGCCATGTGCTCTCCCCACTACGCCGTAAAGAGAAGGGGTGTGGAATAGACGAGAAAGATCGTCAGGGGCGGGCGGAGTTTGAAGCATGCGCAGTGTATATAAAACGTCACACGCCTGTGTCGTAGCCACGATCTGGGAGACGAGGGGAGAGAAAACTCACACGAGACGATCGCTACAAACGAAGGTACAATTTAACGTTGGTACATAACTAGCCTAGACTGATTTGAACTTGAGGCTTCTTTATGGAGAAGATTAGGAGAGTTTAGCCTGACATAATTTATAGGGTTTGGTGTGTTGTTGTGTCTTGCAGAGATTGATATGAAGGGATTCAACGACATGAGTTTTCTCCCCCTCTTCATTGCCAAATACAGGGAATTTCCCATTTTATGGCAGGGTAAACACCCACATTACACCAACAAACCAAAGAGGCACGCAGCCCTGGAGGAACTTGTGGAATTTGTCAAGCCAAGGTTCCCCACGGCAACTGTTGATGATATTAGAAAGAAAATTGGCAGCCTGAGGAGTGCGTATATCAGGGAGAGGAAGAAGGTCGTGAAGTCTGAGGAAACTGCAACTTCAGCAGATGAGGTCTATGTCCCCAAGCTCTGGTACTATCAGAGTCTCCATTTTCTGAAGGACCAGGCTGATGTCACGGAGCCAACCTCAACTCCTCCTTCCACGCTTCCTTGCGCACAGCCCACCCCTGATGAGGCTTCCGAGGAGCAACCTGGGCCTTCCAGTCTGGAAGAGGTGGAGGAGCCCAGCTTGTTCCAGGTATAGTAGTTTTGTTACCATTTATGGGAATAATGAATGATGTTCACTTAATTCAGGATCGCCAATTGCTTAGTTCCTAACGTGTTTGACATATCAACAGACAGTGGTGTGGGAGACATTTGGGGCCAGAATCTAAACTGCAGGGCTGAGAATTGTATGGTTTTCTATTTGTAAACATTTTGCACCAGTCACTAGATGAGAATTGTGTGTGTTTGATGAACAAATAACTGAAACTATGTCCCTTTTTCCTACACAGGAAGACCTCAGCCAGGAGGTGGCTGTGGAAGGTGGCAGTCAGGAGGAGGCAGGGGTTAGTGGCAGCCACCAGCTGGGTAGTGGCAGCCAAGAGGGGGCTAGGCCTCGGAGCCTGACTGACACCCAAACCCCTCCCCTCCGCCCTCCGTACAAAAGGGCGAGAAGGGGGGGTTATGCGGCACAGTCAGCGCTCCGGATGATCAGAGAGGCTTCAGACTCCCTACATGCCACACCCGCCGACGAGGAGACCTTTGGCTCGGTGGTTGTCACAAAAATGATGGGTATGGAGGTGGGGCAACGCAACATGTGTGAGGGGCTCATCCTCCATGTCCTAAATAAGGGTAGGGCTGGGGAGATGACCCCACTCACACATGTTTGCCATAGTTACCATGCTCCGCCTCCTCCTCCTCCTCCTCCTTCTGCCACCCCACCAGCACGACAGCCACAGCGTGGAAGGAAGCGTGGAAGGAAGACCTGAGAGTGACGACCTGCAATCAGTCTGGTGTGAGAGAAGATGGAGCCTCTTGTAGTACCAGAGCCTGGGGACCTAGATGGCATCTGCTGCAGTTCCGGATACTTTGGACTTCACGACCAGATTGCACTCCCCTTAATATACGTACTCCTCAGGCCCCCAATTTTCTACGCTTGGACAATGATGGTTGCCGTGGGGGGCCAAGACTTTGCAAATTCCCCAAGTTTCACCATGGCTGCGTTCCTCTTTGGTTTGTTGGTGTGACCTAAATAAAGGTTTTTTGGATTTGAAATAATCATTGACTATTGTGTTTTACTTTGCTACAATGACAGTTTTTCTTTGAGTAGGCTGGTACATTTCACTAATCCTAAAGTAGAATTAACAAGGGGCAACAACAACAAACAACCTCCTAGTAAATTTAAGCAAGAAATACAAATGTAAATAATGTGTTTTTTGTAATTTGAGACACACAACCCCCTCCAAAAAAAAAAAAAAAAAACATTCAAATATGTATTCCCAAAAAAAAAAAAAAAAAAAGACAAATCATGGTAAAAAAATAACAAAGATTATTTTCCGTTCAGAGTAAAAATAAACATGTAGTGTATAAATGCTGCAAAGTAATAAAGAAGTAAGTTTGTGAGAAGTGCGGGTGAATAGGAGCAGCTAAAAGATGTCATTCTTGTTGCATTGTAAAGAAAAAGAGAATGCGCTGCATTAAAGACATTTTAACATTGCAGCGTGACGAATGTGCTGTGTCGATTAGGAAAGGTAGTTTTACCTGACCGAGCGCTTCCGTCACAGAATTTCTTCTGAGCATGCGTAGCACTTTGTCCGTCGGACAAGCGTACACACGCTCGGATTTGGTGTGATCGGACCGGGTTGACGGCAAATCTTTCCAGCAGGAGATAAGACTTTGTCCGACGGACAAACCGACGAACACTGTCCGATGGTGCATACACACGGTCTGATTTTTCAACAACCTGGTCCGATCGGACCAAATTGATGAAAAAGTCCGACCGTGTGTATGGGGCTTAAGAGTTACATAGACTGTAAGCTGAAATTTAGAATACAAAGCTGTTCTTCGTGTTTTCATTTGTGAAATGTGTTCCTGCTGTCCCATTATACTGGGATTAGGCTGTACAACAGTTGTGCTCTAATCTAGTCCCACCTGCAGGCAAACACCTTGACCCATCTCTTAAGTTGGTAGTAATAGGAGGCCACACACTTAACACCCAGTGCATGTGCACAGCTTCATTTCAGAGTCCTAACAATCTGCTTGGGTCACTTCCTCTAAAATTTTGTGTTAAATATTGAATGCATTTGACCAAAATCCAATGCCTATTGGACTACAGTGTCATATGTAGACACCCTGAAAAACTTCTGTAACAGGAAAGTAGATGTAAGAATCTGAAAATGGAGGTTGCTTGTGCAATGTCTATCACATTGTATGTGTAATCCTGTGACTTCAATTGGCTTTTAAAGCAAGTTCTCTTTTGCAGTCAAATTTTAGAAAACCCTGCTATACTGTATGTTTGTTATGTTTTCCCATTCACACAGCATGTTTTTTTTTTTAATATATGTTTCTTGCATTTTAGAATTTTCTCAGGAGGAGGTGACATGGCTGACAGCAAGGTTTTTTGAACAATGTTGAATGAATGAATGAATAATTTGTATAGCGCTACAATGCGAACTGAATCGCCTCAAGGCGCTGTATTGGCGTTTGGTTATCAAGCTTCTAGAAGAGGTAGGTCTTGAGTTTCTTCCTGAAAGCCTGATGGTTTTCTTCCATGCGAATGTCGGTTGGTAGAGCGTTCCATAGCCGTGGTCCCTGGACAGTGAATCTCCGTTCCCCCTTTGATTTGTAGCGGGATTTAGGAATGAGGAGAAGATTTTGATTAGCCTATCGAAGACTGCGATTCGGTGTGTAGTGTTTTATTTTCTCGCGAAGGTATTGCGGAGCGTTTCCATGTGCGCATTTGTGGGTGAGGCAGAGGGTCTTGAATGCGACCCGATTCCTTACGTTTAGCCAATGTAGGTTCCTCAGGGAAGGGGAGATGGACTCCCAGGGTTTCTTCCCTGTTATCAGTCTTGCCGCCGTGTTTTGGATAAGTTGTAAGCGCGCAAGTTGATATTGGGGTAATCCTATGTAGAGGGAGTTAGCGTAGTCCAGTCGAGAATTGATGACTGTTCCAACTACCACTGCTTTGTCCTCCTTTGGAATGAAGGGGATGAGTCTGCGTAGCAGGCGGAGCAGATGGTGTGATCCACTGACTACAGCTCCTATTTGTGCATCCATTGACATTTCTGAGTCAAAAATGACTCCGAGACTCTTGGCCTTGGTCCTTGGGGGGATGGTCTGTCCAAAGATGGTGGGGGGTGTCCAAGGGATCTTGGTTCGGGGGTTATGATTTGCATGTAGTATAAGAAGTTCTGTTTTTGATTCATTAAGTTTGAGGGAGCTAGTGGTCATCCAGTCGTCTATCATAGTGAGGCATTTTCCTAATTGCTGATGATGGTCTTTTTGTCCGGTGATACGAAAATACAATTGCGTGTCGTCGGCGTACGAGTGGAAGCAGAGGTCCGATCTTCTGATGATGTTGAGGAGTGGGCGAATGTAGATGTTGAAGAGCACTGGCGACAAGGGTGATCCTTGAGGGACTCCACAGGAGATTGCCCGGGTTTCAGAGGTAAAAGCTCCTAGTTTCACTGTCTGAGAGCGATTTCCTAAGAAGGATCCGAACCATTGTAGATCTGAGCCGGTGACTCCTGCTACTTCTGCAAGGCGGATGAGTAGAGTATTGTGGTCCACAGTATCAAACGCTGCACTGAGGTCCAACAGTACCAGGAGACATGATTCTCCGTCATCCGCTGCTTCGAGGGCATCATCACAAATCTTCAGTAGTGCGGTTTCTGTCCCATGGCCTGGGCGGAATCCTGATTGTAACGGGTCCAGGAGTGTGTGTGTGTCCAGGTGGTGTTGTATCTGTTGTACTACCGCTTTCTCCATAATCTTGGAAATGTTGTTCAAGCTTGTTATCGGTCTTCGGTGGTTGGGGTCCCGGGGGTCGAGGTTGGGTTTCTTTAGCAGGGGTTTGATGATGCCTTGTTTGAGGGCGCCTGGAACAATCCCTTCTTTGAACGATTGATTTATGAGGTGCGTTATGGTGGGAGCCAGGATGTCGGAGCATTCTTTCAGGAGTTTTGTGGGGATGATGTCAATAGAAGATGTACTGTCTCTGAGATTTTTGATGATGTTTTTAGTGGTCTGCGTGGTGATTGGGATCAGAGAAAACCTTGGTGGTTGTGGGATATTTGTGTCGATATCGACTTTTTGCTCTGACTGCCTGCCGTCGGATGTCTTTTTCTGATCAATTGTTTTCCTAATGTTGACGATTTTATTGATGAAGAAATCTGATAATTCATTGCAGAAATCTTGGGTTTCGTTAGCGGGGGGCTCTAAGCATGCCGGGTTCATCGTCTGAGCGACTATTTTAAAAAGTTCCCGGGGGCGGTTTAAGGCCGCTGAGATGGTATTTGAGAAATAATCTTTTTTTGCTTTGAAGATTGCCTTCTGATAATTCTGTGTCAGTCCTTTGTATTTTGTGTGATTTCCCTTGGTGGGATTTATTCTCCATGCTCTTTCAGCTCTTCTGCGTTCTTGCTTGAGTAGCGTGAGCGAGCTATTAAACCATCCTGCGTTTTTCCTCTTGATGAGTGTTCTGCGTTTTGGAGCCACTGAGTCTGCTGATTGTAGTAATACATTGTTTAGGGAGCTGAGAGTTTGCTCCGATGAGTGGGTTAGAGTAAAGCCTGTCCCAAGTCTGTCCTCATTAATATACAATGCTTTAATCATTGTTAGGACAGACTGATTTTAAAGCTAGTTACAATTGATAATGAAGATCTGTCTGCACAGTATAGACAGGGTTAATTATGACAAACACAGTGCCCAGTCCCCTTATAAGCAAGTAGAACTACATAGGATATCTTTTTGCAGCAGGGTCCAGAATAGAGCATCATAAATATTTAAGCTGTAATTTAAACATTTTTATTACATAGTTCTGCTATATGAATTGGGACATGTAACAAATGTAAAGTAAGTGTTATCCCAATTTGGCAGTCTCCTTAATGTGCCAGTGAAGTGACACATCTATAGAATACATAATACATGCTGCAGCAAAAATGAAATTTCTAAAGAAAACAAATTGTCAAATCCCATTTAAAATGACTGGCAGTTGCAATTGCCAGCATCCTGCTTTTGAAAAAATAAAGAAAAAAAAACGGCATGGGCCCCCCCCCCCCGACTCTTCAGGACTGGTATGGATTTGGAGGGCAACCAGACACCAAAATTAAAACGAAAAACGTTGCGGGGTCCCCCCCAAAATCCATACCAGACCCTTATCCGAGCATGCAGCCCAGCAGGTCAGGAGGGGGGGAAGCGAGCGCCCCCCTCTTGAACCATACCGGGCCACATGCCTTCAACATGGAGGGGTGGGTGCTTTGGGGTAGGGAGGCTCTGCCCCGCCCACCCCAAAGCACCTTGTCCCCATGTTGATGGGGACAAGGGCCTCTTCCTGACAACCCTGGGCTGTGGTTGTTGGGGCCTGCGGGCAGGGGGCTTATCGGAATCTAGAAGCCACCTTTAACAAAGGGGCCCCCACATCCTGAACCCTCCCTCTATGTGTATCGGGTACATAGTACCCCTACCCATTCATCAAAAAAGTGTCAAAAAGTAATAAACACAATAGACAGTTTGACAAATCCTTTATTAAAAAATAATGTCCCTCGATATAAATCCATGACTGCCCGCCGGACCCCAAAAAAACAAAAGAATCAAAAACGCTCTCCCCTCCTGGGAGGCCTCCTGCCTACTGCTTGATCTTCACTTTGACATTTCTTATATAGGTAAGGATCGGGCCACCTAGCTACTTCACCCGGTGGCACCACCCCTTCTAACATCACGGACTGGTGCATGCTGGGCATGTGATGTCATGTGGGGGCCACTGGTTAACATTGCTAGGTGCCCCCTCCCTTACCTATATAAGAAATGTCAAAGCAGAGAGGAGACATTTGTCGGGAGGCCTCCCAGGAGGCGGAGCATTTTGGATTTTTTTGGGTTGGCGGGCGGCGTGATTGACAATGGATTTACATCGAGGGACACTCATTTTTCCTTTTTCCTTTTTTAATAAAGAATTTGTCAATGAATGTCTCTTGTGTTTATTACTTTTTGCCACTTTTTTGGTATGGGGGAAGGAAATGGGGGCCTCCCTTGTTAAAGGGGGTTTCCAGATTCCGATAAGAGCCCCCGCCCGCAGACCCCAACAGCCACAGCCCAGTATTGTTAGGAAGAGGCCCTTGTCCCCATCAATATGGGGACAAGGTGGTTTGGAGTGGTGGGGCATGTGGCCTGGTATGGTTCAGGAGGGGGGCCACTCGCTCGTCCCCCCCTTTCCTGACCTGCCAGGCTGCATGCTCAGATAAAGGTCTAGTGTGGATTTTGAAGGGGACCCCACACCATTTATTTTTTTAAATTTGGTATTAGGTTCCCCTCCAAATCTATACCAGACCCAAAGGGCCTAGTATGGACTGGAAGGGGAGGACCCCACGCCATTTTATTTTTTATTGTTCACCTGTCAGCGGGGAAACAGCTGATGACTCATCGATTGTTAAGTACACTGCGGCCAGATTTACGCTGCGCTCCAGCGTACACAGCGCACATTATGTGCCGAATCAGGGCGCATAATGCACTGTGTAGCAGTGTGTTTGTTGGGAGTGAACATGCTGAAAACACCCTGCAAATATGGGTGTTCTGCGAAGGGGCAAATGTTCTGCCCGAACCGTGCACCCATCAATAGTAAACGGTACAAATAAAGAGAGTGAATCTCCTTAACCACTATAGACCCGCGCTATAGCCAAATGACGGCTACAGCGCGGATCTAATGTGCCGGGACGACGTCTATTGACGTCGTCCCGGCAACGAGCTGCCTGCGCGCCCCCTTAAGGCGCGCTCTGTGATCCGCAAGTCTGTGAGATCACAGATCCGAGTAAGGGGTCGATCCCGACCCCTTACCACGTGATCATCTGTCAGCCAATGACAGCTGATCATGTGATATTAACCGAGCCGGTAATCGGCTTTTTTTCCTGCTCGCGCTGACAGCGCGAGGAGAAAAAAATAAGCTGATCACCAGCGGCAGTGAGAGGGACATCAGTCCCTCTCACTGCAATATGCCCAGGGTGCCCACATTTGCAAATAAAAGTGCCCCCAGTGCCATCTGTCAGTGCCATCTGTCAGTGCCCACAGTGCCATCTGTCAGTGCCCACACTGCCAGTGCTGCACAACAGTGCCCACAGTGCCAGTGCCACCTACCAGTGCTCATCAGTGTCCCCTACCAGTGCTCATCAGTGCCCCCTACCAGTGCCATCAGTGCCACCTATCAGTGCCCATTAGTGCCATCTATCAGTGCCACCTATCAGTGCCATCTATCAGTGCCCATCAGTGCCATCTATCAGTGCCATCCATCAGTGCCCATCCGTGCCACCCATCCGTGCCACCCATCCGTGCCCATCAGTGCCATCTTTGCTGTGCCCATCAGTACCGACTTATCTGTCCCCACCAGTGCAGCCTATCAGTGCCTACCAGTGCGCCTATCAGTGCCCACCAGTGCCGCCTATCAGTGCCCACCAGTGCCGCCTCATCAGCACATATCAATGAAGCAGAAAAATTACCTGTTTGCTAAATTTTATAACAAACTATTAAACATGATTTTATTTTTATTTTTAATTTTCCATCTTTTTTTATTTGTTTAGCAAAAAATAAAAAACCCCAGCTGTGATTAAATACCACCAAAAGAAAGCTCTAGTTGTGGGGAAAAAATTGTAAAAATTTCATTTGGGTACAGTGTTGTATGACTGCGCAATTGTCATTCCAATTGCGTCAGCGCTGAAAGCTGAAAATTGGTCTGGTCACGAGGGGGGGTTTAAGTGCAAAGTAATCAGGTGGTTAACAGGGGCACAGACAGTAATTAAAACCTATGTTCTAATCCTTCCAAACTCTATTCAAAACTAAAAAAAAAGTTTTGCCTTTAGTTATTCTTTAACAATATTTCAACCAGAATTGGCCAGTCCTTGGTCTAATTTCCTTAGAGGAATACATATTTTCCCTACCATGGAAAGTCATCATTTATGAAGTACCTGTGTTTTTACAGTATCATGTTTATCAATTTGCACTGTATGTTTATAAATTTGCACTGTATGTTGTATTTTTTAAATGATTTTTGTCTGGATATGCTTAATAAATATTTTATCTCTCAGGATTTCTGCACTCCCACTTCAGTCTTCAGACAGACTTGTGTTTCAGAGCAGGGGACGGGACATGTCAGAAGACTAATTGGAACTCAGGAGGTAAATAGCTTTCTATAAAATATAATGATGTGACCTAACACAACCTGGTTGTAGCAGTGGCAACCCTCCATCCCTGATATGTATTTAACAACAGAAAGAAGAAAGAAATGGGACTTTGTGTGAGGCAGGTCACTGAATGGATACCTTATTCAAATAATTTATTAATAACAAATCACGTTATAGAAAGTGTCAATCTGTAATACAGGACACAATGTAGTATGATACACTTGTATGAACATATAGTTGTTATAGAGAAAGATAAAACATAAGCATTAGAGTTACATAAAAACACTCATCCATTCATGAAAATTCAATGAACATAATCCTTTGCTCATGGTGAGCCAAACTTGTCTAGGCATCAGTTTGATGTAACTCGATGCACGCTTCATGGCTCATGCCAATGAGGAGTAAAATGCTCTGAAATTAAATCAGTAATATCTATAAATAGTAATAGTAATATCTTTTAATGGAGAACAATCTCTCAAAATAAAGATGTGTAACTTACAATACGGCCCAATGGTGGTACCCAACCTTAGGTCCAAGGGAAGACAGGGGACAAGGATGATCATCTCCCCAAGGGTTGAGGTGAGGAGTCCCATCCAGACCAGAGACAGCAACCAGGTGAAGACTAGGCAACCATGTCAGGAGCATGTGAATCTAGTGTATGCTTAACAGTCCACACTATAAGATGAAACCATGTGAAATAAATGTGGGATAAGCCTATACCTGTGAGTGAGTGAAGTGATGAATGGTGGTGATTGCTGTGGTGGTATGAAGTGTATTAGCTAAAAAACTACAGCCAGGGAAATTGTGTGTGCATGTACCCGCAAAAGATTAAACCAAAAAACAAAACCACCAAGTAATGGTGGATTGTGTAATGTACAACTAAAATAAACCCAAAGAAAGTTGTAGTGAATACTAGTCAGACACAATTACCTTGTTTGTGGTTCTGTGGCCATAGGCATGCCAGAATCTTGCTTGGGTGAATGGTCCATGTGAAATGGTCAGATGGCCAGCCTGAGCAGCTTATAGCCCTGGCAAAGAGGGGTCTCCACCAACACCATGAGCCCCAATTGGATGGAAAGAATGCATCCAATCATGATGCAGATGCATAGGAGGCAAAACCCTGCTTTCTATAAAAAAATATTCAAAATAAAAAATAAAAATAAATCCTCTATGTTGGGAAGAAAATTTTCACAAAACTGGGGAAATTGACTCCAAACTATAAAAATGAAAACAACAATGCTGCATATAAAGAGCTTTAAGTGTTCCTCAAAAACAAAGGACAAAAGGGAAAAATCAGAACATATTATATTAAAAATATATATATTTTTTATTTATGGAATAGGGTTTAGGAATAGAAGGTGGAGACATTCTAAAAAAATAAATAATCACAATAACCAATGAACAGAGCAATAAGTATAAATCTAAGACTGAAAAAAGAAAATAATAATTAGGCAAAAAATAATAATATAACAATTTTAAACTATGGAAACATTTAACATATTAACCAATAACCTTGAACATACATTTTCGTTCAATCGTTTTTGTATTGATATTTTCCATTTGTAACAGAAATAGAAATAAACTTACAAATAAACAGATAGGCATAGATTCAAATAATATCTGTCGAGTAGTGTTAGATCATATTGCAGGACATTTGAACATGACTACACAATAGGCACTATAATAACATCAATATGTAACAATGTCGTTGTGCGTTTTTTTGCATTAGGTATCCACTGCTATGTGGAGGTAGGAGGATTGGCTACCACCCTGGACACCTCTATGGGTGAAAAACTGTGTCCAGGGTGATGACAACCCCCCATCTCTTAGAGATTACACCTTAATCTTGCGGTTGTGTATTTGTCAAGGTAATTCGACTACTAAACAATAATTAATGAACAAGAACAATAACAATAGATCGCCTCGACTGTAGTGGTGAGGTTAGGAGTCAAGGGCATTAATAATTCCCGGGGAACTAATCCAGCTCGACCATAGTTGCCACCTTCCAAAGGATTGATTTTTATTTGTTTCTTACCGCTAATATTTGTTCGTAAGTGAAGTGTACATGGGTCATATTGATCACGTTTTACATAGTGGGCGGGTCTGTTTTTATTCACTGTCTGGTGATGTTGAGTCTCGCTGACAGTAAGATCTGTGTTATGATGTGTCTAATCATTGTCAGGAATTTTTCAAATGTCAAAGGACAATAGTGCCAGTGTAGGTATCATGGGGATTGTCGTTTGTGTGATTTTAGAGAGTAACTGGAATATTGCTTTCCAATAGTGTGTCAGTTTGGGGCATTGCCAGAAGATATGGAGCATATCGCCTCTTTATCCACACAGCCTCCAGCATCTATCTTCTGTTTTCATGTCAAACTTAGACAGTCTGTCAGGGGTAAGGTACCAATGTTGTGTCAGTTTGATTGATAGCTCCCAGAGGGTGGAGCAGCAGGTAGCTTTGTATGTGGAGTTACAGGCTTTGGTCCATTGATCCTTAGAGTAATTACACCCCAGATCCGATTCCCACCTATGTACTGGGGTTGTTTTGGTGAAGACATTTTTATGTTGAAGAAGACTATAGAACAGTAATATCTCTTTTTGATGAGGTTTAGGGGTTCTAAGGAATATCCATGCCAGTTGGTGGATTTTGCAAGACCATGTGGGGAGTGTGGAAATGCAGTATCCACTGCAAAGGTATAAGAAAAGGTCTGAATTTGGTAAGTGAAATTCTCTTTGTAAGTTGGGGAATGTTTTGATGTTTTCCTTACTGATCAGATCATTTACATGTGTTATTCCTTTCGATTTCCACGCCACATAGGATGTTGATTGCATTCAATTTTGCATTGCTTCTGAGGGCATTTGTAGAATAGATGTGAGGGGTAGGGATGAGCGTCAAGTTTAACTCATGTTCGACTCGAACATTGCCTGTTCGCCTGTTCACCGAACAGCGAACAATTTAGGGTGTTCGCGGCAAATTCGAAAACACCCTGTAAAAGTCTATGGGAGAAATCTAAAGTGCTAATTTTAAAAGCCTATATCCAATTCATTGTCATAAAAAGTGTTTGGGGACCTGGGTCCTGCCCCAGGGGACATATATCAATGCAAAAAAAAGGTTTAAAAACAGCCGTTTTTTCAGGAGCAGTGATTTAATAATGCTTAAATTGAAACAATAAAAGTGTAATATTCCTTTAAATTTCGTACCTTGTGGGGTGTGTATAGTATGCCTGTAAAGGGGCGCATGTTTCCCGTGCTTAGAACTGTCCCTGCACAAAGTGTAATTTTTGCAAAAAAAAAGCATTTAAAATCACTCGCGGCTATAATGAATTGTCGGCTCCCGTAATACAGAGAACAGTCATTGAAAGTCATTGATAAAATAAAAAAAAAAATATGCGTGGGGTTCCCCCCAAATTCAATTACCAGGCCCTTCAGGTCTGGTATCGATATTAAGGGGAACCCGGGCCAAATAAAAAACAATGGCGTGGGGGTCCCCCTTAAAATCCATACCAGACCCTTATCCGAGCACGCAACCTGGCAGGCCGCAGGAAAAGAGGGGGGACGAGAGAGCGCCCCTTCTCCTGAACCGTACCAGGCCACATGCCCTCAACATTGGGAGGATGCTTTGGGGGTCTGTGACCCCTAAAGCACCATGTCCCCATGTTGATGAGGAGAAGGGCCTCATCCCCACAACCCTGGCTGGTGGTTATGGGGGTCTGCGGGGGGGGGGCTTATCAGAATCTGGAAGCCCCCTTTAACAAGGAGACCCCCAGATCCCACCCCCCTGTTTGAAATGGTAAGGAGGTACAAAAGTACCCCTACTATTTCACAAAGAAAGTGTAAAAAATTGTTAAAAAAACACATACACACTGTTGGGAAAAGTCCTTTATTAAAAATAAAAAAATAAAAAAAAAGATTCCAGCGGTGGTAATCCACTCTTGCTATCCAGTGATGGGTGGTCTCTTCTCCGGGGTCCAGCGATGGCTGATCTCTTCCGACGATGTCCAGCGCAGCGCATCCTGTCTCCATGGAGGCACTGTGGGAATCCCGTCTTAGCTGAGGAGGACCGGGCCACCCGTCACCTGACCCCATCCCCTCTCACGCAACGCAAGGGGGAAGCTGGGCTTCCCCAGTGACCTACGGGTGACCCCACCCTCTCTGATGTAACGGAAACCTGCGTTACATCAGAGGGGGCGGGGTCACCCGTACATCACTGGGGAAGCCCAGCTTTGCCCTTGCGTCAGAGGGGGGCGGGGTCACCCTTACATCATTGGGGAAGCCTGGGTTTCCTCTGGGTTTCTCCACGGAGACACAGCTGAGGAGGACCGGGCCACCCGTCACCTGACCCCGCCCCCCTCTGACGCAAGGGAAAAGCTGGGCTGGGTTTTTTAACTATTTTTTACACTTTCTTTGTGAAATGGTAGGGGTACTTTTGTAACCCCTTACCATTTCAAACAGGGGGGCTGGGATTTGGGGGTCCCCTTGTTAAAGGGGGCTTCCAGATTCTGATAAGCCCCCCACCCGCAAACCCCCACAACCACCGGCCAGGGTTGTGGGGATGAGGCCCTTCTCCTCATCAACATGGGGACATGGTGCTTTGAGGGGTCACAGACCCCCAAAGCATCCTCCCAATGTTGAGGGCATGTAGCCTGGTACAGTTCAGGAGGGGGGGGCGCTCTCATCCCCCCTCTTTTCCTGCAGCCTGCCAGGTTGCGTGCTCGGATAAGGGTCTGTTATGGATTTTAAGGGGGACCCCCACGCCATTTTTTTTTGGCACGGGGTTCCCCTTAAAATCCATACTTCAGGTCTGGTATGGATATTTAGGGGGAACCCCACGTCATTTTTTTTTTTAAATTTGACCCGGGGTTCCCCTTAATATCCATACCAGACCGGAAGGGCCTGGTAATTGAATTTGGGGGGAACCCCACACATATTTTTTTTTATCAATGAATGTTCTCTGTATTACGGGAGCCGACAACTCATTATAGCCGCGAGTGATTTTAAATTACTTTTTTTCCTGCAAAAATTACACTTTGTGCAGGGACAGTTCTAAGCATGGGAAACATGCGCCCCTTTACAGGCATACTATACAGACCCTACAGGTATGAAATTTAAAGGAATATTACACTTTTATTGTTTCACTTTAAGCATTATTAAAATCACTGCTCCCGAAAAAACTGCGTTTTTAAAAGTTTTTTTTTTTGCATTGATACATGTCCCCTGGGGCAGGACCCAGGTCCCCAAACACTTTTTATGATATTAACTTGCATATTAGCCTTTAAAATTAGCACTTTTGATTTTGAACGTTCGAGTCCCATAGACTTTAATAGGGTTCTAACAAACTTTAGGTCTGTTCGCAGGTTCTGGTGCAAACCGGACAGGGGGGTGTTCGGCTCATCCTTAGTTGAGGGGGTTTGATGAGCAACTTTTTAGAAATCGGTCCCATGTCTTGAGTGTTGCTAACATGGTTGGGTAGAGATGTATTGGGACTTTAGCTCCAGTTGTGACAGAGAATAACCATGCGGGTAAATTACCTCCTAGTAATGTAGAGGGGGAAGATAGAAACCATTCATTTGTTTGAGTCAGTACTGAGGCAAAGTAATAGTCCTGAAAATCTACATAACCAGTTCCCCATGCCTGGCAGCATAGTTTAATACATTTTTCATGTGCACATCTGGGTTTTTTATCTTTCCAGATGTATTTTGAGAGTATAGTTTGAAGTTATTTAAAGTAGCTTGTTGGAATCCGTATTGGGAGGGTCCTGAATAGATAGAGGATTTGTGGGAGTTCGAACATTTTAAAAGCCGCCAGTCACCCCATCCATAAAAATTCAAATGGCGCCAGCCTGGTGAGATCTTTTAGGAATTTGGTACGAAGTGGTAAGTAGTTGTGATGATACAGTGATTTAGTCACGTTAGTTAATTGTACTTCTAGATAGTTTATACTGTTTGTTGCCCAGACATAAGGATATTGTTGTCTAAAGCCCCATACACACGCGCGGATTATCCGAGGACCAGGTCCGTCGGACCATGTCCGTCATACTTTGTCTGATGTTGGTTTTGCGTACACACGGTCAGACAAAGTTGTCGGAAAATCCGATCATTCTGAACGTGGTGACGTTTGTTGCCTACGACGGGACTACGTAGAGGCTAGTAGCCAATAGTTTTGGTCTTGTAATGTGATCTGAGCATGCGTAGCACTTTGTCCGGTCGGACAACCGTACACACGATCGGATTTGGTGTGATCGGACCGTGTTGTCGGCAAATCTATCCAGCAGGAGATAGGACTTTGTCCGTCGGACAATCCGACGTACACTGTCCGATGGTGCATACACACGGTCTGATTTTTCAACACCATTGTCCGATCGGACAGAATCCATGCAAAAATCCGACCGTGTGTATGGGGCTTAAGGTTGTCACTAGTGACAGTATCCACCCCTAGATTTAAGATATACAATTCATTTTGTTCACTTTATAGTATGCTAAACCAGGCCAGCGTCTTTTGAATCTCTGGTAGAGAAGCGACTGGGTTTGTGACCATAAGTATGACGTCGTCAGCGAATAAGCTGATTTTATGTTCTTGATCTGTGATGGGTATCCTTGATATTTTTGTGTTAGATCTGATGTGTTCAGCTAAAGGCTGGGCAACCTTGTATCGTTCCATTTGTGATCTGGAACAGCAATGAGAGGGTGTCTGCCGTATATACTTGGGCTGATGGGACAGAGTACAAGGCCATTATGGCATTGTAGATGTGTGCTTTGAGTCCGAATTTGGATAGGGTTAATGATAGAGTAAATTGGAACTAACTATCAAACGCTTTTTCTGCATCTTTAACATTTCAGAGGGGAATGTTGAAGAGGAGGCAGCTGAATTAAAAATTTTACATAGTATAGGAGCTAGGATATGTTGGACTTTTTTTATAATATTCTCCAGTGTAGCCATCAGGCCCTGGTGATTTATAATTTGGAAGATTATTAATTGCTTGTAGAATTTCAGGGGTAGTGAAGGGGATATTTAGATCAGAAAGTTGTTGTGGCGATATAGAGGGGAGATTTGTTTGTTCCAGGAAGGTTAAGATTTCCTCCTGTGACGGTTGATGGGTACTTTTATCTTCTTTAATATTGTATAGATCTTTATAATATGCACTGAAAGCATTAGCGTTTGAGTAATTTCTCTTTAGTGTGAGGGTGGAATAGGAATGGAATTTTAGTTTTGGTTATATGGCCTTTGACATGTAAGGACATTGCTTTATCCGCCTTGTTCCCTGTTGTATATGTATTCGCTTTAAGCTTGCTATACGCCTTTTCAAAGGTCTCGATGAGTAGGGAGCGTAAGTCATGGCGTAGTGTCAAGATTTTAGGTTTGGAGTAGAGGTAAAGGATTGGTCTTATTCAGAGGATGGGGGGGGTGAAAGGAATTGTTCCAAGATGTTGATTGTCTTATTCAGAGATTCAGTAGTTGCTAGTGATGAGGCCGTTCCCGATGAGGACCCTCACCCCGGACCAGAGGGTCTTCAACTACAGGCTGTCAGAGCCAGAAGAGTTGTGGAGAACGCTTTTGGCATCCTGGCCAGCCGCTTCCGCCTGTTCCTGACGGCATTTAACTTGGCGGAATACAAACTGAACCACATAGTTCTTGCCTGTTGCATATTGCACAACTTCCTCAAAAAGACATAACAGGAACTATGTGGTGCCCGTTGGCCCAGATGTGGAGGGCCCTCCAAATGCCGAACTCACAGCCCTTCGAGTGGCACGTCCAGGCTTGCCCCCTCTAAATGCCCGTGTGGTCCGGGACCAATATATGCAGTACTTTGTGGGTAGGGGGGCCATTGCTCTGCCTGACGATGTGTGAGAGGCATTTTTTAATAAATCTGATATTTTAACCAACCTATGATTTCATGTCATTTCAGTCTTCTTTTTAGCTTATTTTACTTTGACATTTTTTCCCTTTGCCTTCGACAGTGGGAATGCACTTTCTGGGCAAAAGGAGGTATCATCCCTAGAAGCTTCAAAAGTGCCATTTTCCATCATGGGGATTATATCTAATCTCTGCTCTTTCCCCTTTTTTGGGAGGTGTTGGTTTTTTTCTTTTTGGTAGAAGTTTGTGTGATGGAGACCCCCTCTAGTATCCACTGGAGCACATGTGTGGAAAAGCATAATAAAAAGGGGGTTTGGGTGTCCCAGCACTAGTGCTCTAGAGTCCAGATGGGTAAACAGCTACTGAGTGACCTCTCCTTTACATTGAATAAATTGGCTTTACATTCTTGATGACATTTCTAGTGAGAACAAACTTCCTTTCCCCAAAAAAAACACCAAACATCGTATTATAAGTGGCCGAACGATCGAGGTTGCGTACGATCGAATGCACACACACACGACCATGACAGTGGCAGAAAGATCGAGGCTGAGTACGATCGAATGCACAGACGAACCTGAAAGTGGCCATTTTGGAATGTACAACTTGGTAAAAATCAAAACACAATGGAGCAGTATGCAAGCAAGAAATCAAACACAAAAACCACAAACTACTTTACTTTCAGGTTCCGGGATCGGGACGTTTCTGCCTCCGGACTTTCCTCGTTGGTGGGATATTTGTGGCGCACCTGCTGTGTCCCCGCCATGTGCTCTCCCCACTACGCCGTAAAGAGAAGGGGTGGGGAATAGACGAGAAAGATCGAAGGTACAATTTGACGTTGGTACATAACTAGCCTAGACTGATTAGAACTTGAGGCTTCTTTATGGAGAAGATTAGGAGAGTTTAGGCTGACATTATTTATATTGTTTTGTGTGGCGTTGTGTCTTGCAGAGGTGATGGATGCCTTCTACAACGTGAGCTTTCTCCCACACTTCATTGATAAATACCGCAATTCCCCCTCTTATGGCAGGCAAAACACAGGGATTATAGCCTACCCTGCCCATGGCAACCGTCGCAAACTTAAAAGTGAAGATCACCAACATGAAGACTACCTATTTCCTGGAGCGCAATAAGGTCCTGATGTCCATGTCCCCACGCTCTGGTACTATGACAGGCTCCACTTTCTCAAAGACCAGGCTACTGTCAGGAAGTCACTCTCGACTCTTCCTTGCACGCGTCCTTCCACGCACGCCACCCCTGATGAGGATTCCGAGGACCAACCTGGGCCTTCCAGTCAGGAATATGTGCAGGTGCCAGCTTGTTCCAGGTATAGTAGTTTTGGAACCAGTTTGTTGAATAATGAATGATGTTCAGTTAATTCAGGATCCCCAATTGCTTATTTCCTAACGTGATTGACATATCAACAGACAGTGGTGTGGGAGACATTTTTGGGAAGAATCTAAACTGCAGGGCTGAGAATTGTATGGTTTTGTATTTGAAAACATTTTGCAACAGTCACTAGATGAGAATTGTGTGTGTTTGATGAACAAATAACTGAAACTATGTCCCTTTTTCATACACAGGAAGACCTCAGCCAGGAGGTGGCTGTGGAAGGTGGCAGTCAGGAGGAGGCAGGGGGTAGTGGCAGCCAAGAGGGGGGTAGGCGTAGGAGCCTGACTGTCTCCCAAGTCTCTCCCTCCGCCTTCCCTACAGAAGGGCGAAAAACATGGGGGAGGTGGGAGAGTCAGCGCTCCAGCTGATAAAAGATGCCTCAGCCTCCCTCTATGCCACACCCACCTACGAGGAGGCCTTTGCCTCCTTGGTTACAAGTAAATTTACGGGTATGGAGGCGGGCAACGCAGCATGTGTGAGGAGGTCATCCTCAAAATACTAAATGAGGGGATGGCTGGGGAGATGACTCCCCTCACACATGTTTGCGAGAGTGACCTTGCTCCGCCTCCTCCTCCTCCTTCTGCCACCCCACCAGCACCAGCACCACGGCGTGGAAGGAAGCGTACAAGGAAGACAAGAGAGTGACAACCTGGACTCAGTCTGGTCTGAGAGAAGATGGAGCCTCTCGTAGTACCAGAGCCTGGGGACCTAGATGGCATCTGCTGCAGTTCCGGATGTTTTGGACTTCAGGACCAGATTGCGCTCCCTTATTATTTAGATAGGTAGTCTTCATGCCCCCAATTGTTTAAGTCTGTAAAATGATGGTTGCCATGGGTGTCCAAGGCTTTGCAAATTCCCCAAGTTTCACCATGGCTGCGTTCCTCTTTGGTCTGTTGCTGAGACCTAAATAAATGTTTTTTGGATTTGAAATAATCATTGACTATTGTGTTTTCCTTTTCTACAATGACAGTTTTTCTTTGAGTAGGCAGGTACATTTCACTAATCCTAGAATTAACAAGGGGCACCAACAACCAACAAACTCCTAGTAAATGTAAGCAAGAAATACAAATGTTAATAATGTGGTTTTGCTAAGTTGAGACATACAAACCCCCTCCAAAAAAAAAAAAATCTCCTTCAAATATGTATTCCCCCAAAAAAAAAAAATCTGGGTAAAAAAATAAGAAAGATTGTATTACGATCTGAGTAAAAATAAACATGTAGTGTATAAATGCTGCAAAGTAATAAAGAAGTAAGTTTGTGAGAAGTGCGGGTGAATAGGAGCAGCTAAAAGATGTCATTCTTGTTGCATTGTAAAGAAAAAGAGAATGCGCTGCATTAAAGACATTTTAACATTGCAGCGTGACGAATGTGCTGTGTCGATTAGGAAAGGTAGTTTTACCTGACCGAGCGCTTCCGTCACAGAATTTCTTCTGAGCATGCGTAGCACTTTGTCCGTCGGACAAGCGTACACACGCTCGGATTTGGTGTGATCGGACCGGGTTGACGGGAAATCTTTCCAGCAGGAGATAAGACTTTGTCCGACGGACAAAACCGACGAACACTGTCCGATGGTGCATACACACGGTCTGATTTTTCAACAACCTTGTCCGATCGGACCAAATTGATGAAAAAGTCCGACCGTGTGTATGGGGCTTTAGGTAGGAGTTAGGTTGAGAAGATTTGGCGGCTATGGTAATGCTGATAGGAGCATGGTCTGACCAGGTGGTAGTGTGGATGACTGAAGCCGATATGTTTTGAAGTAACCACTTCAAAAAGGAAGAGATCTATGCGTGAGTATGTGTTGTGGCGTGGCAACAGGTAAGTGTACTCCCATTCGCTCGCATTACAACACCTCCACACGTCAAATAAATTGTTAGAGTCAGGACATTTTTTTAGAGGGGATGCATGTCCCTTAGCCCCTGCTGTTGAGTCCATCACATTGTCTGGAACCAAGTTGAAGTCCCCACAAATCAGCAGGTGAGCCTGTTGTACTTTTTTTGCTGCTTTCAGAGTCCTTTTGAGGAAGTGCATCTGGCGTTGGATTGGGGCATAGATAGAGACTAATGTATATTGTACAGATTAGGATGATGTAATGCCCTTCTGGATCTGTAATGTTTTTTATGAGGTGAAAGGCAATAGTGTTCCTTATGGCTATGAAAATTCATCTTTGCTTCCTGGAGTAGCAGGCTTGAAATGTATGTGGGAATAGTTTATGTTGGCAACGGGGATATGCCCTCAGAACAAAATATGTCTCTTGGACACAAAGGATATCGCACTTAAGTGCTAAAGCTGTTTTCCACATGGAAGTTCTTTTTGCAGGATGGTTTAGACCCTTTGCATTCAGGGACAATATGTTGAAGGTCATGTTGGTGGGTGTTGATATGCAGAAAGGTTGTAAGTGACTTATGATTGGAAGTGTTCGGTGGTTTGTTCCTCAGGAATATGGTTGCTGTTGCTGGAGGTAGTCTGTCCTCCGGTGCTCCGACTTGTACTGCAAATTGTTAGGTTGTCAAGGACTCTAATGCCTTATCGGGCCTGCTATGCGCCTTTTTCTCTGCACGCCGCTCCCCCCTCCCCGCAGTGTTCACAGTTCTGCTTGGGCATGAGTCCAGACACTCCATATTATAAAAAATAATACTGTTTCTCTCTTTTGTTTTCATATGTAAAAATGTGCTAGTTAGTATATGTTGTTAAATTTGTAAAAACTTATTGTGATATGTATTACCATAGAATCAATCGCTCCTGAGGAAGCGCTAACTTTAAAAGCGTGGAACATGTCGAGCTAACTCCTTTAAAAGAAAAAATGGACCTCCGCATCAGCATCACCCCAGATCTACAGGACCTAGTTCTATTTTCTTTATACACTATTTATGCCAGTGATCAGGATAGAATATCTGGTTTTGTATACTTCTTACATGTGTCTACTTATGATATTATCAAGATCAATACATCTTACTGTTTGGGTGTTGTTTTGCTGATAAGAAGGTCTGATGTTGTTTACTACGTTACTAAATATATTTTGAGCATATGTAATCGCTGATTTATCGCGATTCGATATATATACATATATTTTTAATAAAATACCCTTTTTTTAATATTTTGTAGTATATGTATTTTTGTGCCTATAAAGTCCACTTTCTTTAGTTAGTCTCCACTTACAATTACCTGCGGGACGTTGGCACATTTTTATTGGGCATGGTCATAATATCACCATATCACCTTACCTGTTTGAATGCACAGTGAAAAGTAATACCAGACAAACCAGGCCAACAGAAGGTGTGTACGCAAAACCAACATCAGACAAAGTTGACGGACATGGTCCGACGGACCTGGTCCACGGATTGTCCGCGCGTGTGTATGGGGCTTTTGGATCTCACAAAACTCTTTTTGCACATTCAGCTTTTGGATCTCACAAAACTGGGCAATTCATCTGGTATGTTGTACACATCATGTGTAGATAACATGCATCCATAAAGGCACACTCTAAGATATTCAGTAATATTCAGTACAACAGCCACACATGGACATGCAAATTGAACTTGAAAGTTCATTCTCAATCCTTATTCTACACATATGTGTATGTATTGGACAACATGAACCCAAATAAATCACCTAGGGAGAGATATACTCATAAATGGATCTATACTGGGGACTGGTAATGTAGGGGGATGTGTACTGGGAAGATCAATATTGCGGGGGGGGGGGGGGGCTGTTTGGTGCAGGAAGAGATTTGTACTGGGGGGACAGTGCTGGTGAGGTTTGGGGATTTAAACTAAGGGAGATATCTGTACTCGGATCAGAGCTGTACTGAGATGATAATATCGCCCTCCTGTGCCCCCCTCCATGACTTTTTCATTGAGGTCAATATTGAAATCATCAATCCCTCCCCTCACGTTAGGGTACTAGGTGTAATCCTAGACTCTGATCTATCCTTTCAGCCCCAAATCCAATCATTGCCAAAAGCTTGTCGACTTCACCTCCGTAACATCTCTAAAATGTTCCCCTTTTTAGTTAATAGTCTGAATAATAAATTTATTTAGTTACTCCCGAAATTTGTTTTTATTTATTTTGTTTCGTTAAAAAATGCATTCGTCCGAAAATCCAAAATAATTAAGGTTGAATCTGTCATTGAAGGCTTATGGTGTCTGTCGAATGTTCTAAGAAGATTTGACGGAGCAGCTAAACTGTATGAAACCACAATCATACATTTCTGGTCGAATGGTCCGGCTACAAGCTATAGTAGAATTCTAATGTTATATGACTAGTAATAATTATATTTATTAATTATTATTACTAGTCAACCAACATTAGAATTCTTCTATAGCCTATGGGCTATTTGACCATAAATATCTGCTTGCGCCAACTGCTTCATCGAATCTTCATGTCAAATCTTTTCTCTCTATGTCAAATCTTTTCTCTCTATATCGAATAATCTTGGACTAATAGAGTTAGGTTAGGCACATTCAACCTTTTTTGCTATTGTCTCTATAATGTCAAATCTTTTCTCTCTATGTCGAATCTTTTCTCTCTATGTCAAATAATTTTGCACTAATAGAGTTTGGATAGGCACATTCAACCTTTTTTGCTATTGTCTCGATAATGTCGAATATTTTCTCTCTATGTCAAATCTTTTCTCTCTATGTAGAATAATCTTGGACTAATAGAGCTAAGGTTAGGCACATTCGACCACAGGTTTGATGGAAACAGATCGCTATTGTCAGCGTCATTTCGAATCTCCTATCTATATCGAACTGTTGTCGCAATGAAAATAAAGCATTTGTTTATGTCGGATCTTTCGGTTTTCGGATTCAGCACGTCCATTATCGTTTGTTAAAATGATAATGAAAATACCCAAAATTCGGATGAAAATGCATTCGGACGAAAACGAATGCACATGTCTATTAATTAATGACATCACCAAGCTACTCATTCACTCCATTGTTATCTCTCGCCTTCTTATAAGCCTACCTCTCCATAGGCTATCCCCTCTTCAGTCTATCATGAATGCTGCTGCCAGACTCATCTACCTTACCAACCCCTCAGTGTCTGCCACCCCTCTCCGCTAATCCCTACACTGGCTTCTGACCGCCCAGAGAATTAAATTCAGAATACTAACAACAACATACATACATATTTATACAGGCTGTGAGGGGTCTGGATGCCTTTTGTGTGTGTCTTGACAATGTTGTCATGTTTTAACAGGTGGAGGGTGAGGGTTGAGTTGTAATGAATATATTTTACTGTCTTATTTTTTAAATACATTTTTGAATAGACTTTGGTTGAAAGTCCTGTATGGTCCTTAAAGTGGGATTCCGCTGACCTATTGTTTTTTTTTTTTGGTCTCATTGATATCTGTACTATTCATGTAGCACTTGTTCCTTTCTTTTTTTCCCTGGATCGCCGATTTCGTCCTGTATTCTAACTTTTAAAAAATCCTCCCGGCCGTTTCCATTTTGCTTGTGGGCATTTGAAGCCCACAAGCACTTAGTTCCAGGATCCGGTGAATGCTGTGCTCCCAGCATTCACCGCTCGATCCCGCGCATGCTCAGTTATATCATCGAGCAGCGCCGTAACCTCGTCATGTGACTGGCATCTTCCTTTCCGAAATCTCACGAGATTTCAGGATGACGGCGTCCCCCACTGCTTCTTGGGAAGGCTGTAAGAGAGCTCCAAGGGGTCTTTGCGGAGCTGGGGAAAGGAAATACATGCCTACTCCCATGGGAGGAGATCCCGGAAGTCACTCTAAAGCCTCATACACACGATAGGACTTTGTACAAACTTTCCCGTGAATTTTTGTACAAAAGGCGTCGGCCCTGAACTTGTATTGCATACACACAGCAGGACTTTTTCAGCCAACTTTCACCAAATCATGTGGTTTTTCTGCTCTTTACCGCCACCTTTGGTCAACTTCTGTATTGTTGTCTGATCTTTTGCATTGGTTCTGAGCATGCGTGTTTGTACTTTGTACAAAAGTCCTATGGGTTTCTGTACACACGATCAGACTTTGCTCCATCAGACTTTTGTTGGCAGAAAGTTGGTCCGTTCGCACAGCCAACAAAAGTCTGATGAAAACTGAAAAAGTTGGTCCGATGGAGCATACACACGGTCGGATGTTGGTCCAAAACAGCTAATTTGCATGTTTGTTGTCAACTTCTGTATTGCTGTCTGATCTTTTGCATTGGTTCTGAGCATGCGTGCTTGTACTTTGTACAAAAGTCCTATGGTTTTCTGTACACACGATCAGACTTTGCTCCATCAGACTTTTGTTGGCAGAAAGTTGGTCCATTCGCACAGCCAACAAAAGTCAGATGAAAACTGAAAAAGTTGGTCCGATGGAGCATACACGCGGTCGGATGTTGGTCCAAAACAGCTAATTTGCATGTTTGTTGTCAAAAAGTCTGATTGTGTGTATGGGCCTTTAGAATTACTACTAAAAGGTAATAAATGCATATATTTTTTTTTTTAAATGGTCATTTGAGCATCTGTTATAATAAGTGATTAAAATAAGTTTAAGTTGTCATTTTGAGTACCAAACCGCTTTAAACATAACCATCTTTTTTTCATGGCGTTTACCATGGTTTAATTTTGAATTTGCAGTTTTGGGTTACAGGACTACATCAACTATGGTGAGTGGGCACTCTCTAGTTAAGATACGATTGATTACAGTTTCATTGATTCTGTTGTATAGTTTAGAGGATTCATTTTGATTTATTTGTTTTGTAAGATAGTGGTCGACCTTTCCCCTCTATACCGACATAGTAGTGCCTGGTGATGGCATTTTTACTGGGGGAAGGAATAGATTTGAAGATACCTGCTGCAATTAATAAAGATACATCAGATGTACAAAAGAAAGAAGAAGATGGAATTCCTAAAAGATTCAAAGAACACAAAAAAAATATTATTAAATATCTCAATATAAAAATTGGATGTTTTATCTTTAGATCACATCATTATCAAACTGGGATAATCCACCAGCAGATCATTTACATAATGAGAGGTTCCTTTCTAAATGGTAACATGAATGTAATAAACATGAAATCAAATTTAATGAAATTTACTGTGGAAGAAGAGAGACTATAATTGAGTAAGCTAATAATACACATAGAAGAGAGCTCTAAGGGCTCAGAGCCCTTTAAAAACACAAAGGAGTTTGTCAAATATAATAGGCTCTTATAACTGGTGTGAGAACTCCTGCACTACCAGATTGATTATGTGAACTCAATACCTCTCACTAATATGTATTTAGAGCACAAATTAAATACAAATAATACTCTATATTCAAAGCCTGCTGCAATCACTAATTTGTGTTCCTACAAAATTTTTGTTCAATATCAATATAAAGTGCTGTGCTTTTACATATCATTAATATCATTTTGCTTGAAAAAAAATAAAAATCAACCAAGTTAAGTGCTCCAAATAAATGTGACTCAATTGCAGTTTCTCTTTTAATAACTATAATTCATAAAATAATTATCAGTCCATTTCACTTCCAAAGTTTTTCCACATTGCTTTCAACTTCTGTGATGTACCCATCACCCTTAACCAATGGATTTGAATATCAAAACAAAAAACACCACATGCTTCTTTTAGGCTCTCAGAACTCTCACCTCCAATCTATATTAATGGGACATGTAATATTGGATTTACTTTGCATACCCTTCATCAGATTGGAACCACTTTCTCCTCCTGTCCACAGGGGCCCCTCTCAGGGCCTCTTAAATTCCTTTATAGAATTAATGCATTAATTTGACATAGCTCTCAACAGGGGAAGCAAAGGTACAAGGCTCCCCTGAAACAAGAAAAGCCGCTCCAGGTGAGTGAGTCTCTGGTTTATACACACACACACACACAAACAAAGTCAGGTGCTAGCCCAGTTTGCATGCTGTGTATCATAAGGAAATTATTCCGGACGGCTGCACTTCCAAAAATCCTTTTGTTAGCGCTTAGTCATTACCTATTGGAACTACTCACCGCAATCACCTATAAACTGCTCTAATGTGTCATAATTAGGTTGCAGGTGAACTAACCAATTAAAATTAGTACGCAGCGTGTGTTACAAAAAAAACTTGGCTAGAATACATGGTACTTACACTCATTGTATCATTATGTGTCACCTGACACAGGAGCCAGCGATGTCACCGCTGTCCCCTGTTGCACGGAGCGTTCATTTTCCTTCCGGGTATCGATGCTCCGGCGCTGTGAGTGGCCGGAGCAGCGATGACGTCACTCCAGTGCATGCGCACAGGAGCATGTTTGCCTTCACTTGCGGCGCACCCAGTGCGCCTACACCATTGTCTACGATGCATTGTCTACGATGCATAGTAGTCCATTATGCTCCATTATGCTTTACCTTTGCAGGGAAACAAAGAGGAGGGTTTACTTCCTCTTAAATGTACCTCTGTTGCACAAAAATACAAAGTTTTCTTTAATTTTGAAAACAAGGCCTACCTCATCCATGGCTACATTTCTCAGATTACTTCAGAAACTCCTTAGTATCCCCTTCACGCATTTATGCAGCCTCGGCCAGGATGATGCCCGCAGCTGCTTTTATTTAGAAAGGGCGATTGGCTTTGTTCCAGTCTCCTGAATGTAAACAATGTTTAATCGGCTGCCAATGGCACCGGATTTAAAAAAATATGTAGTATTCAGAATTGCCGTTTTCAGCGATATGAATACTTTAAAGTGCAAGGGAGGGATTGGAGGTCCCCCGATCCCTCCATAAAGAGTACCTGTCACCACCTATTACTGTCACAAGGGGTGTTTACATTCCTTGTGACAGAAATAAAAGTGATAATTTTTTTTTTTAAAACACAATTTAATAATATACAAATATTAATAAAATAAATAATAATAAAAAAATTTAAAGTGCCCCCGTCCCCGAGAGCTTGCGTGGCAAAGAAAATGCATACGGAAGTTGCGCCCGCATATGTAAACAGTGTTCAAATCACACATGTGAGGTATCGCCGCAATCGTCCAAGCGAGAGCAATAATCCTAGCGCTGGACCTCCTCTGTAACTCTAACCTGGTGACCGTAAAAAATTTTTAAAGCGTCACATATGGAGATTTTTAGGTACCATAGTTTGTCTAGTTTGTCGCCATTCCACGAGTGTGTGCAATTATCACTGGATGTATTCATATCCCTGCTTAACTCCAATAATAGGGGTATTCGCCTCTGTCATGAGGCTAGTTTCACCAGTGTCAACTTCTTGGATCTTGAGATCAAAGTTGTTGACCACAAACTAGAGTTTGTCACATATTTCAAACCTACCGACCGGAATGGTTACATTCCGGTCGATAGTTGCCACCATTCCCAGTGGCTCAGATCCGTACCACGCAGTCAATTCCTCCGTTTACGGAGGAATTGCACCAGAGTGGAGGACTTTTCTAGACAAGCCATGGTATTGAAACAGCGATTTATAGAGAAGGGGTATAAGTCGGAAGATCTCAATGTAGAGATCGACCGTATCCAACAGTTGGATCGTAAGGCTCTGTTGGAAACGCAAACTAAAAAGACCGTGGACACCAAATTCAAGTGGTCCTTCTTTACCACCTTCTCTGTACAATCTATGCAAATTAAACAAATCATAAAGAAACACTGGGGAGTACTTCAGAACGATAAAGTTCTCAGCTCTGCAATACCTGAAAAAGCGGGTGTCATATTTAGGGGTGCAAGATCCATTCAGGGCCAGGTTGCCCCCAATGTCATCGATCCCCCTAAAAGAGTGTCCTTCTTCTTCCAATGCAAGGGATATTTTCCTTGCCGGAAGTGTAATGTGTGCTTGCACAATATCAGTGGCAGGAGTAAGAGTGAAACTTTTCAGTCCTCTACCACCTTACGAATTTATTCCATGCAACGTTTCACCACATGTGCGACTCGTTACATTGTGTATCTCCTGACCTGTCCATGCAAGAAGCAGTATATTGGACGTACAATTAGGACATTCTCCATTCGGGTAAACGAACACATTAACAACATTAAAAAAGGTAAAACCAACCATAGTGTTCCCCGTCACTATCTCGAATGCCATGACCGTGACCCTACAGGAACACAATTTTTGGTCATTGATCAGTTTGTTCCTCATTGGAGAGGAGAATCTCGTGTGCGTGGTGTTTCTCACCTCGAAACATACTGGATTTATGAACTCCGCACTTACTCGCCATTCGGTTTGAATGTCGAGTGGGATATCAACTCTTTCATCAATACGTCATGAGTTTTTTCATTTTTTGTTCACACCCAAAATTTCACACTCACCATTGCTTCAGTCCTTTCATTAACCTTCCCCCTGTGGCCCATCTATTACCTTACAAGATATGGCCAAAGGCATTTGTGGATACAACCAGACGTGTATCATACACATTTCTGTTTTTTCTTTATATTTTTTATTCATTTTTAATATGCACTCATCATATTTTGCTCTGTAGGTACCTTTATATTGGGTTCCTATGTAGTGTGGTACATATACACAAGATGGCGCTTGTGAGCACCATCTTTTTATTTCTCCTTATATAGCCTTGTGTTTTCATTTGTGTTTAGATGTCACCATTTTGGGAATATCATGGGGAACACCTGCTGGGGAAGGCTGTGTTTCTATGTAGATTTTTTCTGCCTGGAGACATTGCTTTTCTCGGCCTGTGTTAGATTCTGGCCCCCCTTGGAATTCCCCTCCCATTTAGGATGATCTGTGTGGCACATGCGTGACGTCATCACGCATGCGCCTGGTCTGCATTCAGACCCGGTCACGTGACTGTCACATGATCGGAGCCGGCCCATTCGCGATTAAGGTGCCTGTTCACCTATTGGTCTGAGCCGGCCCACTCTTGGATGCCTGTCCACTCATGGGGACGCTCGGTGCTTCTGGCGCCACCCCTCATCCCCACCTGACTGGTCACCTGATCATGTGTTCGTCACATGATCGGAGCCAGCCTTTCCTCCATCGTTATGTCCATCCTGTCACCGGGATATACGGCGCTCTCGGCGCCGCCCCCTGTCCACATCCGACCGGTCTTTTGACCGGAAATAGCCATACATATGAGACGGAACAGACAGTGTGTGACACCAGCGCCCATCCATTGGAGGTTTTAAAGCAGTAGACATTCATGTTGATTCTAGATTGGACGTTCACCACGTCTGGCTCTATTGGACATATATGTTATACCACGCTATTGGCTGTTTATGATTGTCTACATAGGTCTCATATAGTCGTTTGATTGGCTTAGAAGAGGTTATGTCCATCCTTCTTTGACTTGATGATGATTGTGGATCTTGCCCATTGGTTGTGTTCGACCATACATTAGCTTTCTTTTTGGCGCCATTTTCCACATGTGCCTATTTCAAATTGTTTGGGGAGGATCTGGTCTGTTTGACACCTATCATGGTGCCTTATCTAGCCACACTCTCATCCCATTGGTTGTTTCACTCCCAGTAGGACCACACCCCTCATCACATGACAAGTGTCTGTCCTATCGGATGAGGTAACAATTGTATCACATGTTGACATTTCTTGATTGGATGGCAATTATGTTGGGTATTTATATATATAAGTGCAGTGTAGGGGAATGGATATATGCCCCAGTTGAAGTCTACTATAGACGAAACGCGTCGGGCCAGGTCATACCCATACCCACACTGCTTTTTAATACGTGATCACTTTTAAATTATTTTGTTTTGTATTCGGTTTTTTTGAATAAAAACCTGCTTTATTGATCCACACGATTGGAGTTCCCTCCGTTTTTTTCACCTTCTCTCCACATGGTTGAATATCTATTTGGAGAGTATCCCAAGAGAGCCCTTGCTCCATCCCTGGTGAGCGTCCAGCACCTGCTCACTTCACTTTCCACCTACCAAGTGGCCGTCCAGGAATCCCTATTCCATCTGTGAAGATCCAGACTTCCTGACAGCTGTCTTCATCCTGATCCACCGTATCCTGTTGGCGAAGTCCATCCGTCCGCCTTGGAACATCGAGGTCGAGGCTACCTAGAGCCTCTCCATGCCTGTTTGACTCCCTGTTGCTGACAGGGAGTCCACCAGTTCTGGTAAGCGTACATCCATTTCTCTTATATACGAGTGTGTATACCAGAAGATTCGGTCCAGGATTACTCTGATTGGACGTTATCCATATCATATCACTTTGGGACATTTTCTGTTTACCCAGGATATCACCATTACTTTGATATGTTATTTTTTAATGAATATAGGAATTTTTTCCTCAATCATCACTGAGGAGTTTCTTTGGGACTTTACCTTTGTGCACTACAAATTACCATTTGCATTGTTTGCTTGTTTGGTTTCAGGTTCTCACCATTTTTCTATTTACCATTGAGCAATATATTGTCACATATTTTGTATATATTTTCTGTTCACGTCAGGTATATATCACCATTTCCCCAATTATTATTGAGGAATTGTTTGCTAGTTGAAGGGTATCACTACCATTCACCTCTTTAGCGCTGCACTTTTTTCCTTACTGTGCAATTATAAAGTGTGACATGTTTGGTATCTATTTACTCGGCGCAACATCATCTTTCACATTATACAAAAAAATTGGGGCTAACTGTTTTCGTAATTTTTAAATTCATGAAAGTGTCCCTTTTCACAAAAAGTTGCGTTTAAAACACAACTGCATAAATACCATGTGACATAAAATATTGCAACAATCACCATTTTATTCTCTAGATTCTCTGCTTAAAAAAAATATATATATAATGTTTGGGGGTTCTAAGTAATTTTCTAACAAAAAATATGGATTTTAACTTGTAAATAGGGTTCGTACTGGACTTTTGGGTTTTTGGGTTTTTCGGGTCCCGGACCCGAACCCGAACAATTTACTTAATGTTCGGGTTCGGGTTCGGTGTTCGGCAATGTAATGGCGCATTTTAAAAAGCTGCAGGGCAGCCAATCAACATTTGTTTAACTTGTGTGCCCTTAGAAGCCATCACAGCCATGCCTACTAATAGCATAGCTGTGATTGGCCAGTGCAGCATGTGACCCAGCCTCTATATAAGCTAGAGGCACACAGCACAGCACGTCACTCTGCTATAGATAGTGTAGGGAAAGGTTCCTGCTGCTGCTTTGAGGGAGAGAATTAGATAGGAGTCCTGATTTAGAAACCTATTCTAATTACTCAGCGATCTACATTGATTTTCCTGTGTGGGTGCAGTGCACAATCTTTTTACACTGCCCTGAGAGAAAAGATAGATAGTGTAGGGAAAGACTGCTGCCGTTTTGAGGGAGAGAATTAGATAGGAGTCCTGCTTCAGAAATCAAATTGCTCAGCGATCTATCTTGATTTTCTTGTGTGGGTGCAGTCCACAGTCTTTTTACACTGCCCTGAGCCCAGTGCCAGAGAAAATATAACTTTTATCTGTCTGTTAGGTTGGCGTCAGCATGCATTTTATGCAAGTTCAGTGCACCAGCACTGCATATGTTACTGTGAGATACACCCTTTAGATACTGTTGGTTTATTCTGCTATTCCAAAAACACCCATTTAGGGCAAAAATAAAAATTTTGCAGTATTTTATGCATATCTGTAGGTGTGAGATACACCCTTTAGATACTGTTAGTGTATTCTGCTATTCCAAAAACACCCATTTAGGGCAATAAAAAATATTTTGCAGTGTTTTCTGCATATCTGTAGGTGTGAGATACACAATTTAGATAGTGTTCTTCTATTGTGCTATTCAAAAAAAAAATTTAGGCCAAGAAATTTGTGGTTTGCACGCTGTGCAATCAGAGCCTGAAGCGAGGCATAAACATTCTCAACCTGAGCACAACCTGCATGACCAGGCATATAAGTGCAAAGCACGAGCTGCAGTGGAGTAGACACCTCAAAAACCAAGAAAGGCCTCTTCATCCACCTCTGTAGTGACAGTGGCACCTGCCAACCCGCAAACAGAGGATCTGCTACCAACACTACCACCTGGGTCACCAACCATCTCCACAATGTCACATGGAAGCGTTCAGCTCTCTATCTCCCAAACACTGGAGTGGAAGAGGAAGTACCCCCCTACCCACCCGCGATCCCTGGCCCTGAATGCCAGCATTTCAAAATTCCTCGCCTTTGAAATGCTGTCATTCCGTTAAACAAAAGAATTGCGCTAGGTGTAAAATAATAAAAGTGAATAAGTGATAATAAATGATATGGATATTAAAAAAAAAACGTGAAAGTAATCCTGCGGCTGGACACTAATAACCCTGATATAGGGCACAAAATTGGATGCATAAAGAATAAAGTGCAGCGCTGGATGGTGATTACAAATGTGTAAAATCAAAAAGTCAAATTTACATATATTGATAACCCAATAGTGAAAAATTAAGAAATCAATATGCGACCGAAAGGAACATTCATCAAGTGTTCAAAGGAAGGTTCATTTGTGAAAGTCCAAATAATCAAATATAAAGATTAAATATAAAGATTAATCATGTGAAAACATCCAAAGTGCATTCCAGAGTGTGCTTGTTGCTATTCGTGCTGCCCGTCACCACAGATGAGACAAAAGGGGAGGCTTACCATAAAGCCAGTGACCGCCCATATTCAGGGGGGTCAAACTGAGCTTAGAAGAACAGCCTCGGTGCTGTTAGTTGTCATCAGCGTCCCGGTGGATGTCTGTCAGCAGCTATGTTTCTCCTGTATGGCGGCTTTTCCCTCAAGCTCTCAGTTACCACGGGGTTAATGAAACATCCAATGGATAATGCAAGTGGAAACAAAGAAGACTTCAATAGTGTAGGCGTTCCAAGAGGATTTTATTGAGTAAAAAATCCACCTAACAAAAAATAGATAACCATGCAAGGTGTAAATGGGCTCCGTTGGTCTATGGACAAAATAAAACGATTGCGCATGCGCAGTGCGAACGTACATGACGAACCCTATGGCGTTTCGTCAAAATTAACATCATCAGGGGTACGCACGAGCGCATGCGCCTTAAATAATAGCCGGCGTCGGAAAGGACGCTCCGCCATTGGTGATTCCCATAGAAACCAGGAGCAAACATAACTCAAAGTTCCCGCCGGCGGGAACATCAGAGCCAGCCCAGTAACATGATGCAATGTCAACGCCCACATGACGGTCTCGATATTGTTCAGCTCCAAAACTGGAACTCAAGATCAGAGCCATCTTGTGGTCATATAGCATCACTGCCATACATAGCATACATGAACTAATTGGATAAAAAACACCAGTCCCTGTCAATGTAAACTCATCGACAGGGACTGGTGTTTCTTATCCAATTAAGTCCTTCATAACCTGCACCACGAAATGTGTGGTGTACCTCTTGAGGTGTCCCTGCGGTTTAGAGTATGTGGGACGGACGATTCGGATGCTACACATCCGACTGGGAGAGCATATAGAAAATAAACGAAGGGGTTTTGACAAACATATTGTTTCCAAACATTATGCTCTCGTGCACAACTGGGATCCAAAAGGTACCACCTTTATTGCTCTTGAAAATACATCCCTCACTGGCGGGGTGGCAATGGCAAGAGGGTGATTTCTCGGTCCGAGACCAATTGGATTTACAGGTTGGGCACTCATATCCCAAATGGTTTGAACGTGGAGTGGGACATCAACTGTTTTATTAATAATTGTTGATGTCCCCTCCAGGTTCTCTCCATTATTATTTGCGAGCTCTTCTTATTACCCACTGAATTTTTTGAGTCAATTGGTCTTCAGGAGTAATTCCCCCCCCCCCCCCCCCCCCCTTTTTTTATACTTTTATTTTAAAAAGAGGATTTAGAACAAGTTGAGACTGTTTCCCAACTGATTTATACAGTGGTTTTAAAAATCAAATTTAAAATCATTTTATTTTCATATATATATAAAAATCTTTTTCAAAGACATGCGGCATTATGCTGCTATGTCGATGGAAAAGTATGTTATATCCGAGATGTTTTGAAACTATACCGATAATATCTCTTTTTTCCGTTTGGCAACTGGTGTTTTCATTACACCTGTTTGAACGATGGAAGAGATGGAATGTTGAGGTATATCGTTTTTTTAAGTTTTTTAAGAGTATGGGCAATATTGCTAAGTGACCAAAAGATGGCCCCTTCTATCTAAGGAGCTATATGGAGCGGCACTGTGGTGTAGCGGTTAGCACTTTCACCTAGCAGCAATAGGGTCGCTGGTTCAAATCCCAACCATGACACCTTCTGCCTGGAGTTTGCATGTTCTCCCTGTGCCTGCGTGGGTTTCCTCCGGGTACTCCAGTTTCCTCCCACACTCCAAAGACATGCTGGTAGGTTAATTAGATCCTGTTGATAAAATTGGCCAAATATGTGTATGTTGTATGTGTTTGTAAGCCTGTCAGGACCCCACAGGGCAAGGACCGCACTATACCACAGATGGACACCAGTGGCAAAAAGCACCCTGAGGCAATTCAATTTGCATAGGTAGCACTATACAAGTCATTCATTCAGTCATTCCTTATATGTGAGTCTAAGCAGGGTGCCGTCTAATTATTAAAATTGATTTATATGGTCAGCCTACTGTCAGTTTGATTGTGCAATAATTCCCTACTTTTTAGTTACAATCCTCATGATGTATTTATCCTTGCAAAGGTTTTTAATGAATTATTGCGAGTAGTATATATTTTTTGCTATATGATATACCCCTAGTTCATGTATGCAATGTATGGCAGTGATGCTATATGACCACAAGATGGCTCTGATCTTGAGTTCCAGTTTTGGAGCTGAACAATATCGAGACCGTCCTGTGGGCGTTGACATTGCGTCATGTTACTGGGCTGGCTCAGATGTTCCCGCCGGCGGGAACTTTGAATTATGTTTGCTCCTGGTTTCTATGGGAATCACCAATGGCGGAGCGTCCTTTCCGGCGCCGGCTATTATTTAAGGCGCATACGCTTGCGTGCGTGCGTACCCCTGATGCCGTAGGGTTCGTCACGTACTTTCACACTGCGCATGCGCAATCGTTTTATTTTGTACATAGCCCATTTACACCTTGCAAGGTTATCTATTTTTTGTTATGTGGATTTTTTTATTCAATAAAATCCTCTTGGAACGCCTACACTATCGAAGTCTTCTTTGTTTCCACTTGCATTATCCATTGGATGTTTCATTAACCCTGTGGTAACTGAGAGCTTGAGGGAAAAGCCGACATACAGGAGAAACGTAGCTGCTGACAGACATCCACCGAAACGCTGATGACAACTAACAGCACCAAGGCTGTTCTTCTAAGCTCAGTTTGACCCCCCTGAATAAGGGCTGTCACTGGCTTTCTGGTAAGCCTCCCCTTTTGTCTCATCTGTGACGGGCAGCACGAATAGCAACAAGCACACTCTGGAATGCACTTTGGATGTTTTCACATGATTAATCTTTATATTTAATCTTTATATTTGATTATTTGGACTTTCACAAATGAACTTTCGTTTGATCTATTGATGAATGTTCCTTTCGGTCGCATATTGATTTATTCATTTTTCACTATTGGGTTATCAATATATGTAAATTCGACTTTTTGATTTTACACATTTGTAATCACCATCCAGCGCTGCAGAGTTTTAAAAGCCTGATGGCATTGGCTGTCCCACAGTACGTCGTGCCCAGCCGCCACTACTTTTCCAGGCGAGCCATCCCTTCCCTGCACAACCAAGTGGGGGACAAAATCAAGTGTGCACTGCGCAACGCCATCTGTGGCAAGGTCCACCTAACTACGGATGTGTGGACCAGTAAGCACGGTCAGGGACGTTATATCTCCCTAACAGCACACTGGGTAAATGCAGTGGCGGCTGGGCCTGAGGCGGATAGCAGTTTAGCGCATGTCCTTCCAACATGAGGATTGCAGGGCGCTTCTTTTTACCTCCTGTTTCTAACTCCTCCTACTCCGCTCCCTCATCCTCTACCGCCTCCTCATCCGGTCAGCGTAACACCTTCACCACCAACTTCAGCACAGCCAGGGGTAAACGACAGCAGGCAGTTTTAAAACTTTCCTGTTTGGGGGAAAAACCCCACACCCTGCAGGAGTTGTGGAGGGACAAGGAAAAACAGACCGTTGAGTGGTTGGTGGCAGTGAGCCTCAAGCCCGGCCTAGTGGTGTGCGATAATGGGCGTAATCTCGTAGCAGCTCTGGGCATAGCCGGTTTGACGCACATCCCTTGCCTGGTGCATGTGCTGAACTTGGTGGTCCAGAGGTTCCTTAAAAATTACCCCGATATGCCAGAGCTGCTGCAGAGAGTGCGGGCCGTCTGTGCACACTTTTGGCGTTCTCACCCTTCTGCTGCTCACCTGTCAGCGTTGCAGCGTAACTCCGGCCTTCCCTCATATGCGACGTGCCCACAAGGTGAAACTCCACCTTGCACATGCTGGCCAGACTGTGCAAGCTGCAGCAGGCGATAGTGGAGTTTGAGCTGCAGCACACACGCATGAGTCGCTCTGCAGAACAGCACCACTTCACCACCAATAACTGGGCCTCCATGCGAGACCTGTGTGCCTTGTTGCGCTGTTTCGAGTACTCCACCAACATGGCCAGTGCCGATGACGCCATTTTCAGCATTACTATACCAGTTCTATGCCTCCTTGAAAAAACGCTTTGGGCGATGATGGAAGAGGATGTGGCACAGGAGCAGGAGGAAGAGGGATCATTTCCAAGTCTTTCAGGGCAGTCATTCACAAGTGGCTATGAGGGTGGGTTCCTGCACCAACAAACGCCAGGTACACATTTGTCCAGCAAGGGCACAGTTCTGGAGGATGACGAGGTGGAGGATGAGGAGGAGGAGATGGAGGAGGAGGAACCATGTTCACAGCAGGGTGGCACCCAGACCAGCTCATGGCCATCACTGGTGCGTGGCTGGGGGGATACAGAGGACACAGACGATACACCTCCCACAGAGGACAGATTTTTGTTGCCTCTGGGCAGCCTGGCACACATGAGCGATTACATGCTGCATATGTCTTAGCAGGAGGCAGCATTTCACCAATATGGTGGAGCAGTATGTGTGCACACGCCTACACGTACTGAATGACGGGTCTACCCCCTTCAACTTTTGGGTCTCCAAATTGGGCACATGGCCTGAGCTTGCCCTTTATGCCTTGGAGGTGCTGGCCTGCCCTGCAGCCAGTGTATTATCTGAACATGTATTTAGCGCGGCAGGGGGTGGTATCACAGACAAGCACAGCCGCCTGTCCAGAGCCAATGTGGACAAGCTCACGTTCATTAAAATGAACCAGGCATGGATCCCACAGGACTTGTCCGTACCTTGTGCAGAATAGACATGTATACCGGTGTTCTGACAAAAACTGTCTGGCCATCGTACTGCGCAGGCGCAGCGCTTGCGCAGTACGGACAAGGAGGACAAGGAGAGTCCGAAAATCTCTGAAGATGAACAGCGCCTGCACAGTGAGTGCAGGTTCAAGCCCCACCATCCAAGTGGACATACGGTAGCACATAGTAACAGGGTCGCTCGCCGCGCTTCGGGCACAGCCTCACTTCGCTCGGCTTGAACATGGGGGGGTTTGAACCTGGACTCACGGCGCAGGCGCCGTTCATCTTTGGAGATTTTTGGAATCCCCTTGTCCTCCATACTGCGCAAGTGCTGTACAGGGCGGACACTATCCGACGGGGGACAGAATTTGACACATCACCGGCCTTACCCAGCCATTGTTGTATTTTTGATCTTTCTCACTCTTTTGGGGTGTACCCTAATTAAAAAAAAAGGAATTAAAAACAAAAACAGTGTTGGCTACCTCGTTCTCCTCCACCCCAGCTTCCACCTACATCGCCACATCCACCGCCACCTCAACCTCCTACTCCATATGGACCTCGTCCTCCTAGGTCAAGATTATTATTTTTTTAATTTCAAAATATTTTATTTTCCCACTAGCTTATCCATTAAATTGAATATTTTTTTCCATAAAGAGTGTATTCTGGGGCATTCCCACCATATGTGTGGCATTGTGCCGTTGAGTTTCTGAGGTTCTTTTTTTTTTTTTTTTTTTTTTTTACCAACAAAAAAGTTTTTATTGTGCAAAAAGGTGGTATACATCCAACAACATCAAAGCAGCAGGTATCACTTCCAATTGTTTAACCGAATATTACAGAACACATTGAAAGGAACATTATCTCATTATGTCCATTCTTACAATATTGCAATTACAGTCAGGCACTTTATCCCACCATTATCCATTATCCAAGCAGCCTATCTATGACTAAGTCCACCGGGGCAAGCCCAGGTGTATCCAGCCACGGGGCCCAAAGACTTTCATATTTCCTTGTACTCCCCCTGTGCTGGTATAAGTTTCTCCATGCACAACATTACCCCTATTTTACATATCCATTCCCTCGAGGTCGGGGGTGTCTCAGATTTAAAGCATAATCAACCTTCTGGCTTGAAATAATACCCTGTTTACCGCCTCTCTGGTGTGTACTGCCATCACATATTCCTCCACCACTCCCAAGAGGCATACTTTGGGATCAACCGGTAAAGATATCACAAATACAGAGTTAACCATGTTTACCACTTCATTCCAGTACAAATGCAATTTGGGGCAGCGCCACAGAAGGTAAATAAGATCCCCATGATACATGGTACATGTATCCTCAGAGTACACCCTCAGAATAATGTATAATTGAGTAAGCCTTTGGGCCACATTTAGAGAACATACACTCACCCCTTGAAATATCTCCTCCCATTCCTCACCGTCCATTTGTCCCACATCCCTCTCCCATTTTTCTCTCACCCTCAGGGGATGTTGCCCCAAGAAGTATTGTAAAAGTGTATTGTAGCTTTGAGAGATAAATCCCTTTGAGGTCTCAGCATCCCTGATAATGCCGAACACCGGAGTAGGTGACAAGTGCCACTCAGATGACCTGCTCTGTGCCCTAACCGCGTGTTGCAGCTGTAGATATTGGAAGACCATTGAGGAGGACAGGCTGAACTCCGCCTGCAAATCCGCAAATGTCCTAAGAGTACCATTTTTGAAAACCTGTTTAATGTGTGTGACACCATATGATATCCATCTGGCCCCATCCTGTAGCTTGGCCAGCTCTGTGTAAGTGTCATTATGCCACAGAGGGCTATATTCAGTATACCCCTCAGCCTGTTGTATATATTTACATTTGTCCCAAACCTTCTGTATCAGGTTGTATGTGGGGTACTTCTTATTGGGCCTGGCAATTGCCAGGGCCTCCAATGCCATGGGGATGGGACCTGAGCCTACCGTGTGAAGCATGAGTGCCTGGGAGGAGCCAGCCGACTCTGTCCCAAAGCACCCTACTAGGTGCTGCAGCTGAGCGGCCAGGTAGTACAACCACGGGTTGGGCAATGCCAACCCGCCATCGTCTTTAGGCCTTTGCAGATGTTCCAGCTTTATTCTTGGAGGTTTATTTTTCCATAATAAAGTGCGAAAGATGGAGTTAACCATCCAAAATATTTTTAAAGGTATTACTACTGGGGCGTTATGAAGGTAATAAAGCAATTTGGGCATAAGAATCATTTTAACCAAGTTTACTTTGCCCGCTACCGACATGTGAAGGCCGTTCCAAGTCCTCACTCTCTCTCTCTAAACCTCTGAAGCAGGGGCGAAATGTTCAACCGGCCGAAGTCACGCAGGTTAGATGTAACCAGGATCCCCAGATATTTAAAGGAAGTTGTGACAGGGATGGGGCACGACTGAGCCACTACCTGTGTGGCGTCACCTTCTAGCAGCAAGAGGGCGGACTTCGACCAGTTGGTTTGTAACCCTGAGTATACCCCAAATTTGGTAATGGTTGCCATGGCCTCCCGCAGGGATTCGTCCGTATATACCAACATAAGTAGGGTATCATCTGGGTAGAGCATTAGCTTCTCCTGCAGGGGCCATGGCAAAATCACACAATTTGTTCATAAGCCCTTATTTCGATAGCCAGGGGTTCGATAGCCAATGCAAAGAGCAAGGGGGACAGCGGGCACCCTTGCCGCATCCCCCTCCTCAAAGCAAAGTCCTGCGACAGAAAACCGAAAGCACGAATAGCGGCTTCGGGTCCACTGTACAGTAGACGCAGCCACGCTATGTATGTGTCACCAAATCCAAATTGTTCCAATACTGCCCACAGATATGTCCAGTCAATACTGTCAAACGCCTTTGTGGCATCTAATGACAACAGGGCCCTGCTACCCGCATTATCTACATTTGATTGCATATTCAGAAATAGCCACCGCAAGTTATTGGCAGTAGATGTATTTGGCATAAACCCTGCCTGATCATCATGTATGAGGGAGGTTTTGACCGTATTAAGTCGCTGAGCTAATACTTTCGCCAAGATTTTAATGTCGCACTGCAGTAGTGAGATTGGCCTGTATGATCCTGGATCCACCGGATCTTTACCCGGTTTTAGGAGGAGTACAATGTTTGCTTTTGCCATGGAGGGCGGAAGCTCTCCCGCCTCCTGGGCAGCGTTAAGTACCTGTAATAAGCGGGGCAGCATTATATCTGCGTATTGTTTGTACACTTCCATGGGGATACCATCCTCCCCCGGGCCTTACAGTTAGGGAACAGCCCCATAGCCTCATGTAATTCCTCCACTGTGAGAGGTGCATCCAACTAGGGATGAGCTTCGAGTTTGAGTCGAACTCATGTTCGACTCAAACATTGCCTGTTCGCCTGTTCACCGAACAGCGAACAATTTGGGGTGTTTGCGGCAAATTCGAAAAGCCACAAGCACCCTGTAAAAGTCTATGGGAGAAATCTCAAGTGCTAATTTAAAAAGCCTATAAGCAAGTTATTGTCATAAAAAGTGTTTGGGGACCTGGGTCCTGCCCCAGGGGACATGTATAAAGTGAAACAATAAAAGTGTAATATTCCTTTAAATTTCGTACCTGGGGGGTGTCTATAGTATGCCTGTGAAGGGGCGCATGTTTCCCGTGCTTAGAACTGTCCCTGCACAAAGTGTCATTTTTGCAGGAAAAAAAGCTATTTAAAATCACTCGCGGCTAATGAATTGCCGGCTCCCGTAACACAGAGAACAGTCATTCATTGAAAGTCATTGATAAAAAAAAAGTCATTGATAAAGAAAAAAAAAAAAAGCGTGGGGATTCCCCAAAATTCAATTACCAGGCCCTTCAGGTCTGCTATGGATGTTAAGGGGAACCCCGCTTCAAAAAAAAAAAAAAAATGACGTAGGGGTCCCCCTAAATATGCATACCAGACCCTTCAGGTCTGGGATGGATTTTAAGGGGAACCCAGGCCAAAAAATAAAAAAAAAATGGTGTGGGGTCCCCTTCAAAATCCATACCAGACCCTTATCCGAGCAAGGCCGCAGGAAAAGAGGGGGGGGGCGAGAGCTGTGTGAGGCTTTGCTGCGTCTGACAGCTCTTTTATAATGGAGGGCGGGGCCACCTGGTGACCCTGCCCCCTTAGACGCATGGGGACGTCATGGGGAAAGCCATAGGGAAGTCCCCATGACGTCCCCGTGCGTCAGAGGGGGGCGGGGTCACCAGGTGGCCCCGCCCTCCATTATAAAAGAGCTGTGAGATGCAGCGAAGCCTCACACAGCGGGAGCCTCCCATTGCGCGGAGCGGCCCAAGAAGAGACGCAGAGGCCGTGGAAGAAGATGCCGGATGAGAAGACCAGAGCAAGAAGAAGCGGATCGGAGGAAGAAGAAGATGGAAGAAGAAGATGGAAGAAGATGGTAGAAGATGGAAGAAGAAGATGAAGAAACCGAAGGATGAAGAAAGGAAGAAGGAAGACCAGAAGAAAGAAGATTTTAATAAAGGAATTGTCAAAGACCGTCTCTTGTCATTTTTAAAATTTTTGTCACTTTTTTGGTGAAATGGTAGGTGTACTTTTGTACCCCCTTACCATTTCACACAGGGGGGGGGGCGAGATCTGGGGGTCCCCTTGTTAAAGGGGGCTTCCAGATTCCGATAAGCCCCCCGCCCGCAGACCCCCACAACCAATGGCCAGGGTTGTGGGGACGAGGCCCTTGTCCCCTTCACAGACCCCCAAAGCACCCTCCCAATGTTGAGGGCATGTGGCCTGGTTCCAGTTTAGGAGGGAGGGGGGGCCGCTCTCGTCCCCCCTCTTTTCCTGTGGCCTGCCAGGTTGCATGCTCGGATAAGGGTCTGGTATGGATTTTGAGGGGACCCCACGCCATTTTTTTTTTTGGCCGGGGTTCCCCTTAAAATCCATCCCAGACCTGAAGGGTCTGGTATGGATATTTAGGGGGACCCCTACGTCATTTTTTTTTAAATTTGAAGCGGGGTTCCCCTTAATATCCATAGCAGACCTGAAGGGCCTGGTAATTGAATTTGGGGGAACCCCACGCTTTTTTTTTTTTTTTATCAATGACCTTTTTTTTTATCAATGACTTTCAATAAATGACTGTTCTCTGTGTTACGGGAGTCGGCAATTCATTGGCCGCGAGTGATTTTTAATAGCTTTTTTTCCTGCAAAAATGACACTTTGTGCAGGGACAGTTCTAAGCATGGAAAACATGCGCCCCTTCACAGGCATACTATAGACACCCCCAGGTACGAAATTTAAAGGAATATTACACTTTTATTGTTTCACATTAAGCATTATTAAAATCACTGCTCCTGAAAAAATGGCTATTTAAAAAAAAAAAAAATTTGCATTGATACATGTCCCCTGGGGCAGGACCCAGGTCCCCAAACACTTTTTATGACAATAACTTGCATATTAGCCTTTAAAATTAGCACTTTTGATTTTGAACGTTCGAGTCCCATAGACTTTAATAGGGTTCTAAAGTTCACACGAGCTTCTGGTGCGAGCCGGTGTTCGGCTCATCCCTACATCCAACCCATCCCTCTGCGCCGCGGTAAGTCTGGGAAATGCCAGCCCCCTAAGGTATTGGTCCAGAGCCGCCCTGTCATAGGCGGCACCAGGGCAGTACAGCTCTTCATAGAACCCAGCCAACTTCTGCATAATGTTTTCGGGGGATCGGACAAGTGGCCCAGCTTTAGATTTAATGGCTCCTATAGTTGTGATCTCTGATGTGAGTTTGCTATGCGGGCCAACATACGCCCAGTTTCTTCCCCTTCCTCAAAAAACGCCTGTTTGGAGAAAAAAAGCTTTTTCTCGGCAGTCGAGGAAAGCACCCGCTCATATGCTGATTGAGCGGCCTGCCACTCCTCGCTTGCCGAATCAGAGGGATCTAAGATAAATTGCTGCTCTAGCTCCTTTACCCTATTCTCCAAGTCCACCACAATGGCAGAGGAATCTTTTTTAACTTTAGTCATCTCATTGGTCAATACCCTTCTTAAGAAAGCTTTAAAGGCCTCCCACTGCTGCATACAGGAACCCTCAGGGTTTTGTGTGGCGAAAAACCCACGCATGCTCTCGTCTATGGATTCCGGATTTTTAAACAGTTTCAGCCAGAATGCATTCAATTTCCATGGGGCTCTTGGGAGCGCTGCTGGTCGGGAGACCACCAGATAAACATCTAGTGGGGAATGATCAGATATGCTACGGGTCCTATATTCTGTTGAGGACACATATTGGAGCATGCGTGCGTTTCCCACCCCCATGTCTATTCTAGATAGACTACCGTGTGTTTTTGAAAAACAGGAGTATTGTCACCAGACATCCACCCAGCCTACCTCTTGCAACAACCTCGCCAGGGAGGTACCCCTGGAGAGGGCAGAGGCTCCTGCGGCCGGGTGCCTATCCAGCGAGAGGTCTAGACAACAATTAAAGTCCCCAATCACCAGTAGCGGTACCTCCGGCCTGCTATCCAAATATGATAGCAGAGCCCTTAGCACCACCACTGTAAAGGGGGGGGGGGGGGGGGGCATATATACCAGCAATGACACATGTTAACATACCCAGTCTGCAGTGGAGAAATACATATCGACCCTCTGGATCAATGAGAGTGTCCATCTCTTCATAGTCCAGGGAGCTATGAATCAAAAGGCTCACTCCCCTGGAATGAGAGGTGTGAGTCGAGTGATAGGTCTTATTTACCCAATTGTACTGTATACAGCTCACAGTCTCCCCAGTCAAATGCGTTTCCTGGAAGCAGAACACTCCCGGTTGAATTTTTTTAAGGCACATGCGCATCATGGTCCTCTTAAGGGGTGAGTGGAGTCCCCTCACATTCCAAGATACTATAGGAATTCCTGCCATTTGATTTGAGTAGAATATGGAAACATACTAATATAGCCCTCCCAGGCCTGGGAGTCTGGAAGTTCTAGAGCCTGAGCTCAAGTCCTGAGAAAATGTGCATATGCAAGATACATAACATACTGTAGAAGTGTTACCGGTACACCACCTATAAAGAAAACATAAAAAAGTGAAAAAATAAGTTTTCTGGGGGAAGCAACAGGCATTCCCCTCCAGCAGCATAGAACCTTTGCCCGCCAACATAGCGATACAACTTCTGTACCCTGAGTGTTCACTCAGGAGGACTCTTAAGTGCAAAATGTGGAAATTCACGCCAACAATTTCTGAAGCTCTTGTCTTGAGCTGTTGCAATATAATGTCCCTCAGCCAGGGTTCATCTGGGTCAGTTCAGTACATGGTCTCGCCGACTCCCCTGCCCGCCTCATCCTTCCTCCTCATTCTGGTCACGCCGCCTCAGGGCTTGCTCGTTGCAGTCTAGCCAGGCTCTGGCATCTTACGCAGACTTAAAGAATGGCGCCTGACCTCTCACTATCACCCTCAGCTTTGCCGGGTATAGCATTGCATATGGAAGTTGCAGCTGACGGAGCCTGCGTTTTACATCAAAGAACTTTGCTCTGCGTCTTTGCACCTCTGCCGAAAAATCAGGGTAAAAAGATACTCTGGCCCCATTGTGCTGTATGTTGGCCTTTTCACGGGCCAGCCGGAGGACAGTTTCTCTATCCCGGTAATGCAGTATTCTTGCTACTATAGACCTGGGGGGACCCCCAGGCTGAGCAGGTCGGGACGGCACCCTGTGGGCCTGTTTCACAGCAATTAAGGGGGAAATGCATTTTTGCCGAATATGTCCAGCAGCCAGCCTTCCACATACTCTGTGGGGTCCCTGCCCTCCACCTTCTCCGGGAGCCCCACAATGCGTATGTTGTTCCTCCTAAGGCGATTCTCAAAATCCTCGGCTCTGTCAATAGCCTCCCTTGCAAGTTGGTAAGCAGCCTTGGTTTCTCTCTCAATGGGGGGTAAATGATCCTCTATTTCACTCACTCTGCTCTCCACTGCAGTGGTGCGCTCCCGCATTTTCTGCATATCTTGTCGCAGCAGCGATAGTTCCTCTTTCACAGAGGCCACAGAAGCATTGCCAATGTTAACTGCCCTGAGAATATCAGCTAAAGTGGGCTCAGTATTACTGGAAGTGTCCTGTTCATTTGTCTCAAGGGCCCCAGAGTCAGAGTGGTCAGTCTCATCATGCTCACTAGTTGCAGCTAAGATGGCCGCCCCTGCCTGTGTCCCATGCATGGCAGGCTCAGTATAGTGTGAATGTCCAGCGGCCTCACCCCCCATCAGCCCGTTCATTTTCTGGGTGTAATACACCATGTCTTTAGGTGTCTCCTTACGCTGTGACTTGGGCTGCTTCAGTCCTCTGTGTCCTTGCTCCTTCTGCCTGTCAGCACCTCGTGGGTTTCCTTTCACCGCTGACGAGGTGGTGCCATCTTGGAAATCGGGACCCATCTCAAACTGTGATTTTCGGGTCATTCCCCTGGTGCAGAGGGCTGGCGGAGGTTCCCCTGTAATCCCTGGGTCGGCAGCTTGCAGCATATAGGTGCAGAATGTCGGTATTTTGGCTGAGGGAGGATCGGTTCAGGTTCAAGCTCAGGAGCTGTGAGAGCTGTGTCCTCTCACATGCCGGTCCAGGCCATGCCACCGTTTCTGAGGTTCTTAATGACTTCCTGTACCTCTTTTTCTGAGAAGGGGGCCTCCGGCATATTATTTTTTTATTTATGTATTTTATGTTATTTTAAGTTATTTCCCTATCCACATTTGTTTGCAGGACACTTGCCATGGTCTTAACAACAGTTTGCTGCAATTTGCAGCCCTCTAGCCCTTTCCATTACTTTTTTAGAGCCATTTTAGTCCTCAAAATTTTTCGGGTCTCCATTGACTTCAATGGGGTTCGGGTTCGGGGTCAAGTTCGGGTCAAGTATGGTCCCGAACTCAAACTTTTTTGCGAAGTTCGGCCGAACCCGTCGAACCCGAACATCCAGGTGTCTGCTCAACTCTACTTAGGCATGAAAGGGTTAACCACTTGCCGACCGCTGTCGGCACATATATGTCGGCAGAATGGCACGGCTGGGCAAAGTAACATACCTGTAAGTTACTTTAAATTTCCCACCATGCACGTGCGCCGCGATTCTGTTACGGAGCTGAAGAATGGGGCGATGCCGATGTAAACAGCATCTCCCCGTCATCGGGAGCAGTGATCAGTGTGGTGTCACACACAGCCACGCCCCCGGACAGTTCAAAACACATCCCTAGGACACACTTAACCCCTCCCCGCCCCTAGTGGTTAACCCCTTCACTGCCAGTGACATTTTTACAGTAATCAATGCAATTTTATAGCATCGATCACTGTATTAATGCCAATGGTCCCAAAAATGTGTCAAAATTGTCTGATGTGTCCGCCAGGAAGGGGGTAAATCCTTCAGGGGCTGAAGTGGTTAAACAGACAGACCAGCCAGTAAGACACAGGAGGGAGTTTACCAGCTGACCTCATTACCACCTTCACCCATCAACTAAGTTTCCACAGCACCGCCAGCATCTCTCCATGGCATTTGCCTTGCTTCCCCAGCATCCCTTCAGATGGGCTCAGGGTGCATGCTAAATTCCCTGGGGCCGCACACAGTCCACGGGACACCTCTGATGTACTGCAAGAGCCTGCCTGATTGGATGCAGAGTGTCTATCCATAGTGTGTTCTCCTATTATATAGTTTTGGTAAGGCCCCTTTACACTGGGGCGGGATCGGCGTAGGGGCGGTATTCGGCTGCTAGCGGTGCGGTTTTAAGGGTTAAAGGGTTAAAACCGCCCGCAAAGCGCCGCTGCAGTGGTGCTTTGCGGCGGTATTGCCGCGGTGTCCCATTGATTTCAATGGGTAGGAGCGGTATAGGAGCGGTGAATACACCACTCCTTCACCGCTCCAAAGATGCTGCTAGCAGGACTTTTTTGACCGTCCTGCTAGCGCACCGCTCCAGTGTCAAAGCCCTCCGGCTTTCACACTGGAGTGAAAGGGGCCCGATTTTTTCTGGCACAATACAGGCACTATTTTTAGCGCTGTAGCGCCTAAAAAAACGCCCCAGTGTGAAAGGGGCCTTAATCTAAAGGACATTGTGCAGAGATTGTACAATGAGATTGTATAGTGTATGGCCACAGTTATACACTTAAAATTACCTAGTTGCGCTTTCAGCGTCATTAATTGTTAACAGCACACCATACACAGAAGCAAACACACATTTTGCCACATGAAAAAAACAGGTGACAAATGCAGTAAAAACATGCAAAAATGTCTATCGAGCTGCTTTGCCAGGTGTAGCACAGCCTAAATAAATCAACGGTCTGCCCCTATGTGCGCCACTGAAAAAACGAGCCAAAAAACATGCACTCCCACTACTTTAGGTGTGAACAGGGCCTGGAAAGTGAAATAAGTGCATTTACACAAGAACAATGAGGCTCCATTCACATCTGAGTGTTTCCAAACACATGGCAAACTGCACAGAAAATGGACGTTTTGCCATGCTCTTTAGAAATGCTGTAAATGTGCATCGTGCTGCTTAAATGCTCCCTAAGTGCAGCAAACACACCAAAAACTGTGGTAACGCACCATGCTACACAAAAAAAGTTCTGGAGATTCTCTGGGGAGATTTTCATGTGTAGGGCAGCCAAATCAAGTGAACGACTGCCCTATGCGTGACAAGTAAAAACTCTCTAAAACACCCAAAACAAACACATGTGGGAATGTGAGTTTTCACTACTTGGAGATGTGAATGAGGCCTGACAACTGAGTATTTCTGTCCACTCCCTCCTATGTACTTGTATAAAGATGTCCGTACATTATGCAATCTGATTGTACAATCTCTGTGCAATTTCCTTTAGATTTAAAGAGGAAGTAAAGCCTCCTTGGGAAAAAAAAAATGGAACCAGCTCATTATGAATAACTTACCTGAGAACGAAGCCCCCGAAGCGATCCACGTCCTCCGGGTCTCGCTGCTCCATCGCTGTCATTCGCTGGAGTCGCGATGATGTCACTCCCGCGATGCGCACGAGAGTGGCATATCACCGTGATCTCCAGCATGCTCAGTGCGCCTGCCCGCCGCTGTCTACGGCGCATGCGCCGTAGATAGCGGTGCCTTTTCTTTTCTAAATATCTCCTAAACCATGTAGGTTTAGGAGATATTTATTGGACCTACAGGTAAGCCTTAATCTAGGCTTACATGTAGGTCAAAGTGGTTTGTAAGGGTTTACAACCACTTTAATAAAACTATGGAATAGAGGACACAACTGAACAATCCATTCAATTTGTATCAAATCAGACAGGCCCTTGTACTACATAGCTGATGGGAGATCCAAAGGAGATGATACAATCAGATTGTATAGGAAGTAGGTGGAAGGTAGTATTTTAATGAGAGAGGTGTGATCCAGAGTGGTGAACACACCCTATCACACTTTCTTCTGTGATGCAACAAGGAAGTGAAGGCTTCTGGGAGATGACCTAACAGGGATTGATTGCTGATACAAGCTACAGGAAGTGATGGAATCTGAAAATACATTCAGAAATACAAAAAAAATGACAAGATTTTAAACCTCCTGTGGCTGGCTAGTGTAAGTGGGAGAAAAGCACATTGGGATGGCATTGGAAAAAGCTTCTATTAATTATGAAAACTGAAATGCCGCACACACATGATCGAAAATTGGCCAGCAAAAGACCGATGAGAGCTTTTGGTCGGAAATTCCGACCGTGTCTATGCTCCATCGGACTTTTGCTAGCCGAATTCCAGCCAGCAAAAGATTGAGAGCGTGCTCTCAATTTTTTGGTCGGAAAAAGTTCAGATCAGAAACAATTTGACGCATGCTCCGAAGCATTGAACTTAATTTTCTTGGCTCGTCGTAGTGTTGTACGTCACCACGTTCTTGACGGTCGAAAGTTTAGTGAACTTTTGTGTGACCGTGTGTATGCAAGCCAAGCTTGAGCGGAAAAACCATCCACAATTTTTCTGACAGAAAATCCACTTGTGTGTACGAGTTCTGCCCGAAAAGGTGAACTTATACTTTAAGGACACAGTACTGGAAGTCAATCTTAATGTTGTAAGAGGGGCAGTGGAAGCATAAGGAATGAGTATCGAGTTGCTCATTTATAATCATGCTAAAATACAATATATTTTCCCTTATTGAGTTAAGTTAACATTTTACCCCATAAAGAAGGGATATGTAGAGATTCTTACATTCAAGATATATGGCCAGTCAAAGGTTGCCATGAAGACATGCTATTAAATGCCCCCTGAGATGAAAAAGGGGGTTTCTGTATATAGATAGGGAATCTCATAAAGCTGGTAATCTGTAAAGCTACTGTATAAAGAGCACAATGGTAAGCAAGGGAATCTTGAAAGCATGATACTATTAAGCTACAACAAAAGAGAGGTCCAAAAGGGCAATGTCTTAGCTAGAAATCCCAATAGTGAATAATGACCTTGATAGGAGTGAATTCTACATACATGGCGTCTTGAAAGCACCAGTACTAATTGCCTAAACAAGGGACCTGATATAAAGGCCAGGATGGCTTGAAAACTGTCCAGTCAGAAAATAGCAGATTAACAAGCTATATCAGTGACCAATAAGTAGGCCACTCATCATAGTGTGGGCAGTACCCATGACATCTCCCAGCCAGGAGGCCCCGTCCAAAGCGCACGATGACCACATGCATCTTGCGACCGCTGGTGTTCTGTCAAAATAGCCAACTGGTCAAAATCTCCAACTACGTCACTTCTGGTGACTCTCCAGAAGCAGATTTCATCAAGTTGGCCCTACTGGCAGCTGATGGAGAACTCAATGAGTTTTCCGAGGATCTACCAATCGCCGCAGTGCGCATGTGCAAGGTACGTCACTAACATTTTTTTTTTTTTTTTTTTAATCGTTGAGTTCTCCATCAGCTGCAAAGGGTTTATGTTATTAATATAATAAACAAACCTCACCTCCCACCATCTAAAAAGACAATGTTGCCTATAGCAAATAACGTCTAGACACAATCCATACATCCACATGTATCACCATCATATCATAATGTAATGGGTGTAGTATTGAAAATAATACTATGGCGAGCACTGGCAAATGAATAGCCCAGCAAAACTGATGATAATAGAGTGGCAATCAAATGCAATAACGCAAATATCCAGAGGGCTACAGAGCATGGCTGGAAAAAATAATGTCACATAAATGTATGTGGAGCTATCCCTTGAAGGCTGTGAAGAGTAATTGATGGTGTCACATACACACATAAGCCGAACTCCAAGCAGATAGAGAGGATGATAGTCAGACACCTAATGCCAGCTGTAGCATTAAGGGAGTGGCAAGAAACCAAATGTCAGGCATGAACAGATCATGTGTAAATCTCCCATCAACTAATGACATAGCCGCAGGGAGAAAGGCAAGATACACAGTGCTGGTTCATTGCATAGTTACGTATCCTGGTGTCAGCATGTAGCTCTGCGACAGCTGTGTAAAGTTGATATCAGTGTGACAAGCCCAGGCTCCCACCAACTCTCCTCGTGGCAGCTCAACAACACGCCATGCTTGGATGTGTAACCTTCGGCTACTGACTGTCTCGTAGCCCAGTGTATGTGAGGGTGGCTTTGAGCGGCTCCGATAAGCCTATGGCCATGCACTATAGCTCCATACCCATAGTCCTGCAGTCAAACCACGCCATGGAATCCAGATAGCGGTAAAGCCAAGAGAATGCAGGCGCCAGACGCACAAGGGCATGACATCAATGCATTTCGCTGGATGTCCCCAGCTTCGTCAGGACGTGGAGCCCTATAGCTAAGGCGTGTATAAATATACTTTCTAACTTTCTTTTTTCTCATAGGGGAACCAATTACACCGTGTGCATATCCATGTACTTGGTTGTGTGGGCGAAATTGTATCAGTATAAGATCAAAGCATCGGCAGAGCCTCCACAACATTGCTCAGGCAGTGCACATACAGAAAACTATTCAAAACTAAAATAGCAACAAAACAGTTGCACACTAAAGAAAAAAGAAATGAAAAACAAACTGTAATAAAACATAATAAACACTTCAAAAGTAATTGACACACCCCTCCTGTGGTATTCTGGGTGGCTGCCCAGCAATCAGGCCACCAAGCAGGCTGAGCAGCTTCCTATTCACTTGGAAGAGATGTATCAGTTGATCAGGGGAATTTGTCATTTATATTGCCAGAAATTGAACCTGAAGAAATCAACTGGTTGTGGAGAAGTTTTGCAAATCGGGAGCCATTAACTGAAACCTATTAGTATTAGTATTCGCAAGCTGATCACAAGCTGATCTTTGTGAGGATTACTATTGAAAGTGTCATTAGACCCAAGGGGGTCTTTAATTGAGGTGAGCAGACATTGCACACTGAGGTGGTGGTGATCATCTGTCAGCACATATTTTCTGCAAAGACTGTCACGGAGCACAGATTGTGTTTTGATTGAATTTTTTTCAGCAGTCAAGAGCTTGTTTGCTTATTATAGTTTTTCACATATTCACTGGAGGCTATTGCGGATTAGTAATTTTGAAATTTAGCGCACTATTATTTGTTATTTTTTATATATTTTTTTTCTGTGGTGTCAGTTGCAGCTGATTTTCATCTAATTAGTCATAATTTAAATAATTTTTAGTTTTTTCATATTAGCGCTTAAGTAACCACATCCTAAAATTTCCATGCACTGGTGGCCGTGAGAGATGTGGTCAGCTACACTATGGGCAGGGCTACGCTGCGTGCCTCCTGACTGCGAGATCTTCATACTTCATGGGTACTGCCCACACTATGATGAGTGGCCTACTCACATTCTCATCGATCGCTGATTAATGGGCTGTTCTCTGACTGGTCAGTTTTTAAGCCCTCCTGGCCTTTATATCTGTCCCTTGTTTAGGCAATTAGCACTGGTGCTTTCTAGACACCATGTATGTGGGATTCACTTCTATCAAGGTAATTATTAACTATTGGGATTTTTTGTTGTAGCTTATCAGTATTATGTTTTCAAGATTTCCTTGCTTACCATTGTGCTCTTTATAAAGTAGCTTTACAGATTACCAGCTTTATGAGATTCCCTATATATATACAGAAACCCCATTTTTCATCTGAGGGGGGATTTAACCACCTCTCACCCACCATATAGACAAGGTGCACTCTTGTTCTGAGACAATGACATATGATGTCGCCCCAGTCCCAACCGGGCTTGCGTGCCTGCAGGGGAGCACCTGTGGGGGCGTGCAGCACAGCGATCGTGTGCACGCTGTGTCCCTGAAACATGGCACAACCCTGATATTGTTAAAGAGCTGATGATGTGGCTCTTTACCTATGTGATCAACTGTGTCCGATCACAGCTGATCACATGTAAACAAAGAAAGGCCGGTTATCAACTCTTCTCACCTCACACTGACAGAGTGTGAGGAGAGGAGAGCCGATAAGCTGCATCTATTCACAGGGAGACGTGTACAGATAATCATGGCACTGTTCATCAGTGCCCTAAATATCAGTGCAGCCCCAACAGTGCCCATCAGTGCTGCCAAACTGTGTCCATCAGTGCTGCCAAACTGTGTCCAACAGTGATGCCAATCTGTGCCCATCAGTGGTGCCAATTTGTGCCCATCAGTGATGTCAATCTGTGACCATCAGTAATGCCAGTCAGTGTGGCTTTCAGTGCACATCAGTGCCTGCCCATCAATGCCGCCCATCAGTGCCACCTATTCATGTGACCTATCATTGCCCATAAGTCCTGTCTATCAGTGACCATCAGTGCCACCTTTCAATGCCACCTTTCAATGCCACCTATCAGTGCCCATCAGTGCTGCATATTAGTGCCTCTTCATCAGTGCCACCTCATCAGTGCCTTTCAGTGCAGTCTCAACAGTGCACATCAGTGTCACCTCATCAGTGCCCATCAGTGTAGTCTATCAGTGACCATCAGTGCAGTCTCATCAGCACACATCAGTGAAGGAGAAAAGATACTTATTTACAAAATTTTCTGGCAGAAACTAAGAAAAAATATTTCTTTGGTGTTTTTTATTTTTTTTAGCAAAAAAAAACTGTGATACACAAAATACATTGTCCGAAACATAATCAGTCCAAACATTAAAACAGTTGCACACATGTGATATCTTCATGCTCAGGAGGAGTAGCAGAATTTGTTTTAATGGACGCGAACGTTCGAAATCAAAAGTGCCACAACACTGCCAATGGCATGTTAATGTCATAAAAAGGTTTGGGGACCCGGGTCCTGCCCCAGGGAAATATCCATGCAAAAAAAAAAATTTAAAAACCACTTGCGGCTTTAGGTTTGTTCTTAAGTAAAAAAAAAAAGTGAAATTATCCTTTAAATATGGTACCTGGGGGGTTTCTAAAGTATGCCTGTGAAGTGTCATGTGTTTCCCGTGTTTAGAACTGTCCTTGCACAAACAGATACTGTACTTGGAAAACAGAAGCCATTTAAAACCACTTGTGTTTATTTGTTCTTAAGCAAAATTTTTAAAAAATTATAATTACCCACCCCTGTTAAAACAAGTTTTGGGCTGCAGAAAAATTTAGGCATGGGTGCTGGTGCCACAAACAAACCCCTGCCACAGATACTGTACTTGGAGCACAGCATCACAAAGCATTTTTTGATAAAAAATTGGGACCTTGGCGGTTTAACTGGTGTTACCCCGCCCCTGTTAAACAGGGGCTGTTATTAAAAATTTGTGCACCAGATAGGCACTGGTGCTGAGGTTGTGGTGACCACAACTGTAGGCCCTCCATAGTTACTGCAACCCCTGAACACAGATACTGAAAAATTGTGCCTTACTTGGAGCACAGCAGTCACACGTGTTGCAAAGCATTTTTTTAAAAAATTTTTTTAAAAAATTGTAAGTACACTGCAACCCCCCCTGTTAAACACGTGTTGCGGGCTGAAACCCATTTAAACCTGAAAAATAGGCACTGGTGCTGGTGCCACAACACTGCAACCCCTCAAGCATTTTTTTAAAAAATTTTAATTAAGGGCTATTGTGCCTTAGCACTGGTGCTGGTGCACAACACTGCAACCCCTCACTGATACTGTACTTGGAGCACAGCAGTCACACGTGTTGCAAAGCATTTTTTTAAAATATTGTAAGTACACGCCCCTGTTAAACAGGGGCTGAAAAATTTGCCTTAGGCACTGGTGCTGGTGCCACAACACTGCAACCCCTCACAGATTACTGTACTTGGAGCACAGCAGTCACACGTGTTGCGAAGCATTTTTTTATAAAAATTGTATGTACACGCCCCTGTTAAACAGGGGCTGAAAAATTGTGCCTTAGGCACTGGTGTGGTGGCATGGATCATTGAGGAGAGGAGGAAGAGGATAGTCAGTGAACATAAGAGGACAGTCACTCAGCATCAGCATAGGCAGTCTTGAAGGGATGTGATATTAAAAATTATTCGGTTATAATCCGCCTCAGGTGCCTGGTAGCTGGTGGTGATCCAAGACTGATTCATTTTGATGAAGGTCAGTCGATCAACCGAGGCGGTGGACAGGCGCACCCTATGATCGGTGACAAATCCTCCAGCAGCACTGAATGTGCGTTCGGAAAGAACGCTGGAGGCAGGACAGGCCAGTAGCTCAATTGCATACTGTGCAAGCTCTGGCCAGTGATCCATCCTCAGGACCCAGTAAGCCAGAGGATTTTCGGTGGAAAGGTGTCCAAGTCTGACCTTGCCCCAAGGTATTCCTGCACCATGTATATCAGACGCTGGCGATGGTTGCTGGAACCGATCATACCTTGGGGCTGCGGACTAAAAAATTGTCTGAACGCATCGGTCAGACGTCCACCTTCCCCACCGCTCCTTCTGCTACTGACCGAAGCCTCAGCAACTCGTCGCCCAGGACCAGGAGTTTGTAGCCTCTCAGTTTCTGGGAACGCGTTGCACAGACCTTTCTGCAAGGCCTCCCTGAGATGTCTCATCCTCTGCTCCCTCTGCGACGGCAAGATAAGGTCCGCAACCTTACCCTTGTACCGCGGATCAAGGAGAGTGGCCAGCCAGTAATGGTCCCTCTCCTTGATCCGAAGAACACGAGGATCCTTCCGCAGGCTTTGCAGGATCAGGGAGGCCATGCAGCGTAGTTAGCTGAGGCATTCGGTCCGGAGTCTTCTGGGTCACTGAGGATGACATGATCGCCATCCACCTCCTCCCAGCCACGTACAAGTCCACTGGTTTGTTGGGACTGTACATCATCCCTAAAAGACTGCTGCTGCTGATGCTGAGTGCCAGGCTCCACCTCCATGCTCACACAATCCTCCTCCTCCTCCTCCTCCTCCTCCTCCTCATCCTCTTCCTGTGTGATGGGTGGGACAGAAGGAACACTGTCCGGATAAAGGGGCCTTGAGAGGCAAGGAAGTCCTCCTCTTCCTGCCTCTGTTCTGCCTCAAGTGCCCTGTCCATTATCCCACGCAGCGTATGCTCCAACAGGTGGACAAGAGGGACAGTGTCACTGATGCATGCACTGTCACTGCTCACCATCCTCGTGGCCTCCTCAAATGGTGAGAGGACAGTGCATGCATCCCTGATCATGCTCCACTGACGTGGGGAAAAAAAACCAAGCTCCCCTGACCCTGTCCTGGTGCCATAGTCGCAAAGGTACTCATTGATGGCCCTCTGCTGCGTGTGCAGTCGCTGCAGCATGGCCAACGTTGAGTTCCACCTGTGGGCATGTCACATATTAGGCGGTTCTTGGGCAGGGTCAGCTCCTTTTGCAGCTCAGTCAGCCGAGCACTGGCATTATAAGATCGGCGGAAATGCACACAGACTTTCCTGGCCTGCCTCAGGACATCCTGTAAGCCTGGAACCTGCCCAAGAACCGCTGCACCACCAGTTGAGGACGTGAGCCATGCAGGCACATGGGTGAGCTGCCCCTGTCGCAGGGCGGAGAGGAGGTTGGTGCCATTGTCAGAAACGACCATTCCTGGCTTAAGCTGACGTGGCGTCAACCACCTCTCGGCCTGCCCCTGCAGAGCTGCCAGAACCTCTGGCCCAGTGTGGCTCCTGTCCCCCAAACACACCAGCGCAAGCACGGCATGGCATCTTTTTGCCTGCGTACTTGCGTAGCCCCTTGTACGCCTACGGAGCACTGCTGGTTCCAAGGACAGAGCACTGGAGGAAGAAGAAGAGGAGAGGGTGGAGGAGAGAGGTGTGTCACAACCAGTAGCAGTAGTAGCGTTTTGGAGGCGTGTGGCGGAACAACCTCCAACACTACTGCACCTTGTCCTGCATCCCTCCCAGCTGCCAATAGAGTGACCCAATGGCCGTGAAAGAAAGGTACCGTCCCTGTCCATGCCTGCTGGACCATGAGTCAGCGGTAATATGCACCTTACCGCTGACCGCCCTGTCCAGCGAGGCATGGACATTGCCCTCCACATGCCGGTAGAGAGACGGAATCGCCTTCCGTGAGAAAAAGTGGCGTTTGGGAACCTGCCACTGAGGAACCGCACATTGAACAAACTCACGGAAGGGGGCCGAGTCTACCAACTGAAAAGGCAGCAGTTGAAGTGCTAGCAATTTAGCCAGGCTAGCATTCAACCGCTGGGCATGTGGATGGCTGGGAGTGTACTTCTTTCTACGGTCCAGCAGCTGGGGCAGGGAAATTTGCCTGCTGCAATCGGACGTCGGTGTACTGCAAGTACTTGGTTGTGACACACCTAATTCTACACCTTCAGTCCTCTCAGAGCAGCTTTCAGAGAGGACTGAAGGTGTAGTGGGGATGGAGATCCCAGCTGAGGAGGAGCAAGGAGAGGTCCGCTTAGTTCTTTGGTGTGGGTCTTTTATGTGTGCCTGCCAACGAGCTGCATGGCAGGTCGCCATATGTCTGGTCATGCTTGTGGTGCCCAAGCGGCTGATGTTTTGGCCACGCGAGATACGCTTGAGACAAATATTGCAAATAGCAGTGGTGCGATCTGATGCACTCGTCTCAAAAAAGGCCCACACCAAAGAACTTTTCTGATAACGTGCAGAGGCAGCGCCCTGCACAGGCGGAGCTCTGCGGTGTTGTACAGTTGCTGTGCTGGCCTCTACCTGGCCTCCAGGGGGCATCCTGCCTCGTTGGACATGTGACGCCGCATCCTCCTCCTCCTCGTCCTCCTCCTCATCCTCTCTCCCTTCAGGCACCCACGTGGAGTCAGTGACCTCATCATCCCCTCCCTCTTCACCACTAGAGCAAACCTGGCAGTAAGCTGCAGCTGGTGGAACAGTACTGCCAGATTCCTCAAGCTGGGTATCATCATCCGAGCCTTCGAATCGTTGGGCATCCTCCTGGAGCATGTACCCAACACTGTGCTCAAAGAGTTCGGGGGACTCCTCAGGAGGACATGGTGGGTCTAGGGAAGGGTGGCTGATGATGCTCTGCCAGTACCCTGAGCCTGGGTGAGAGAGGATGAGGAGGATGAGGAGGGCTTGGTCATCCATTCTACCAAGCCTTCAGCATGATGCGGCTCCACATGTCCAGCTGCCGAAAACAAAGACGCGCGTGTCCCATGGCCACGTGCTGATGACGATGCACGACCACGTCCACGGCCACGGCCACGTCCACTAGAAACAGAGCCTGTCTGCCCTGTGTTCTTGGCTCTGCACGCTCTGCCTCCCCTTGGCGGTCTTCCAGCCATTGTAGTCGGTAGTCCTGTGGGTGCTGCTGAGAAGAATATATAGGAGCTCTGTGTGATGCCACTAACACACTAGAAGTCCTATGGGTGCTTCTGCAAAGAAAATAGAGGAGCTGTGTGTGATGCCACTAACACACTAGAAGTCCTATGGGTGCTGCTGAGAAGAAAATATAGGAGCTCTGTGTGATGCCACTAACACACTAGAAGTCCTGTGGGTGCTTCTGCAAAGAAAATAGAGGAGCTCTGTGTGATGCCACTAACACACTAGAAGTCCTGTGGGTGCTTCTGCAAAGAAAATAGAGGAGCTCTGTGTGATGCCACTAACACACTAGAAGTCCTGTGGGTGCTGCTGAGAAGAAAATATAGGAGCTCTGTGCCACTAACACACTAGAAGTCCTATGGGTGCTTCTGCAAAGAAAATAGAGGAGCTCTGTGTGATGCCACTAACACACTAGAAGTCCTGTGGGTGCTTCTGCAAAGAAAATAGAGGAGCTCTGTGTGATGCCACTAACACACTAGAAGTCCTGGGTGCTGCTGAGAAGAAAATATAGGAGCTCTGTGTGATGCCACTAACACACTAGAAGTCCTATGGGTGCTTCTGCAAAGAAAATAGAGAGCTCTGTGTGATGCCACTAACACACTAGAAGTCCTGAGGGTGCTGCTGAGAAGAATATAGGAGCTCTGTGTGATGCCACTAACACACTAGAAGTCCTATGGGTGCTTCTGCAAAGAAAATAGAGGAGCTCTGTGTGATGCCACTAACACACTAGAAGTCCTAGGGTGCTTCTGCAAAGAAAATAGAGGAGCTGTGTGATGCCACTAACACACTAGAAGTCCTGTGGGTGCTGCTGAGAAGAAAATATAGGAGCTCTGTGTGATGCCACTAACACACTAGAAGTCCTATGGTGCTTCTGCAAAGAAAATAGAGGAGCTCTGTGTGATGCCACTAACACACTAGAAGTCCTGTGGGTGCTTCTGCAAAGAAAATAGAGGAGCTCTGTGTGATGCCACTAACACACTAGAAGTCCTGTGGGTGTGCTTCTGCACAAGAAAATAGAGGAGCTCTGTGTGATGCCACTAACACACTAGAAGTCCTATGGTGCTTCTGCAAAGAAAATAGAGGAGCTCTGTGTGATGTGAAGTCCTGGGGTGCTGAGAAGAAAATATAGGAGCTCTGTGTGATGCCACTAACAACTAGAAGTCCTACTAGAAGTGCCACTAACACACTATGGGTGCTTCTGCAAAGCCACAAACACAAAATGCTGAGAAGAGGAGCTCTGTGTGATGCCACTAACTAGAACACTAGAAGTAACACCTGTCCTGTGGGTGCTTCTGCAAAGCCAAAATAGTCCTGTGGGTGCTGCTGAGGAGCTCTGTGTGATGCCACTAACACACTAGAAGTGCTTCTCCTGTGGGTGCTGCTGAGAAGAAAATATAGGAGCTCTGTGTGATGCCACTAACACACTAGAAGTCCTATGGGTGCTTCTGCAAAGAAAATAGAGGAGCTCTGTGTGATGCCACTAAACACACTAGAAGTCCTGTGGGTGCTTCTGCAAAGAAAATAGAGGAGCTCTGTGTGATGCCACTAACACACTAGAAGTCCTGTGGGTGCTGCTGAGAAGAAAATAGAGGAGCTCTGTGTGATGCCACTAACACACTAGAAGTCCTATGGGTGCTTCTGCAAAGAAAATAGAGGAGCTCTGTGTGATGCCACTAACACACTAGAAGTCCTGTGGGTGCTTCTGCAAAGAAAATAGAGGAGCTCTGTGTGATGCCACTAACACACTAGAAGTCCTGTGGGTGCTGCTGAGAAGAAAATAGAGGAGCTCTGTGTGATGCCACTAACACACTAGAAGTCCTATAGGTGCTTCTGGGAAGAAAATATAGGTATGTGTGATGGGACTAACACACTTCAAGTCCTATAGGTGCTTCTGGGAACAAAATATAGGATCTCTGTGTGATGGGACTAACACACTTCAAGTCCTATGGGTGCTTCTGGGAAGAAAATATAGGTCTGTGTGATGGGACTAACACACTTCAAGTCCTATAGGTGCTTCTGGGAACAAAATATAGGATCTCTGTGTGATGGGACTAACACACTTCAAGTCCTATAGGTGCTTCTGGGAACAAAATATATGATCTCTGTGTGATGGGACTAACACACTTCAAGTCCTATAGGTGCTTCTGGGAACAAAATATATGATCTCTGTGTGATGGGACTAACACACTTCAAGTCATATAGGTGCTTCTGGAAGAAAATATAGGTCTGTGTGATGGGACTAACACACTTCAAGTCCTATAGGTGCTTCTGGGAACAAAATATATGATCTCTGTGTGATGGGACTAACACACTTCAAGTCCTATAGGTGCTTCTGGGAACAAAATATATGATCTCTGTGTGATGGGACTAACACACTTCAAGTCCTATAGGTGCTTCTGGGAACAAAATATATGATCTCTGTGTGATGGGACTAACACACTTCAAGTCCTATAGGTGCTTCTGGGAAGAAAATATAGGTCTGTGTGATGGGACTAACACACTTCAAGTCCTATAGGTGCTTCTGGGAACAAAATATAGGATCTCTGTGTGATGGGACTAACACACTTCAAGTCCTATGGGTGCTTCTGGGAAGAAAATGTAGGTCTGTGTGATGGGACTAACACACTTCAAGTCCTATAGGTGCTTCTGGGAACAAAATATATGATCTCTGTGTGATGGGACTAACACACTTCAAGTCCTATAGGTGCTTCTGGGAACAAAATATATGATCTCTGTGTGATGGGACTAACACACTTCAAGTCCTATAGGTGCGTCTGGGAACAAAATATATGATCTCTGTGTGATGGGACTAACACACTTCAAGTCCTATAGGTGCTTCTGGGAACAAAATATATGATCTCTGTGTGATGGGACTAACACACTTCAAGTCCTATAGGTGCTTCTGGGAACAAAATATATGATCTCTGTGTGATGGGACTAACACACTTCAAGTCCTATAGGTGCTTCTGGGAACAAAATATATGATCTCTGTGTGATGGGACTAACACACTTCAAGTCCTATAGGTGCTTCTGGAAGAAAATATAGGTCTGTGTGATGGGACTAACACACTTCAAGTCCTATAGGTGCTTCTGGGAACAAAATATATGATCTCTGTGTGATGGGACTAACACACTTCAAGTCCTATAGGTGCTTCTGGGAACAAAATATATGATCTCTGTGTGATGGGACTAACACACTTCAAGTCCTATAGGTGCTTCTGGGAACAAAATATATGATCTCTGTGTGATGGGACTAACACACTTCAAGTCCTATAGGTGCTTCTGGGAACAAAATATAGGTCTGTGTGATGGGACTAACACACTTCAAGTCCTATAGGTGCTTCTGGGAACAAAATATATGATCTCTGTGTGATGGGACTAACACACTTCAAGTCCTATAGGTGCTTCTGGGAACAAAATATATGATCTCTGTGTGATGGGACTAACACACTTCAAGTCCTATAGGTGCTTCTGGGAACAAAATATATGATCTCTGTGTGATGGGACTAACACACTTCAAGTCCTATGGGTGCTTCTGGGAAGAAAATGTAGGTCTGTGTGATGGGACTAACACACTTCAAGTCCTATAGGTGCTTCTGGGAACAAAATATATGATCTCTGTGTGATGGGACTAACACACTTCAAGTCCTATAGGTGCTTCTGGGAACAAAATATAGGAGCTCTGCCTGCCTGCCAGGAACACACTACAAGTCCTATAGGTGCTTCTGGGAACAAAATATATGATCACTGTGTGATGGGACTAACACACTTCAAGTCCTATAGGTGCTTCTGGGAAGAAAATATAGGTCTGTGTGATGGGACTAACACACTTCAAGTCCTATAGGTGCTTCTGGGAACAAAATATATGATCTCTGTGTGATGGGACTAACACACTTCAAGTCCTATAGGTGCTTCTGGGAACAAAATATATGATCTCTGTGTGATGGGACTAACACACTTCAAGTCCTATAGGTGCTTCTGGGAACAAAATATATGATCTCTGTGTGATGGGACTAACACACTTCAAGTCCTATAGGTGCTTCTGGGAACAAAATATAGGAGCTCTGCCTGCCTGCCACGGACACACTTCAAGTCCTATAGGTGCTTCTGGGAAGAAAATATAGGAGCTCTGCCTGCCTGCCACGAAACACACTACAAGTCCTATAGGTGCTTCTGGGAACAAAATATAGGAGCTCTGCCTGCCTGCCAGGAACACACTACAAGTCCTATAGGTGCTTCTGGGAACAAAATATAGGAGCTCTGCCTGCCTGCCAGGAACACACTACAAGTCCTATAGGTGCTTTTGGGAACAAAATATAGGAGCTCTGCCTGCCTGCCAGGAACACACTACAAGTCCTATAGGTGCTTCTGGGAACAAAATATAGGAGCTCTGCCTGCCTGCCACGAACACACTACAAGTCCTATAGGTGCTTCTGGGAACAAAATATAGGAGCTCTGCCTGCCTGCCACGAACACACTACAAGTCCTATAGGTGCTTCTGGGAACAAAATATAGGAGCTCTGCCTGCCTGCCACGAACACACTACAAGCCCCTCTTTCTAAATCAATTTTTGTAAATGAATCTATCTAACTCAATCTCTCTAAGTAAATCTCTCTAACTAACTAAATCCAGCAGAGTGTCACAGATCTATCCTGCTCTATCTACGCCGGAACAGCATGTGACCGGCGCAGACGGCGTGGCGGCCTTTTATAGGGGGGGGCGTGTACTAAAGCCCCTGAGCTGTAATTGGCTACAGGCGTCCTGCCTGTAGCCAATTATGGCTCTTCGAGTTTCCGGGGCTGTGATTGGCCAAGCATGCGGGGTCACAGTCCAAACATTAAAACAGTTGCACACATGTGATATCTTCATGCTCAGGAGGAGTAGCAGAATTGGTTTTGGGGTGTAATTCTAAGTATGCCTATGGTGTGTGGGAAAAATATCTTATTAAATTGACACCTTTGTTTAAAAAAAATATCTTCATTTTCATTTATTTTTTTCAAAAATTTGGGGCAAAAAAAAAAAATCTTCAAAAGTCTCATAAAAAAATACATTAGGTGCTTTTCAAAATATGGTCATTTTGGGAATGTTTCCACTGACCTGGTGCTCTAGGGCCTCCACAAATGTGATAGGTAGTCAGGGAATCAGATGTGTAATTTATGCCCCTGTAATGCCTGAAGGTGCTTCTTGAATTTTAGGCCCATCTATGTGGCTAGGTGACCAAGTCTCACACATGGTATAAACATACTCAGGAGGTGTAGCAGAATGAGTTTTGATTTGTAATGCTAACTATACCTATGATGTGTGTTAGAAATATCTTATTAATTTACAATATTTTATTATTATTATTATTATGTGCAAAAAATACATTTTAATTTTATTTTCTGCTTTTCCAAAAGCTTGTGCCAAAAAATGACATTTTCAAAAGATGCATTATCCCTTTCAGAAAATACTTTGGGGGTTTGCTTTCCAAAATGTGGTCATTTTGTGGGTGTTTCTCTTGTCCTGGTGATTTAGGGACTCAGGATGCTTTGCATTCAGTCCAACCTGTATATCAGTATTTGTGAGATCCCTGGCATTCTTCTCTCCCTGTTCTTGCTGCTTGGTTGTTTCACGCTTCCTCCAGCCTTGCAACAGAAAACCCATGAAGAGGTATAGGCACAAAGCTAGAGGGTGTATCTGCAGGGGCCTGACATTGCATCCATGTTCTATAGATTACTGGTGCAATGCTCTGCAGACTCCACTGACATTTTCTTTAAATCTTTTCTCCTGCAAAAGTATGTGCATTTATTATTTATTTTTTAAAAAGGTGAACTTCGCCTTTAAAACCTGTTAGTGTAGACAGACAAGAATCCTTTATCTAATGAATTATGTTCAGAAAGAGTGAACTGATGCTGGTTAAGGTTGAAAAACATTTTTTTTTTTTAAATCTTTGGACCCTTTCCTTTAAGTGTAGTGACCCCTCTTATGTCTGGGGTAGTGGTAGGTCTCCACTGGAATCAGTCCAGAAGTCCAGTCATTCACACTGTTTATTAATGTAGTCCTGTTTACCAACTTTTCTTCTTTGAAAGCTACAATAATACAGTGATAATTAGTTGTTATCCTTAAAGCGGTGTTTCAGCTTAAAATTTTTTTTTTTTAAAAGTCAGCAGATAAAAAAAAAGTCGCTGCTGACTTCTAATAAGTACACTTACCCTCCCAGGGCACCCGCAATGTCGGTCGTGGAGGCCGAGATGTCCCTCGGCGATCTGGATCCAGCGCCGCCATCCTCAGTAAGGGAAACGGCTTCCCGTTTCCTACTGCGCATGCGCGAGTCGGCGCGCGGCCTACTGCGCATGCGTGAGTGAATGGGGAACGCGATGTGTTGTGGGACACAGTTCCCATAACACACCGCGCCCCATTCACTAAAAGACGGAAGGAGAGAAGATTACCGCGGCGCTGAAAGAGGCATATTAGGACGATCTGCCTAGCAACAGCCATTTCTGGTAAGTAAAAAAAAAAAATGTTTTTTTTTTTTTTTCCATTTTAAATTGTTATTAACATTTTTTTAAAGTTTTTTTTCAGGGTGTCCCACCACTTTAAGTTTCCAGAGCCAGTCTGTATTAGTGGCAGGGTAAACATAGGAGTATGTATAAGTAGTAGAATTGGGGTACAGCTACTGCTTTTTGTTACTCTGGTACTAGTTCAGTACTAGTTCATGACTGGATTTAAAAAAGCAATACAGCTCTAATCCAAACTATAGTAGCCATTCAGCCAAATGCATTGGAGTGAATATAACATTTTAAATAAATGCAGGTTTAGCAGTTTGTGTGATATGGAAGGACCTGCTCTTATGCTAAAAAAAAATCCCTGGAAACATGATGCTAGATGGTTAACTATTATGGTACATTGTAATGATTGGCCATCCACAATAGCCATATTTTGTCTTCATGTTCTTAAAGTGATTGTAAAGTCTTGTTTTAAAACAAAAAAACAAAAACAAACATGTTATACTTACCTCCTCTGTGCAGTTGGTTTTGCACAGAGCAGCCTTGATCCTCCTCTTCTCGGGTCCCCCTTTGCTGCTCCTGGCCCCACCCTCCTGTCAAGTGCCCCTACAACCAGCAGTTTGCTATGGCACCTAAGTCGTGTCACAGCTCCCTATGTCCATTCAGACATGGAGCCCCGATCCTTCTCTCCCCTGATTGGCTAACTGACTTTGATTAACAGCCGCAGGAGCAAATGGCACTGTTGCTGTTTCTCAGCCAATCAGGAGGAGAGTCCCGGATAGCTAAGACACTCTTGGACATTGCTGGAGAGAGATGGGGTTCAGGTAAGTAATTAGGGGTTGCTGGGTAGGCTGCTACACACAGAAGTTTTTTTTTTTTTTATCTTAATGCATAGAATTTAATGTTTAATTTCGCTTTTTTTCACTTATGTTGCAAAAAATAAAAAACCCTGTGGTGATTAAATACCACCAAAAGAAAGCTCTATTTGTATAAAAAAAATATAAAAAGGTTGGGTGTGTAAATGTCCTGTATTGAAGTGGTTAAAGTTGCCTATTTGTTGCCATTGTTATGAACTAACTGTCTGTTTTTTGCCTATGTGTTATATTTACTACTCGCTTATTGCTCACATATTGTCACGATTGCTAATTTTTTTTCCATGCATTGTCACAGTTGGCTGTCTTTTTCCTGCATTTTGTGAAAAATTCCTTTTTTGTTGCCTATGTATCGTAAATAGGAATGAGCAGCACTGTTGAGATCACTAAATCTTTTCTAATACCATGAGACTAGCAATCACAGGTAGTAATGCTTTGGATCTCATATTGCATACAATTTATACATCTATGAGGTTGTAGACCAAGGAGTATCCTTACATACCAGGAAATGCACTTCCATCTTTCAGGAGGAATGTAAAAAAAAAAGTAAATTGTTCAGGGTACTGCAAGCATGCAGTTGAGGATCTATCACATTATAGATTTGTTATGATAAAATACATGGGATTATACTGAAACAACTGTGTTTTACTCCCATTATTTTTATTTTTTTTAAATAATATTGAGCCATGCACAGACTGTACCTGGTAAGTTTCCAGTGTAATCACAAAAATTAACTGACCATAATATATCATATCAAGAAAGAGCCACATCTTAGACCCAAATATAGGTAAGCCTTCTTGTAAAAGCCAAATTAATTTCAAAATCATCATCCCAACATGTGTCAAAAATTTGAATAGCATTTCTGCATGAAAAAAAATATCCTTTTCATAAGGCCCTTACAATCAATAACGCTCTGCACTGACCTTTCTTAAGTGGCCAGCATCTTTCATTTGTGTTGCATAACCTATGCCCCAAACCTCTTACCATTGTGACCTAATATATGGCTCTAAAGCCAAATTTCTGTATAGCAAACATAGGCCATGGCCTAGGGCGAAAGGGCTGAAGAGAGCATGCAGCCACCCACATGTTATGTTACTGATTGTCAGTAATCAATATTACTCCCCAGTATGTAATTGTATTGTTGGTGAAATAGTTGACATTGTCCTCACAGATTTCCCACTATAGTGTCAAGCCAAACTGCTAGTATAGCATGACAATTGTTTATCCTCCACTTTTGTTCTGTTTCAATGTTTTTATTAACGTTTTCACATTAGGTATAAAAACAACAACAACGATAACCAAATAATATATATCATTTGCACAATCCAGAGTGCTTGTTTGCCGATGAAAAGACAATGGGGCTGATTTACCAAGCATTTGCGCCATGAGTTGCGGCACACACTGACACGCAACGGCCGTTTTCATATTCACAAAGCATTTGCGCCTGTAACACAGCACAATTCCCCATTTACTATCATGTTGCCGGGGCACGGGCAGCCGCAATCTGTGCGCTGCTATAGACCTGGTGCAAGCATTCTTCAACTCAGAATTAAAAGAAGCTGGAAGTGGCAATATTATGGGGGTGATGTGGGTGATGTGAATTAGTATAGATATGATTGTCCAACTAACACATATGCATTATTCAGAGGTTTGGACACTTCTCTGGATTCCGGGTTAACTGGGATAAATCCATCCTGTTTGTGATGGATAGAGAAGCGACAGTAACACTGCCCCCTTCCTGCCCAATACAGATAGTCACCTCCTTTCGATACATAGGGGTCCTGATCAAACATCCATTATCCTCTTATGTAAAAATTTATCTAGATCCTCTCATTGGTAGAATGAAAAATTCATTGAAGACATGGACCAACCTCCCTCTGACACTGCTAGACAGAATAAATATATTTAAAATGATTTTCCTGCCAAGATTTATATACATCCTGCATAACTCACCAGTGTACATTACCAAAGCCAAATTTAACCCCTTCAATACCCGCGTATAGTCATATGACGCCCACAAGGTGGATCTACCATCCTGGGTGGGCGTCATATGACGTCCTCGGATTCCCGGCCGCCGGCGGCGCGCGCGCGCGCCCGCGGCATCGCTCGGGACCCGGTGCGATGTCCGCAGGGCACCCGCGATTGCCCGTTAAAACAACGGGACCGGGCGGGACCGTGGAGCTGTGTGTGTAAACACACAGCTCCACGTCCTGTCAGTGCAGAGGAGACCGATCATGTGATCCCAGTACAGAGGATCACATGATCGGTCTCCTCCCCTTAAGTCCCCCTACAGTTAGAATCACTCCTATTAGGGACACACATTAACCCCTCCAGCGCCCTCTAGTGTTAACCCCTTCCCTGACAGTCACATTTACACAGTAATCATTGCAATTTTATAGCAACGATCGCTGTGTAAATGTGAATGGTTCCAAAAATGTGTCAAAAGTGTCCGAAGTGTCCGCCGCAATGTCGCAGTCACGAAAAAAAAATCGCAAATCGCCGCCATTACTAGTAAAAAAAAAATAAAAAAAAAATTCAATAAATCTATCCCCTATTTTGTAGACGCTATAACTTTTGCGCAAACCGATCAATATACGCTTATTGCGATTTTTTTTACCAAAAATATGTAGAAGAATACGTATCGGCCTAAACTGAGGAAGAAAATTGTTTTTTTTTTAAAAAATGGGATATTTATTATAGCAAAAAGTAAAAAATATTGTGTTTTTTTTCAAAATTGTCGCTCTTCTTTTGTTTATAGCGCAAAAAATAAAAACCGCAGGGGCGATCAAATACCACCAAAAGAAAGCTCTATTTGTGGGAAAAAAAGGACGTCAATTTTGTTTGGGTGTAACGTCGCACGACCGCGCAATTGTTAGTTAAAGCGACGCAGTGCCGAATCGCAAAAAGTGCTCTGGTAAGGAAGGGTGTTTAAAAGCCCTGTATTGAAGCGGTTAAGGAAATAGATTCAATACTCACCATGTTTATTTGGAAAGGAGGAGCAGTTAGGATAGCCAAGAGCACTTTGCAATTACCAATGTTGGAGGGAGGGCTGGCCCTGCCATGTCTCCAAACATATTATGTTGCTTCACAATTGACCCATGCACATTGGTGGTTCTATCCAGAAGCCAACAATGCAGCCACGGCCCTGGAAGCAGCTATACTCACCTCCTACGAATCCCTTCAAAATGTAATTCCCTGTATGTCCCTTAGGGGGAAGGAGGGCACTTCTGTTCTGGTAATGACCCTAAAGATCTTTAAGCTGACAAAAATTCTACCACCCGCTGAGCCCAAAACCTACTCACCTAAAACCCCATTATGGGGAAACCCAAATCTGCAGGAATTTTTCCACAGATCTGATGGGGGATATTGGTCCAGGAAAGGAATAAAGACAATAAAGCATTTATTCGTAGACAATAGGTTACGATCCTTTGATGAATTTCGCCAGGACTATCAGCTGCCAAGTACAACCTACTTTTTATACCTACAGATACGCCATACAGCGGCTGCACAGTTCGGCCTGCATAATGTGAATATTCAAACCTCTCAGATGGAACGAATGATAATGGATCAGTCACATACTAAACTAGTTTTGACATACTACAGATCCTTATTGCACTCTACTACCCATAGTAACACGGCTGACAAATGGAAGACTGACATCCCGGAGTTGACGGAGGACATCTGGCAGGGGATACTTCCACTATAGGTGCCCTCGGTCATCTCTTCTCCGGATAAGGTTATACAGACAAAACTTCTGTACAGATCCTACTTCACACCATTATTATTATTCAAACTTAAAAAAAATTGTCCTCAGCAACATTCTCCAGATGTAATACATTCTTTCATCTGATGTGGGAATGTAATAAAATCAGGACATTTTGGTCAGAGGTCACGGCCTTTATTAGCTCCTTGACTCAAATACCGAATGTGTTTAACCCACTAAGATGTTTACTGGGTTACCTCGATGATGAGGGTCTATCTAACAACATGCAAACATTTCTGAGGATAGTATTGTTTTATGCTAAAAAATCAATCACTATGCACTGGAAATCACAAGCTTCACCTACTATACCTTTTTGGCTTACTATAGTCAATCAGGCTATACCAATGTATAAGCTAACCTATGAGTCCAGAGGATGTCCAAAAAAATTCCTGAAGATATGGGACGCATGGGTTAGCTCTGAAAATACTATCCCACCTGCCAACTAAAACTCAGTAGCAATAATTGACCAAAGGGCTTATAGACATAGTACTGAGATATTTATGCAATACTATTTGTTATTGATCACATGTATACCAGTTTGTTGTATATGATCTGGGTTTGAGCGATATTCGCTCTATAAATGTATGCGTTGTTCTTTGTTAGATGTTGTTTGTAATGTCTTTTATTTCTGTTTGTGTGCAAAAAACAAATTAAAAAATTTACCTTTAAATAACAAAACAAAAAAAACTAACAAATATGGCCAAAATAGAACCGAAAATTAACTTTCTCTGAGCAGGCTTGCTGCGCCTGCAAAAACACTTGTAACTGCGCTAGGTCAATTTATGTACTGTGCATGCGCAAGCGGTATTTGCGCCCGTTCATGTGCTCTGGTTCACTGCGCCGGCAAAATCTTAGTAAATGTCAAGCCACGTAGGTTCATTTGCATAAGTTGAACAGGCGCACCTCTCAACTTGACTTTTTTGCGCTGGTTCACTTCTATGGGTTTTTTAAAGGCTATTTGAACACAGGTCATGTTAGCACTAAGAAAATAAAAAAATGAAGAAAAAAAATGTGTGGGGGTCCCCCGAAATTCCATACCAGGCCCTTCAGGTCTGGCATGGATATTAAGGGGAACCCCACGCCACCAAAAAAATAAAAAAACCCCGCACCAAAAAAAAAAAAAATGGCGTGGGGGTCCCCCTCAAAATCCATACCAGACCCTTATCCGAGCACGCAACCTGGCAGGCCACAGGAAAAGAGGGGGGATGAGAGAGCGCCCCCCTCCTGAACCGTACCAGGCCACATGCCCTCAACATTGGAAGGATGCTTTGGGGTCCCCCCCAAAGCACCTTATCCCCATGTTGATGAGGACAAGGGCCTCATCCCCACAACCCTAGCCCGGTGGTTGTGGTGGTCTGCGGGCGGGGGGCTTATCGACGACTTTAACAAGGGGACCCCCAGATCCTGGCCCCCCCCCTGTGTGAAATGGTAAGGGAGTAACCCTACCATTTTACCAAAAAAGTGACAAAAGTCCTTTATTAAAGTCTTCTTTCTTCTGGTCTTCTTCCTTTCTTCATCCTTTGGTTTCTTCATCTTCTTCATCCATCTTCTTCTTCCTTCATCTTCTTCTTCCTCCATCTTCTTCTTCCTCCGATCTGCTTCTTCTTGCTCCGGTGTTCTCGTCCAGCATCTTCCTCCACGGCGTCGCTTCTTCGTTATCCGCGCAATGGGAGGCTCCTGCTGTGTGAAGTTTCTCTTCCGCCCCCCTCTGACGCATGGTTCCATGCATTGTTAAAGGGGGCTTCCAGATTCCGATAAGCCCCCCGCCCGCAGACCCCCACAACCACCGGGCAACCACGGGGCATGCGGCCTGGTACGGTTCAGGAGGGGGGGCTCTCTTGTCCCCCCTCTTTTCCTGCGGCCTGCGATTTTGAGGGGGACCCCCACGCAAGGGCCTGGTATGGATTTTGAGGGGGACCCCTATGCAAATTTTTTTTTTGGCGCGGGGTTCCCCTTAATATCCATACCAGACCTGAAGGGCCTGGTATGCTCTTGGAGGGGAACCCATGGCGTTTTTTTTTTAAAATTAAAGTCGCCTGGCCTGGGGGCGACTTAAAGTCGTGTTGTAAGTCGCCCCAAGTCGTGTTGTAAGTCGCCCCAAGTGGCATACTATTATCGCGGTGCGGTATATTATGTGTTGCGTTTATGTGTGCGCCGGTTCATAAGCTCACTTAATAATTTATCTGGCGCACCAATTATGGTATGAACCGGCGCAGCGCATTCATCTTAGTAAATCAGCCCCAATGTGTACGTTATTTATCCTCCACGTTTGTTCATCGGATAAAGCTGGGTATACATTTATTTATTTAATTTATTTATTTCAGCTACTTATATAGCACTGTCAATGTGAGCAGAGCTTTACATATACTGTACATTGTACATTCACATCAGTCCCTACCCTCAAGAAGCTTACAACCTAAGGTCCCTAAGACACATTCATACATATACCAGGGCCAATTTAGACAGGATCTGATTAACCTACCAGCATGTATCAAAATGTGTCCTGTTCTCAGGAACCAACAGAATATTGATCTGTGTATACCCCTTTCTGTTCAACAGTTGAAACAGCATTCAATCGCCTGCTGCAGTCAATGTCTGCTGCTTTGATAAGTGTATTATGATGGAAATGGGGGGCTCCTCACTGTCAGAATACAATGAATAAAAATACTCAAATTGTATACCCAGCTTTAGTCTACTGATACAGATTGGGCAAACAAACATCCATCCAGGGATTTAGGGTAGAGAGGGAATGGCCTAAGACAACTGACCAAGGGGAGCAAAGAATATACACTATATTACCAAGAGTATTGGGGCGCCTGCCTTTACACGCACACAAACTTTAATGGCATCCCAGTCTTATTCCATAGGGTTAAATATTCAGTTGGCCCACCATTTGCAGCTATAACAGCTTCAACTCTTCTAGGAAGGCTGTCCACAAGCTTTAGGAATGTGTCTATGGGAATGTTTGACTATTCTTCCAGAAGCCCATTTTTGAGGTCAGACACTGATGTGGATGAGAAGACCTAGCTCACAGTCTCCGCTCTAATTCATCCCAAAGGTGTTATATTGGATTGAGGCCAGTCAAGTTCATCCACCCCAAACGTGCTCATCCATGTCTTAATGGACCTTGCTTTGTGCCCTGGTCCAAATCGTTTGGTGGAGGGGGGATTATGGTGTGGGGTTGCTTTTCAGGGGTTGGGCTTGGCCCCTTATTTCTAGTGAAGGGAAATCATAAGGTGTCAGCATACCAAGACATTTTGGACAATTTCATGCTCCCAACATTGTGGGAACTGTTTGGGAATGGCCCCTTCCTGTTTCAACATCAAGCAACGTCCATTAGGACATGGATGAGCGAGTTTGGGTTGGAGGAACTTAACTGGCCTGCACAGAATCCTCACCTCATCCTGACAGAAAACCTTTGGAATGAATTTGAGCGGAGACTGCGAGTCAGGCCTTCTCAACTACATCAGTGCCTGGCATCACAAATGCGCTTCTGTTAGAATGGTCTAATATTCCCATTAGGGATGAGCTTCGAGTTCGAGTCGAACTCATGTTCGACTCGAACATTGCCTGTTCGCCTTTTCATCGAACAGCAAACAATTTGGGGTGTTCGCGGCAAATTCGAAAAGCCGCAAGCACCCTGTAAAAGTCTATGGGAGAAATCTCAAGTGCTAATTTTAAAAGCCTATATGCAAGTTATTGTCATAAAAAGTGTTTGGGGACCTGGGTCCTGCCCCAGGGGACATGTATCAATGCAATTTTTTTTTTTAAACGGCCGTTTTTTCAGGAGCAGTGATTTTAATAATGCTTAAATTGAAACAATAAAAGTGTAATATTCCTTTAAATTTCGTACCTGGGGGGTGTCTATAGTATGCCTGTGAAGGGGCGCATGTTTCCCGTACTTAGAACTGTCCCTGCACAAAGTGTCATTTTTGCAGGAAGAAAAGCTATTTAAAATCACTCGCGGCTAATGAATTGCCGACTCCCGTAACACAGAGAACAGTCATTCATTGAAAGTCTTTGATAAAAAAAAAGTCATTGATAAAAATTATTTAAAAAAAAGCCCTTCAGGTCTGCTATTGATATTAAGAGGAACCCCGGCCAAAAAAAAAATGGCGTGGGGTCCCCCTAAATATCCATACCAGACCCTTCAGGTCTGGGATGGATTTTAAGGGGAACCCCAGCCAAAAAAAATGGCGTGGAGTCCCCCTCAAAATCCATACCAGACCCTTATCCGAGCACACAACCTGGCAGGCCGCAGGAAAAGAGGGGGGGCGAGAGCGCCCCCCCTCCTGAACCATACCAGGCCACATGCCCTCAACATTGGGAGGGTACTTTGGGGGTCTGTGACCCCCCAAAGCACCTTGTCCCCATGTTGATGAGGACAAGAGCCTCATCCCCACAACCCTGGCCATTGGTTGTGGGGGTCTGCAGGCAGGGGGCTTATCGGAATCTGGAAGCCCCCTTTAACAAGGGGACCCCCAGATCCTGGCCCCCCCTGTGTGAAATGGTAAGGGGGTAGTACCCCTACCATTTCACCAAAAAAGTGACAAAAATTGTAAAAATGACAGGAGACGGTCTTTGACAATTCCTTTATTAAAATCTTCTTTCATCTGGTCTTCCTTCTTCCTTTCTTCATCCTTTGGTTTCTTCATCTTCTTCTTCCATCTTCTTCCATCTTCTTCTTCTTCCTCCGATCTGCTTCTTCTTGCGGTGGTCTTCTCGTCCTTCTCGTCCGGCATCTTCTTCCACGGCGTCGCCGTCTGTTCTTCTGTGTCGGGCCGCTCCACGCAATGGGAGGCTCCCGCTGTGTGAGGCTTCGCTCCGGCTGATAGTTCTTTTATAACGGAGGGCGGGGCCACCTGGTGACCCCGCCCCCCTCTGACGCACAGGGACGTCATGGGGACTTCCCTATGGCTTTCCCCATGACGTCAGAGGGGGGCGGGGACGGCGACCCTGCCCCCCTCTGACGCACGGGGAAAGCCATAGGGAAGTCCCCATGACGCCACCTGGTGACCCCGCCCTCCGTTATAAAAGAACTGTCAGCCGGAGCGAAGCCTCACACAGCGGGAGCCTTCCATTGCGCGGAGCAGCCCAACACAGAAGAACAGACACCGACGCCATGGAAGAAGATGCCGGACGAGAAGGACGAGAAGACCAGCGCAAGAAGAAGCGGATCGGAGGAAGAAGAAGATGGAAGAAGATAGAATATGAAGAAACCGAAGGATGAAGAAAGGAAGACCAGAAGAAAGAAGATGAAAGAAGATTTTAATAAAGGAATTGTCAACGACCGTCTCCTGTCATTTTTACAATTTTTGGCACTTTTTTGGTGAAATAGTAGGGGTACTTTTGTACCCCCTAACCATTTCACGCAGGGGGGGGGCGGGATCTGGGGGTCCCCTTGTTAAAGGGGGCTTCCAGATTCGGATAACCCCCCCGCCTGCAGATCCCCACAACCAATGGCCAGGGTTGTGGGGATGAGGCCCTTGTCCTCGTCAACATGGAAACAAGGTGCTTTGGGGGGTCACAGACCCCCAAAGCACCCTCCCAATGTTCAGGGCATGTGGCCTGGTACGGTTCAGGAGGGGGGGGCGCTCTCGTCCCCCCTCTTTTCCTGTGGCCTGCCAGGTTGCGTGCTCGGATAAGGGTCTGGTATGGATTTTGAGGGGGACCCCATGCCATTTTATTTGGCTGGGGTTCCCCTTAAAATCCATCCCAGACCTGAAGGGTCTGGTATGGATATTTAGGGGGACCCCACGCCATTTTTTTTTGGCCGGGGTTCCTCTTAATATCCATAGCAGACCTGAAGGGCCTGGTAATTGAATTTGGGGGAACCCCCATACTTTTTTATTTTTTATCAATGACCTTTTTTTTTTCAATGACTTTCAATGAATGACTGTTCTCTGTGTTACGGGATCCGGCAATTCATTAGCCGCGAGTGATTTTAAATAGCTTTTTTTCCTGCAAAAATGACACTTTGTGCAGGGACAGTTCTAAGCACGGGAAACATGCGCCCTTTCACAGGCATACTATAGACACCCCCCAGGTACGAAATTTAAAGAATTATTACACTTTTATTGTTTCACTTTAAGCATTATTAAAATCACTGCTCCTGAAAAAATGGCAGTTTTTTAAAAAAAAAATTCATTGATACATGTCCCCTGGGGCAGGACCCAGGTCCCCAAACACTTTTTATGACAATAACTTGCATATAAGCCTTTAAAATTAGCACTTTTGATTTTGAACGTTCGAGTCCCATAGACTTTAATAGGGTTCTAAAGTTCACACAAGCTTTAGGTCTGTTCGCAGGTTCTGGTGCGAACCGAACAGGGGGGTGTTCAGCTCATCCCTAATTCCCATAAACACACTCATAAACCTTGTGGACAGCCTTCCCAGAAGAGTTAAATCTGTTACAGCTGCAAAGGGTGGGCCAACTCAATATTGAACCTTACAGACAACCCCAAATGCCTATGATGTTTACACTATCAAAACATGAAGTGTTAGCATCACGTTGCTTCAAAATTGAAGCCTCATGTCGAGTCAGGAGGCATTTGAAGCCTGTCAAAGCTTCCAATTCAAGTCTATGGTAACGCTTAAAAAATGGTATGACAGGCAGTTGCGGTTCGGTTGCGGGGTGTTAAGATGAGTTTTTTTTTCTGTAATGGAATAGGTGTTTGTGGAGCAGTTTTAATGTACCTTAACGCTTATCAAATGCTTCAAAACATTTGGGGAGCATTTTAAACTCGTCATTAACGCTTGTAAATGCCAGACTAACGACCATTCTAAACCTCATTAACGCGAGTCTAACGCCCATACTAACGCTATAGGAGCGTTTGTTAAGTGTGAACAAGCCCTAAGATTGCAAAGGAAAGGTAATTTAAATAAAATGATATTGCAAAATGGGTTGTTAGCAATTTTATATACTATAATTATAATTTTGACAAAAGTGGAGTTCTCTATTAAATGTAACTGAGAAAATGAAAACCATGCAGCAAATATGTTTCTGGTGGAAGCTATTTTAAAAGATGAACTTGCAATTCAAAAGATTTAAAGTGTGTATACAGTATTTGTAGGCTGGCAACATATTGCTGCTTGCATCTGGTGATTTACAATATTCCATTGTAGAGTGGGTTTATGACAGTATACAAATCTTTGAGTTTCTTCACCAAAGCATTTGGACTCAACACTATCACTAATAACTGCCATTTTGCTTATAGTTTGATGCTCCTAAAATGCCATCACTCTGATTCTTGTGTTGACCCTAGAAAACAATGGTTGGGTTATTTTAGAGCCTTCCAATGCTTGCTTTGTCATGAAAAATATTAGCATGTTGTAAGTCAGTCTTTTTTTGAAGTATTACCTCTCACTGAGCATGCAACAGTAAAGATCTAGTTAGTAAAATATGAATGTAAAACACTTCCACATTTAACAATCTTGTTTATCGTAATAACATGACAGATGAAAGAATAGGAAATGCTAATGTCTCTTAGTGAGAGGCATAAATGACGCTTTTTGTTTTAAGCTTTACTGATTTGTTTTGCAATAGCAAATCACTTCAACAATACCTCAAAAGGAGTGGATCGTACTGGAGTGTGAGATAGGTCACTTATTCATATTCACAGTGCACCCTAACATTCTGTTTTGTGTCTCCAAAATCCCAAAGCAAATTACTTTTTTTGATCTTTAATCTATGGAAGATGATAAATGCAATAGGCACAGCAGGATACTCTGTGTTGTGCATTATTATCTTGTTGCTCTATGGGCAAATGATCCTGTAACTGTAAGAAATGCTTTTGATTGACATTATAAAGTGCTTTAGAACTTTTTTAAACTTGTTACATAAATTCATTTTTAAATAAGGAAATGTTGTTTACATGTGTTTCAAGCAAACGATAGGCATAATTTCCTTTTTGTTCACTGACACCATCTGCTATAATTTAATTAGTAATGTGAATGTTTCTTGCTGCAGGGGATGAAACCAAAAACCCAAATATTATGTACTTGCCCTAAAGGCCCGGAGTCTCAGTGGTTGGCACCAGGCACAGCTGAGGCTTCTATATTTTGCTTTATAATGCTGTTTCCATACTCCCTTAAGTGTAAGTAACACGACATGGTATGCCCCCTGCTGTTATTGTACAAGGGTATAATCTGTCCCAAAATAGGCTCTGATAATGGTCATTCTGACAAGTATTTGCCACACTGCTGTTTTGCTGTTTCAGATAGCTATAGAAAAAACACAAGTGCCCTCTTTCTCCCCCTCCTCTGTTCCTGTTTCTTTCCTCCTATCTTCAGTCCCTTTCCCATGTGTGGGGGTGTTTTTAGACTGCCGACTGCAGCGCTGGCCATGTGCATACCTCCCAACTTTTTGACATAGGAATGAAGGACACCTATCAGCAAAAGTATGAAGGCATAGGGCACACCCCATGCCACACCGCCTTAAAGGAGAATTGTACAAAAAAACAAGATTGGTTAAACCCACAGTGCTTTTTTTTTTACCACTACTATTTCTTTATATTGTCTTTTGGAATTTACAAATGCAGCAATTTAGAAAACAGATGAAAGGTTTAGCACTGGAAAACACTTTTTATAAAGTGAATTTTACATACAACTATATAGTTCAGACCAAAATGAGGGACAAATGAGGAGGAATGAAGGACAGAGGGACATTGCTCCAAATCAGGGACAGTCCCTCAAAATCAGGGACAGTTGGGAGCTATACATGTGCAAGATAAATGTATATCAAAACATCTGGGTTCCTGAATAAGCTTAAAGTGTAAGTAAACCCTCCTATTGTTTTCAGCCAAGGAAGCTGCCATTTTTGCCTTTGTTTAATCTACAACTGCCATGATGCTGCACATGTGATCAATTATGACACCAGCCATTGGATGGTTTGACAGTTTGGTTGAGAGCACAAACAATAGGAGTGTTACATTTCTGGCACGTGCCGGAAATGAAATTGTTTTATGGATGGGTTTACTGCCAATTTAACTGAGAAACCCTTTGAACTGAACCATTTTCTGAATGTGATTTTATATACAGGAAGGCTATGTTATATAAACCTAATGAGGCTCTAGTAATATGTAAGAGATTGGGGTACAGAGGCAAAAACACACATTTTGATATATAAATGTTATACCTTGTAATTGGCTGGCATTCTATTATTTTTGTTCACATGCTATATTGTGGCGCAAGCTGTCAAATAGAAACTCCTCCACAGAGAATGCGCAGCAAAGAGTTGATATCTAGACGGGTTTCCAGCACTAAGTGCAGCAGAGGGTACACCTAAGTGCATTCAAATTTACATTTATTAATAAAAATGACAATGAGCATTTCACATGTAATGTGAAGTAAAGCGCCCGCTATGCAAACTCTGTCCATGAGAAGGCATAAGCAGGAGCATTTCAATCCATAAGCTTTGTGCATCCACTGGCTCAGATATGCTCAGAGGGCAATGCTAATCAATCAGAAAGCTAGATGAAAGTCAACGTGTGATGTCAGACACTGGTGGGTGTGGAGGGGTTGGGACTGTGAGTTTTGAGGCCGCTCCACCATTTTCTTAAGCTGCATGTATAGCAAAATGTATAGCCACACCACCTCCATGCCCACCATCATTTGACATCACACATGGACTTTACTTTAGCTGCCTGACTGATTCATGTGACCCTCTGAGCATATCTGAGCCTATCCAATGGCAGCACCCAGTGGACAGAATTTACTTCTCATTACTTGTGAGTTGCTCATTGTAGTTTTATTATTTATAAATGTACATTTTACTGCACCTAGGTGCTTTTTTATATGTTCTTTTTTTTGTTCATTCGACATTTTAATATTTTTCTGTCATATAAAATCGTAAAGACTTTTTATCTATATAATGTGCTATTATTAACCACTTCAGCCCTGGACCAATTGTCAGCTTAAAGACCTTTTTTCAATTTCACACTGCACTGCTTTAACTGGTAATTGCGCGGTCATGCAATGTTGTAACCAAACGAAATTTGCGTACTTTTCTTCCCACAAATAAAGCTTTCTTTTGATGGTATTTGATTGCCTCTGTGATTTTTTTTTTTTTTGCGATATAAACGGAAAAAGACCGAAAAATTTGAAAAAAAAAGATATTTTCTAATTTTTGTTATAAGAAAAATCTAATAAACTCAATTTTAGTCAAACATTTGGGCCAAAATGTATTCAGCCACATGTCTTTAGTAAAAAAAATGCCAATAAGCGTATATTTATTGGTTTGCGCAAAAGTTATAGCGTCTACAAACTAGAGTACATTTTCTGGAATTTACACCGCTTTTAATTTATGACTGTCTATCTCATTTTTGAGGTGCTAAAATGGCAGGGAAGTACAAACCCCCCCCAAATGACCCCATTTTGGAAAGTAGACACCCCAAGTTATTTGCTGAGAGGCATGTTGAGCCCATTGAATATTTTTTTTTTTAGTCCCAAGTGATTGAATAAAGACAAAAAAAAAAAAAAAAAGTTGTCACTAAATGATATATTGCTCACATATGCCATGGTTATATGTGGAATTGCACCACAAAATAAATGTTGCTGCTTCTCCTGAGTATAGGGGTAACAACGTGTGTGGGACTTTTTGGGAGCCTAGCCACGGACGGGGCCACGAAAACCAAGCACCACCTTCAGGATTTCTAAGGGTGCAAATTTTTAATTTCACTCCTCACTACCTATCACAGTTTCGAAGACCATAAAATGCCAAAATAGCACAAAACCCCCCCAAATGACCCCATTTTGGAAAGTAGACACCCCAAGCTATTTGCTGAGAGGCATATTGAGCCCATTAAATATTTTTTTTTTGTCTCAAGTGATTGAAAAAAAGACAAAAAAAAAATTAAAAAAAATGTTTTACAAAAAGTTGTCGCTAAATGATATATTGCTCACACATGCCATGGTTATATGTGGAATTGCACCCAAAAATACGTTTAGATGCTTCTCCTGAGTACAGGGATACCACATATGTGGGACTTTTTGGCAGCCTAGCCATGTACGGCACCCCAAAAACCAATCACTGCCTTCAGGACTTCTAATGCCGCGTACACACGAAGGGACAATCCCGCGGGATTATCCTCTGGACTGAAGTCCAGCGGATAATCCCCTCGTGTGTGGGCGCCGGCGGACTTTTTGGCGCCAAAGTACGGCGGACTAAAGTTTGAAGTTTTGTTTTCAAATTATCCGCTGGACTTGGCAGTCCAGCGGATAATCCCGCCGTTAGTGGGCAAGTCCGCGGGACTTTTGAAATGAACGGACTTGCCGCTCATCGGCAAGTCCGTTCATTTAGCACGTGACTTCAGGTTACGTAGCTAGCGTAGGCAGTAAATGCCGCCGCGCTAGCTCCGTGACCTGGCATGGATTTAAAGGGACTCCCCACGCCGAAAAAAAACGGCGTGGGGGTTCCCCCCAAATCCATGTCAGACCCTCATCCGAGCACGCAGCCTGGCAGGCCAGGAAAGGGGTGGGGACGAACGAGCGCCCCCCCCCCTCCTGAGCCGTACCAGGCCGCGTGCCCTCAACATGGGGGTGCCCTGGGGAAAGGGGGGCCGTGCGGCCCCCCACCCCAAAGCACCTTGTCCCCATGTTGATGAGGACAAGGGCCTCTTCCCGACAACCCTGGCCGTTGGTTGTCGGGGTCTGCGGGCGGGGGCTTATCGGAATCTGGGAGCCCCCTTTAATAAGGGGGCCCCCAGATACCGGCCCCCCACCCTATGTGAATGAGTATGGGGTACGATGTACCCCTACCCATTCACCTAAGGTGTAAAATGTAAAGTAAAAAAAACACCCACACTTTTGAAAAAATAGTTTATTGCACTGCTCCGGGGGTCTTCTTCCGTCTTGGGGGTCTTCTCGCCGGACTCCCCCGCCATTTACCAAGCTCTTTTACCGAGCGGGGGAAGTCCGGCTACCTTCTTCGTCGTCGCCGCCGTCTGGGGGTCTCGATCCGCCTTCGGGGGTCTTCTTTCGTCTTGGGGGTCTTCTCGCCGGACTCCCCCGCCATTTACCAAGCTCTTTTACCGAGCGAGGGGAGTCCGGCTACCTTCTTCGTCGTCGTCGCCGCCGTCGTCTGGGGGTCTCGATCCGCCTTCGGGGGTCTTCGGGGGGTCTCTTCTGTTCTTGCGGCGGTCGTCGTCTTCCGCGCCGCCGGGTGACCCTGTCCCCCATGTCCCTATATAAGTCCGAGCGCAGATCGGCACAGGCATTCCGGGCAGAGAGAGCGTCGGGTCAACATCGGAAGAAGAAGAAGAACAAGAAGGACAAGAAGAAGGAGAAGGCGCCGGCGGCGCGGAAGACGACGACCGCCGCAAGAACAGAAGAGACCCCCGGAAGACCCCCGAAGGCGGATCGAGACCCCCAGACGACGGCGGCGACGACGAAGAAGGTAGCCGGACTCCTCCCCTCGTGAAAGAGCTAGGTAAAAGAGCAGAAGAGAGCGGAGGAGTCCGGCGAGAAGACCCCCAAGACGGAAGAAGACCCCCGGAGCAGTGCAATAAAATATTTTTTCAAAAGTGTGTGTGTTTTTGTACTTTACATTTTACACCTTAGGTGAATGGGTAGGGGTACATCCGTGTGTGGGCAAGTCCGTTCATTTTCAAAAGTCCCGCGGACTTTTGGCCGGCGGATTATCCGCTGGAGAAGTCCGTGCGTGTGTGGGCAAGTCCACACCCTCGGAAAGTCCAGCGGACCTAGCCGGAAAGTCCCGCGGGATTGTCCGCTGGACTAGGTCCGCCGGCAAAAGTCCCTACGTGTGTACGAGGCATCAGGGTGCAAATTTTTGATTTCACTCCTCACTACCTATCACAGTTTCGAAGGCCATAAAATGCCTAAATAGCACAAACCCCAAATGACCCCATTTTGGAAAGTAGACACTCCAAGCTATTTGTTGAGAGGCATGGTGAGTATATTACAGCTCTCATTTGTTTTTGAAAATGAAGAAAGTAAAGAAAAAAACAATTTTTTTTTCTTTTTTCAATTTTCAAAACTTTGTGACAAAAAGCGACATCTGCAAAATACTCACCATACCTCTCAGCAAATAGCTTGGGGTGTCTACTTTCCAAAATGGGGTCATTTTGGGGGGGGGGGTTTGGCCATCTGGGCATTCCATGGCCTCCGAAACTGTGATTGGCAGTGAGGAGTGAAATAAAAAAAATTACACCCTTAGAAAGCCTGAAGGCGGTGCTTGGTTTTTGGGGTCCCGTACGCAGCTAGGCTCCCAAAAATTCCCACACATGTGGTATCCCCGTACTCAGGAGAAGCAAAAGAATGTATTTTGGGGTGTAATTCCACATATGCCCATGACATGTTTGAGCAATATATCATTTAGTGACAACTTTTTGTAAAAAAAAAATATATATATTTTTTTTCATTATTCAATCTCTTGGGACAAAAAAAAAAAAATATTTAATGGGCTCAACATTGCTCTCAGCAAATAGTTTGGGGTGTCTACATTCCAAAATGGGTTCATTTGGGGGGCGTTTGAACTGTCCTGGCATTTTATGCACAACATTTAGAAGCTTATGTCACACATCACCCACTCTTCTAACCACTTGAAGACAAAGCCCTTTCTGACACTTTTTGTTTACATGAAAACATATTTTTTTTTTAAAGAAAATTACGTTGAACCCCCAAACACTATATATATTGTTAAAGCAAAGGCCCTACAGATTAAAATGGTGGGTGTTTCATTTTTTTTCCACACAGTATTTGCGCAGTGATTTTTCAAACGCATTTTTTGTGGAAAAAATACACTTTTTTATTTTAATGCACTAAAACACACTATATTGCTCAAATTTTTGATGAAATAAAAAATATGATCTTAGGCCGAGCACATGGATACCAAACACGACATGCTTTAAAATTGCGCACAAACACGCAGTGTCGACAAACTACATACATTTTTTTAAAAGCCTTTACAGGTTACCAAATTAGATTCACGGAGGAGGTCTACTGCTTAAATTACTGCCCTCGATCTGACCTTCGCGGTGATACCTCACATGCATGATGCAATTGCTGTTTACATATGACACCAGACCAACGCTTGTGTTCGCCTTTGCGCAAGAGAAGGGGGGGCAGGTGTGCTTTTATTTATTTATTTTAGTTTTTTTTATTTATTTAGCTTTTTTATTTTATTTTTAAACTGTTCCTTCCATTTTTTTTTTTTTTTGTTATCATTTTTATTGTTATCTCAGGGAATGTAAATATCCCCTATGATAGCAATAGGCAGTGACAGGTACTCTTTTTTTGAAAAAAATGGGGTCTATTAGACCCTAGATCTTTCCTCTGCCCTCAAAGCATCTGACCACACCAAGATCGGTGTGATAAAACACTTTTCCTATTTCCCCATGGCGCGGTTTATATCCGGGAGGGGGGACATTCCCTCCCACTGCTTGTAAAAGCAGTCTAGAGGCTAATTCCCTGCTAGAATTGCTTTTACATGAAAGCCGATCACTGGCTGAAAAGAATGATACCAAAATGATACCTAAACCTGCAGGCATCATTCTGGTATAACCATTCAAAGTCCAGCAACATACTGGACATATATTGTAATCTTTTTTTTTCATGCAGCCTCTTGGCTGAACGAAAAAAAGAGATTGATCGGTGGGTATGCCCACCATTAGAATACCTCCCTTCATCCACCCACTTCTAATGATGGGCATACATGCACCATTTATATATGCCGAAGCATGGGGGCATCCTCCCGCAAAAAGTTATGCCGTGTACACACGGTCGGACTTTTCCATGGGGCAAGCCTCCGTCGGAATTTCGACCGTATGTACGCGGCATTAGGAGCCAATCGCTCCTCCGCCCCTGCTGCCCCCATGCTTCGGCATATATGCTCTTTTTTTTAACTGTGATAGTGAAATCACATCCTACAGTGTTGGAGTCATGGCTTTATGTATCGTGGGAGCAAACGCTGTTGCTGTCAAGATAAATAAATCTGCGCTGCAACTGAATGGCGTACCTGCTAAGCAAATTATGGTTAACATTAAAACAAAGTAACATTACAGTATAACAGTAAGACCTTACCATACCATACCTGCAAAGCAAATACCAAAAAAAACATAGTAAAAAAAAAACATTTTTTAACGCAACCGGTGCCTAAAATATATTTATGCCGAAGCATGGGGGCATCCTCCCACAAAAAAGTTATGCCACGTACACATGGTCGGACTTTTCCACGGGCAAGCCTCGTCGGAATTTCGACCGTATGTACGTGGCATTAGGAGCAAATCGCTCCTCCGCCCCTGCTGCCCCCATGCTTCGGCATATATGCTCTTTTTTTTAACTGTGGTGGTGAAATCACCTCCTACAGCGTTGGAGTCGCGGCTTTATGTATCGTGGGAGCAAACGCTGTTGCTGTCAAGATAAATAAATCCGCGCTGCAACTGAATGGCGCACCTAAAAAAAAAAAATGGTTAACAATAAAACACAGTAAACAAAATGACATACCTGAAAAGCAAGCATGATAAAACATAATAAAACATTGCAGAATAGAATGGAGTAAAAAAGAGCAACACTAGAGAGAGAATAGAGAGAGAGAGAGAGAGAGAGAGAGAGAGAGAACAATAAAACAACAACTATTTTTGTTTTTTTTATTTTATATATTTTTTTTGAGATTCACAGGAAAAAATCTCCTGACTGTTAGCGACTGAATCAAAACGCTACCAAAAAAACTGTTATCGATCGCAGGGATCAGGCCTGACTCTGCGAACGCTGCAGTTATGTGTGTTTAGTGTTTTGTAAGTGACAGTGATCGATCGATACTGCACTTGGGTGGGCTGGGCTGGGCTGGGCGGAGGGGGAAAACGCAGGTGCTAGCAGGTATCTGGGCTGATCCTGCTAACAATGCGTTTTTTGGAACCCTAAACTGCTGGGACGCTAGTATAGATCTGATCAGATCAGATATTGATCTGTTCAGGTACTATGCCACTAAGGGAGGTGTATGCTTTGCGCATGGGTGTTTGCGGTACTGGCACTAACCTGGGGCAACGCAGACCTTATTTGACCCTAAAACCTAATTGATATCACCCGCCGGGCAATCAGGGGGTTAAACCGTTATTGGGTAATAAATGGCGGGTGTCCTGACAGTATAAAAAACAAACTAACTAACCAGCGTCACCCGTAACAGTTATACGGTGATCACTGGTGAAAGGGTTAACTAGGGGCAATCAGGGGTTTGAAACCTTTATTAGGTAATATATGGGGGTACCTGACGATATATAAAAACCTGACAGGGAACCTAAATAACGAAATAACTGACTAACCAGCGTCACCAGTGACACTTATACAGTGATCATTGGTGAAAGAGTTAACTCTAGGGGCAATCAGGGGGTTAAAACCTTTATTTAGTTTGTAATATGCGGGTACCTGACCTATAAACCTATTTATGAACCTATATAAACCTGGCGGTTAACCTAAAAAAAACTGGCTACCTAGCGGCACCAGTGACACTAATGCAGCGATCAGAAAAACGATTGCTTAGTGACACTGGCAAAAGGGGGTGAAAGGGTTACCTGGGGGGCAATCAAGGGGTTAAACCTTTATTAGGGGGGTAGGGGGCTACCTTAGACCTAAAGGGGCCTAAATATAACTGCCCTGACACTTTTTACAGTCACAACTGACACTAAATGCAGTGATCAGTAAATAAATGATCACTGCAATCAGTGACACTGTGACTGGGGGGGCAGGGGGAGATCTGGGGGTGATCTGGGGGTGACAGGGGGTGAAATATGTACCTATGTGTCCTGGTGTCAGTGTAGTGTTGGTGCACTAACCTGGATGTCTTTACTCAGAGAGGAGACCGACACGAGGAGTGTGATATCACTTCCGCCTGCCTGTATTTACAATACACAGGCAGGGGAAGCTTTTCATTTGCCAGGAGAGATCGCAAGGGGGTGGCCAGAAATCACTGGCCGTCCCCTCATCTCGGATCGCTCCTAAAGCGATGCCGACCGTCTCCGCCGGCGGGGGGGGGGGTCCGGTCAGACCCCCCACCCGCCGGAAGAATGTCACGTACAGGTATGGGATTTTACCTGTACGTGCCATTCTGCTGACGTATATATACATGAGGCGGTCGGCAAGTGGTTAAGATCACACACCTATTCTACAGTATGTTTATTATTTCTGTTTTGTAATAGGATGTCGTGCTTTTTTGGATAACTTTTTAGTCCAAAGGCCAAATGTTAAATTGGAGAAATATAAAAATAAAAAAGAGAGCAGGATAAGAAAACCATATTAATGAATATAAAAACATAATAAAATTCCACTTACATTGAAGTGAATTGATTAGGGCATATCACTAAATTGCAATATCCACAGGAACCCCCAGAAATGCCAGACAAAACCGGAGAATTTCCCAGCTCAACTCATCAACCAGTCTGCTTACCAACCAAATTAACATGTCTAGCAGTATGCGTTAAAAACAGGGGTTTAGTTAGCACACATTTGAAAACGCATGCTTAAGCTGAAAGGCCACTTTACGGCACCCTGTATTACCTGCAGTCCTAACTCCTGTAAATGTTTGAGAGTCTCCACAGTGGAAGCACATGCATTCTAATGGATAGATGAGGGGCAGGTGGGCCTGGAGGTAGCCCAATCCTCCTTAAAGGCACAGGGGCACATCAGAAATCCAGCACACAGCACAATGGCAGCAAAGGTGTACAGTGTGTCCCCTCACCAATAATACATCAGTAACAAACAAAATGGCCTCTGCCCCCCTTTAACTGGCCTTCACAGCAAGGAGCACATGGAAGGGCAACATAGGATGCAAATGACGATTGCTCTGCACAGGTGTAGTATCGCCGAGAACATTAGAGCGTCAAAAATTATCCTAGCACCAGACCTGTAAAGACTTTTAAAGTGTTGCCTATGGAGATTTTTACGTACTGTAGTTTGGCTGTTATATTGAGTTTGTGTTCACTAAAATGCATGAAAATGTATTTTTTCCCCCAAAAAATTGTGTTTCAAAAACTGCTGCACAAATACCTTGTAACATAAAAAATTGCAACACCCAACATTTTATTCTCCAGGGCCACTGCTAAATATACAGTGGTGTGAAAAAGTGTTTGCCCCCTTCCTCATTTCCTGTTCCTTTGCATGTTTGTCACACTTAAGTGTTTCGGAACATCAAACCAATTTAAACAATAGTCAAGGACAACACAAGTAAACACAAAATGCAATTTGTAAATGAAGGTGTTTATTATTAAAGGTGAAAAAAAATCCAAACCATCATGGCCCTGTGTGAAAAAGTGATTGCCCCCCTTGTTAAAACATACTATAACTGTGGTTGTCCACACCTGAGTTCAATTTCTCTAGCCACACCCAGGCCTGATTATTGCCACACCTGTTCACAATCAAGGCATCACTTAAATAGGAGCTGCTTGACACAGTAAGGTCCACCAGAAGATCCTTAAAAGCTACACATCATGCCGAGACCCAAAGAAATTCAGGAACAATTGAGAAAGAAAGTAATTGAGATCTATCAGTCTGGAAAGGGTTATAAAGCCATTTCCAAAGCTTTGGGAATCCAGCGAACCACAGTGAGAGCCATTATCCACAAATGGCGAAGACATGGAACAGTGGTGAACCTTCCCAGGAGTGGCCGGCCGCCCAAAATTACCCCAAGAGCGCAGCGACGACTCATCCAAGAGGTCACAAAAGACCCCACAACAACGTCCAAGGAACTGCAGGCCTCACTTGCCTCAGTTAAGGTCAGCGTTCATGCCTCCACCATCAGGAAAAGACTGGGCAAAAATGGCCTGCATGGCAGAGTTCCAAGGAGAAAACCACTGCTGAGCAAAAAAGAACATCAAAGCTCGTCTCAATTTCTCCACAACACATCTTGATGATCCCCAAGACTTTTGGGACAACATTCTGTGGACCGATGAGACAAAAGTGGAACTCTTTGGAAGGTGTGTGTCCAAGTATATCTGGCGTAGAAGGAACACTGCATTTCAGAAAAAGAACATTATACCAACAGTAAAATATGGTGGTGGTAGTGTGATGGTCTGGGGCTGTTTTGCTGCTTCAGGACCTGGAAGACTTGCCGTGATAAAAGGAACTATGAATTCTGCTGTCTACCAAGAGATCCTGAAGGAGAATGTCCGACCATCTGTTCGTGTACTCAAGCTGAAACGAACTTGGGTTCTGCAGCAGGACAATGATCCTAAACACACCAGCAAGTCCACCACCGAATGGCTGAAGAAAAACAAAATGAAGACTTTGGAGTGGCCTAGCCAAAGTCCTGACCTGAATCCTATTGAGATGTTGTGGTATGACCTTAAAAAGGCCGTTCATGCTCGAAAACCCTCTAATGTAACTGAATTAGGACAATTCTGCAAAGATGAGTGGGCCAAAATTCCTCCAGGACGCTGTAAAAGCCTCATTGCACGTTATCGCAAACGCTTGGTTGCAGTTGTTGCTGCTAAGGGTGGCCCAACCAGTTATTAGGTTTAGGGGGCAATCACTTTTTCACACAGGGCCATGATGGTTTGGATTTTTTTTCACCTTTAATAATAAACACCTTCATTTACAAATTGCATTTTGTGCTTACTTGTGTTGTCCTTGACTATTGTTTAAATTGGTTTGATGTTCCGAAACACTTAAGTGTGACAAACATGCAAAGGAACAGGAAATGAGGAAGGGGGCAAACACTTTTTCACACCACTGTAAATATATAATATTATATATATATATATATATATATATATATATATATATATATATATATATATAGTGGGGTTCAGCTTCAAGTGGAGAGCTCGCAGAGGGGCGATCCAAGCCGTATGTAAGGTTAAAGTGCTTCCTAAAATAAATAGGATTCCCGCACAGGGGTAAGAAAAACACAGACCCAAAAACAAAGGTCCAGCAAAACTGTTTTAAGCCTCCTGGATAATAAATAGACCTCACTGGGTCCTACAGACATGTTCCCGCACAGGCTGTCTTTCGTAGCACAAACACAGATTAACTCAGAGAAGGAAAAATATACCCCAGGTGGGGAGCAAGGTGTGGCCAGTGCGTAACCCCTTGCTGCTTACAAACCTCTCACTGACACCCATTTACCTTAAGAAATTCAAAATTCTATGAGACGGAATTCAGGGGGGACAGAAGCAATAGCAGTAAATGCCACAGGCAGAGACATCGAACAGGGCAAACTGGGGAAATTCTGACATTAACACTTTCCTTAAAAGTGGCCACTGATTGAAAACACCACAACACCACAACTCAACTTATGTATCAAATAAATGTGTTATTCTATCTTGTTAAACTCTAAATTGTGAATAACAATCAGAAATGAACAATAAAAAAAAAAAATTAATCATACCTACAGTTTAACACACAAATATATTAAGTGCTTTGAATCAGTGACATAAAGTCCAGAAGTGTTGACATACCATGCTTCAAAACTTGTTACTTATGTTTAGAGAATAATCCTCCTGGTGCTCCTCCACCATGACATCAAACTGCTTACCAAGACGAATGGACCCCACAGATCAAGAGGTCTCACAGCGCTTGAATATGTGATCCACAGAGCAGCTAGGGACCCAACACTCTGATCACAAACAGCAGCTCAGTAGTTAAGAACAAAGCCATGTTGCAGGAGAAAACACAGAAAGAGGCTTCATAGTGCAGTATTTAGGTTAAAGCATTTATTAAAAAATTGATACTCATAAAACTTTAGTGTGCAGCAAAGTGTACAAACGAAAATGTTCAACCTCTCATGGTGTGCGTGATGATGTCACTGCAACGTTCGCCCGACGTACGCTTCATCTCAAAAGGTCTTCCAGGGGCCTTCAGGATTGTTATTCACACATGATTTTTCATAATTTAAGAGATTAAAGAGATAGCACAAGACATTTATTTGATGCATATGTTTTTATTGTTGGTGTTCAACCAATAGTGAGTGCTGCTGTCTCACATTTATATTTGTACTAAGCACTTTAGGGCAGTATTTTTTAACTCAACTAATGGAATAAAGAGCACTGTTGCATCCAAACCTAGTAGAAGGGAACCACCAGGATCAAATATGCGATATAGACACAAGTTGCCAGGTTCCATCATGTCACCATAGTTACATAGAGAGGTGGAAATGACCAAACAAGGATATGAGTTTATACAACAACCAATGACTACCATTCCTGCTGATGGGAGACTATCTGCAGGTATATGTCGCGGCACCCCAAATATGTTGATCAGCTATACAGGGGTGATACGAGCGCACATCTAATAATGTCTTTGCAGAGCAAACACATCCCCCCAGATGAACGTCTGTGCATCGCACAGGGGCCCTTTCACCGGCAGATATATCCTCACTCTGCAAACACCTCTCTTCAACCTCAGGAAGTTCTCCACTACCAAACGGATCTCAACCAGCATCAGCCTGCCCCAGTCAGCTCTTTAGAGTGGGTTGTGGGAGAACTAACACTGGGAGACACTATGACAATACATATTAAAATACATCTTCATAAAATTTCCACAACAGTCCCTCCTCTTGTCATATGCCCCCATGTGGTCCTCGATAAATCTTGATCTTCTTCTTACACCTGAAAATGAATCAGTCCTTACAGTCCATATGAGTTCATTAAAAGGATAACATTGCTTGACATGTAGACTCTGTTCTTCAGGAGGGATGACTTAGAGGAGGACATAAAGGCCGGTCGGTCTGGGATCCTCGGGTTGGGCTTCAGTTTGTTGCCATCTGCTCAGGCTCTGTTCACTCATCCAATCAGGCAACAGTAGCACCTCATCACGACATATAGAAGGAATAGAAACAAAAATAACATGAGTCTATATACCCCTACTTCCTTCAACTATGATCCGCTGCAAAATAAAAAATTGAATCCCCAAAGATTCCCAGAACCTTAAAAGGACTTCAACCTTCACTAGCTATAGCTCTTGCTTTGCCTTGCAGGGATCTAAGCTTTATCCATATGGGCCTGAACTTTGTCACCAGTATTCCCGATCTGAATGAATTCCCAGAAACCCCCCTTAGACTGTGGGAACTTCCTTGTAGCTTCAACAGTTACATGAAACATCCAAACCTCAATGGTCAAAAAATTGTTCAATTTACATAGTTACATAGTTAGCTAGGCTGAAAAAAGACATCCAATTCAACCATAAAAAAAAAAGAAATAATAAATAAAAATAAAAAATATCGTACAATCCAATTGTGAATTATTTCATAAGCTCAAGCCCCCACCGTGTACAAGCAGGAAACCATGTCCAGACCTGGCCGAGGTTGGTGAGCAATTCCCTTCCAGCTGTCCCTGCCATTCTTACCTTCTCTCACGCCATCAGATCCTCACGATCGGCCGCGACATAAGATGCTGGGACGAGTTTCACCCGGACACATGAACCTTTTGCATTAGGAGGAATTACCTTGATAGCTTTCTTAACTAGTTGGAAAATACACTTTAAAAATATAAATAAACAAAGATACCCCTCATCCTTTGGTGTAGTTGAGCAGCTTCTTGCAGTGGCTGGCGTGGATCCAGTTGTCTAGTCCCTCAAGCTTCTTTACAATGACCCAGTCACCTGGTTGGAAAAAATGTAAACGGTTATTGTGTCAGGGTCCGGAAGGGGCTCATGAACCCTGTGGTGGACCTTTTGAAGTTCATGTTACTGCACCCACACCATCCGCTGAGAATGTAGGTGACAGCTGCTGAGGAAAGTACAACTCTGGTTTTGGTTGACCTCCAAACAAACCTCATATGGCAATAACCCAGACATGTGGGAACTTAATGACTGTGGTCACTGTATCTTACCATCTGGGTTGTAATACCTGGAACCATTGACAAAAAGGTTCCTATGGGAGCGTCCTTCACCAGACTGCTGATTCAAATTTCATCAAAGAAAGAAAGCCATGGAACCTGTCGTTCCTACTAGGTCACAAACTTGGCTAGAATTAGAGCAGTTAGTAACATTGGTTTGAAAATTTGTCATTCTCACCACTATCATCCCACCTTTTTCCTCCTCATTACAAACTGGGGGAAGACACGCAGGATTTAGAATGGTGCAGGAAAAACAATGAAAACAGTGAAATAGCTTATGATACTTTTACCTTCTTAGGCGTGTGTATTTATGCATGTGTACAGCTATCTACATACACCTGCTTTCTATGTACATACACTTTCAGAAACTCCTTGGACCTGAAAAGATACTTAAAAACAAAAGTTATTACTCTATCCTTCAAATTTATCTGCAAAGAATGGTAAATAATACAACATTGATGTACATTGGTAAATTGTCACTGACATTCCTCAAAACCGATAATAACAAAACCCTCTGTAAACCTTATTTTCACATTCTTACTAAAATACAACACCCGCAACACGTAAGAGGGCTGTCACGGTAGGTTCAAACATATTCTTGTTACTACATACAAACAATGAGAAGACTAAAACGTGAGACAAACATTTAGATACAAATGTGGGGGAGATATTTCATAGTTCCCAAAACAAAAATGAAAAAAACAAAACAACCAGATGGAATGCTACCTTCACTCTTTTAGCGATAGAAAAAAATACAATTGGAGGAACAAGAGTGCACCTTGAAATCTTTGCATGGACCAGCCACACAAAACAGGCATGAGAATTTTTAATCACACAAACGTGTATTACACATCCATCAACTCGCACATCATTACAGATTTCTGAAGCCCCAGCTGAACTATTTCCAAGGTATTTTTATTCTGGGGTCTCGTACCTCTAGACATCAAAAGTACCTTCCAAAGGAATACACATTACTGTACCCTCTGACCATATATGCCAATCTTTAGGGGGTTCATTGGCTTTTTCCCCAAAACTAGACTTCATGTACTGTACAACCATCTGACTGTGGGAAGCCTTGCATCCCTTCTCTTGCATGGATTGCCTATTACCCATGGCCATTTGAATCGGCTTATTGTCTTACCCCTGCGTCCAGGGAAACCATTGCACCCATTTAGGAGGGCACTGCCCGGTGTCTTCTTTTACGGTAGATTGACGGACTACCACCACTATATGTGGTCCAGTCCCCCAACTAGAAACCCTAACTGTGATGTCAACTCTATGGCACTTACACCGCTTTCTCTACAGAACAATGTGGCTTCTCTCTGTACCTAGATATTACAACAATAACATGGATGCCTCCTGTTTAGAGTTGAGCACAAACCGGGATATTCGGGTTCGGCGGATTCGGCCGAACTTTGGAAAAAAGTCCGGGTTCGGGACCCAACTTGACCCGAACTCTGAACCCCATTGAAGTCAATGGGGACCCGAACTTTTGAAGACTAAAATGGCTGTAAAAAAGTCATGGAAAGGGCTAGAGGGCTGCAAATGGCAACGAAATGTTGTTAAGAGCATGGCAAGTGCTCTACAAACAAATGTGGATAGGGAAATAACTTAAAATAACATAAAAAAATAAAAAATAAAATGCTGGAGGCCCCCTTCTCAGCAGAAGAGGTACAGGAAGTCATTAAAAACCTCAGAAACTCAACAGCACGATGCCGCACATATGGTGGGAATACCCCAGAATACGCACTTTCTGGAAAAAAATATTCAATTTAATGGATAAGATAGTGGGAAAATAAAATACTATTTTTAATTATAATCTTGACCTAGGAGGACGAGGTCCATATGGAGTAGGAGGTTGAGGTGGCGGTGGATGTGGTGGTGTAGGTGGAAGAGGACTAGGTAGCCCACACTGGTTCAAAAATACAACAATGGCTGGGTAAGGCTAGTGGTGAATTATGTGTCGAATTCTGTCCCCCGTTGCATAGTGTCCGCCCTGTACTGCGCTTGCTCAGTACGTAGGACAAGGGGATTTCGAAACTCTCCGAAGACGATGCGCGGTGACTCCAGGTTCAAGCCACATCATCCGAGGTTGAAGCCTAGCCAAGCGAGCCTGTGAGGGGCCCTGTTACTATGTGCTACCGTATGTCCACTTGGATGGTGGGGCTTGAACCTGCACTCACTGCCCAGGCGACGTTCATCTTTGGAGATTTTGTGAATCTCCTTGTCCTCCATACTGCGCAAGCACTGCGCCTGCACAGTAAGTGGCCGGACACTAGCCGATGGCCAGACAGTTTTTGTCAGAACACCGGTATACGTGTCTATTCTGCACAAGGTATGGACAAGTCCTGTGGGATCCATGCCTGGTTCATTTTAATTAACGTGAGCTTGTCCACATTGGCTCTGGACAGGCGGCTGCGCTTGTCTGTGATAACGCCCTCTGCCATGCTAAATACACGTTCAGATAATACACTGGCTGCAGGGCAGGCCAGCACCTCCAAGGCGTAAAGGGCAAGCTCAGGCCATGTGTCCAATTTGGAGACCTAGAAGTTGAAGTGGGCAGACCCGTCATTCAGTACGTGTAGGCGTGTGCACACATACTGCTCCACCATGTTGGTGAAATGCTGCCTCCTGCTAAGACGTTCCATCTCAGCTGGTGGTGCTGGTTGTTGTGGCGTGCTGACAAAGCTTTTCCACATTTCGGCCATGCTAACCCTGCCTTCCGAGGTGCTGGCGGTGCCCCGGCTGCGTTGGCGACCTCTTCCTCCTCCTCTGCCTTCGCCTTGTGCTTCCACCGTACCCCCGCTGCCAAGTGGGAATGCCACCAGCAGCGCGTCTACCAGCGTGCGCTTGTACTCGCGCATCTTACGATCACGCTCCAGTGAGGTAATTAAGGACGGCACGTTGTCCTTGTAACGGGGATCCAGCAGGGTGGCCACCCAATAATCAGCACCAGTTAAAATGTGGGAAACTCGGCGGTTGTTGCGGAGACACTGCAGCATGTAATCGCTCATGTGTGCCAGGCTGCCCAGAGGCAACAAAAAGCTGTCCTCTGTGGGAGGTGTATCGTCTGTGTCCTCTGTATCCACCCAGCCACGCACCAGTGATGGACATGAGCTGGTCTGGGTGCCACCCTGCTGTGAACATGGTTCCTCCTCCTCCATCTCCTCCTCATCCTCCACCTCGTCATCCTCCAGAACTGTGCCCTTGCTGCCGGACAATTGTGTACCTGGCGCTTGTTGGTGCAGGAACCCACCCTCGTAGCCGCTTGTAAATGACTGCCCTGAAAGCCTTGGAAATAAACCCTCCTCCTCCTCCTCCTCCTCCTCCTGTGCCACGTCCTCTTCCATCATCGCCTGAGGAGTTTTTTCAAGGAGGCATAGAACTGGGATAGTAACGATGAGAACGGCATCATCAGCACTGGCCATGTTGGTGGAGTACTCGAAACAGCGCAACAAGGCACACAGGTCTCGCATAGAGGCCCAGTTATTAGCGGTAAAGTGGTGCTGTTCCGCAGAGCGACTCACGCGTGCATGCTGCAGCTGAAACTCCACAAGCATGTGCAAGGTGGAGTTCCACCTTGTGGGCACGCCACATATGAGACGGTGAGCGGGAAGGCCGAAGTTACGCTGCAGTGCTGACAGGTGAGCAGCAGCAGGGTGAGAACGCCGAAAGTGCGCACAGAAGGCCCGCACTTTCTGCAGCAGCTCTGGCATATGGGGGTAATTCTTAAGGAACCTCTGGACCACCAAGTTCAGCACATGCGCCAGGCAAGGGATGTGCGTCAAACCGCCTAGGCCCAGAGCTGCTACGAGATTTTGCCCATTACACCACCAGGCCGTGCTTGAGGCTCACTGCCACCAACCACTCATCGGTCTGTTGTTCCATGTCCCTCCACAACTCCTGCGCGGTGTGGGTTTTTTCCCCCCAAACAGGAAAGTTTTTTTTTTTTTTTTTTCTTTTTGCCACTTCAGCGAAATCTTATGAGAGACTTAATTCAACTTAACAGTTCATCTTCGTCCCTTCTCCTTTTCACATCGTTGTAGCTTAAGGTCTGTACCATGAGTTCCCAGTCTACCCTGTGGAAAGCTTTTTCAGCGTCAATCGACAGGAGTAGACCTGGGGACCCACTTTCCTTTATCCTTTATCCTCTGAATCAAGAGGAGTGTCCTAACCCCATTATCCCTCCCTTCCCTACCTGGGATGAAACCCACTTGGTCGGGATGTATCAATGTGTTCATTAAGCCTTTTATCCGCCTTGCCAAAACTTTAGCATAGAGTTTTATGTCTGTATTTAATAGTGAGATCGGCCTATAACTAGAACACATCGATACATCCCTTCCCTCTTTTAGTATAACAGTGATCGAGGCAGTCGCCGCGTCCCTACTCAATCCATAGTCCAATCCCAGGTCATTGAAGTTCTGGCACAGTCTTGGAACTAGGATCTCCCCATATTTCTTATAATACGACATTGTGAACCCGTCCGGACCTGGGCTTTTACCTGGCGCCGAGTCTTTTAAAGCTTCCTTGATTTCTTTCTGAGTTATAGGTGCCTCTAGCCCTTCCCTCTCCTCTTCTAAAATGACTGGTAATTGTGCATTATTTAGAAAGTCTTTAGTTTTCCGGATTTTCTCCTCTAACGTGGAAACCATATTCTTTACTGAATACAGCTTCTTATAATAATTTTTAAATGTTTCTGCTATTTCTTTAGTCTCATACACCATTTCTCCAGTTAAAGTTTGTATTTTGTCTATGTAATTTACCGATTTTTTTTTTTGAAGGATTTTAGATAAATGCTTACTCGCTTTATTTCCCCATTTGTATCTCTCTTGGGCTATTCTGTTGAATTTTCTTTTTTCCTCTTGGTCCATATGTTCTTTCAGTTCCCCTCTTTTAATACCTAATTTTTGATATAAAATGGGTTGGGGGCTTAAATGGTTTTTATGCAATTGTTCTGCTATAGCTACTACCTCCCATAACCCCTTTATTTTCTCTGACCTCTCTTCTTTTTTTAACTCCTAGGGCTATTAATACTCCTCTCACGTATGCCTTATGGGCCTCCCACAGTGTTACTTATCAGGAAGTACTGCTCTATTTCTTTTTTCACCTTCTCTGCGTTTTCCTCATCCCTTAACATTGCTTTGTTTATTCGCCATTTATTGGGATATCTTTGGTTTCCTAAGGTTTTTAGTCTCATTGCCACCGGGGCATGATCCGACAGTGTAGCTATTTCTATTTTTGTTTCTGCTACTTCCCCCAATAGTCTGTGGTCTACCATAATATAGTCTATCCTAGAGTATGTCCCGTGCACAGGAGAGGGAGAAGAACGTAAAATCTTTTCTTTTTTGATGCTGCATCCTCCAAGCATCTACCAGCTGACATTTTTGTAATTGTTGTTTTAATGCTTTTAACTGTACGTTCCCTGTCCCCTGTACACGGGACATACTATCCACGCCCGGTTCCAAACAAAGATTGAGGTCTCCCATTAGGATCACATAACCCCTCTGGAAAGCCGTCAATTTTCCCAATACTTTAATTAGATATTTTGCTGGGTTCGTATTTGGGGCATAGATATTTGCAAATGTATATTCCGTTTCTCCCAGTTTTCCTTTTAGAAACAAAAATCTTCCCTCTGGGTCTGTCAGCCTCTCTTCTAATTGGAATCTTATTCCTTTGGCCATCCCTATTGCTACCCCTCTTGCTCTTGCATTAATCGTGTCTCCGTAATACCATGTCGGATAGTTTGCTGATAATATTTTTATGTTTGCTTCATGTGATAGGTGAGTTTCTTGTAGGAAAACTACATCTGCGCGATAGTTCCTAAGTTCATTAAGTATCTTATTTCTTTTGGCTAAGGTATTTAAACCTCTGACGTTATATGTCAGAAAGCGAGTTTCGGTCATCTATATATTTTTTTTTTTCCCCTTTAAAGTTATCCCTCATGCATATGCTTATCCTTAGTCCTTCTAGGCACTTTCTAACCAAGGTGGATGAGGTTCCCTCCCCCCTATCTCCCTGTCTTCCCTCCCTCCCTCCCAAACCCCCCTGACCCCCAACCCCCCTAACGTCTCCCTCCCATCCCCCCCCCTCCCTTCCTTCCCTGTGGGCCTCTCCCGACCTCAAATTCGCTGGTGGCCAGATATTCCATGGCCATCTGCGATTTCCTCCTAATGAGGTGGTTTCCCTAACTTGCCGCCCATGCCCATACTCCCATCCGAATAAGATATAAAAAAAAAAAAAAAGTAGGTGGTGTGTATGTGCATGCCGGTCGAACCCCAGCATTGGATCCTGACCATCTCCTTTCTATTGCCCACTCATCCTCCCCCCCTTCCCCCCACTATTTACCCCCTTTTCTTTCCCTCTCCCTCCCGCAATACAGAAAACTAAACCAAGCGGAAAGAAAAAGGAAATGTAACCCACCAAGCCATAGACCCTCTCCCTTCCTTCCCCTCCATCCCTCCTCCTTTCCTTCTCCTCCCTCCTATTAACCTTCTTCATCTGTCCAACCTGGCAATTCTAGTATCTGGAGGTCCAGCTTATTACAAAACTCTGCCAAGTCCTCTGGGAACACTAATCTAGCCGAAATTCCCTCTTTCTGTTCTATGAGACATGCTGGGAACCCCCAGTTGTACTTGATATTCTGTGTCCTCATCTGCTCCAAAAGAGGTTTCAAAAGTCTCCTTCTTGTCAGAGTTTCCGGGGCTAGATCCATATACAGCTGCACCTCCCCTCCTTCATATAGAAAAGGTGCTGCCCGTCGTGCCTTAGCCCATACCTCCACCCTATCCTCATAGAATCGGAATCTGGCTACAATGTCCCTTGGCCTTTCTTCCGCTGTATTTTTAGTTCTTCCTACCCTGTGGATCCTTTCAAACTTCGGAAAATCCTCTGGGGGTCTCTCTAGGAGGGGGTTAAATATTTTTTCCATTACTTTTCTTAAGTCTTCACCCTTTCTCTCTGGGACCGCTCTCACTCTCAAGTTCTGTCTTCGATTTCTATTCTCCTGATCCACCAGTCTATACAGGATTTTCCTCTGGTTACGTTTTGTTATTTTTGCCTGATCCTTTAGTTCGCTTAGTTCCTGGGTATGTTTATCCGTTTTTTCTTCAACCTCCTCAACTCTCGTCAGTAGATGGCCCAGATCTCCTCTAGGTGCCCCTGGAAGACGTCATCTGTGACGAAACGGCGTAGGGAGAGCGGCGTGCTGACGTCACTACACATCGCGCTGGACCCGGAAGAACACGGGCAGCAATACAAGCCGGCCGGCTATTTTACACGCTACTTTTAAAACGACTTTTTGTAAGTGCATCTTCTCTTTTTATTAAATTCTTGTGTTAAGAGATACACTATGGAGTCTATTTTTATTTATCCCCACATGATACCCATCTATGCCCTCTGAGGGAATCGTTATCCCATACTCCTGAAAACCCTCCAACCTCCTCCAGAGACCCGTGGCTGGGAGATAAGCCTAAAGCCCTTGTGATCTCTGTAATAGGAGATCTCTGGATTCGGTAAGAGGCAGCTGTTCTCGGTGGTGGAGATCTTTTTCTATTGGGCCACTTCTTTTCCTTGTGGTGTAATTGAGTGATGTCAACACTGAATTTGGTTACTTTCCTATGGACTTTATGCTAACTATTCAATTTGGCTATCGTTTATGGATTTTATGTTAATTATTTTTGTTGTTGCTATTTTTTATTTTATGTTGGGCTTTTGCCTGACTTGTGGTTCAACGAGATATATCCTCTCATTGGTTTATGTTTCGTCATAAGTACACTATTGTCATAAATTTTTCATTTATCACTTATTTTGCAATCAACTGATTTATCACTGTTATTTTGCTTATTATTTTTCACCACATCCCATCATTGGTCTGTGATAAGGTTTTTTTCTTGCAGCGCAGTCATTCATTTTGTTCCAGATCTCCTCTTAATGCGTTAATGTCCGCCTTAATTGCAGTCTCGAGTTTCAAGAACATGTCCATCATTTCCTCTTTCGTTGGCATTTGAGAATCTGTTCTTTGCTCTTCTACCCTGCTTATATCGGACTCACTCTCTGCGGTTATATCTCCTCTGGACTGATCTGGGGCATCTCCAGGTTTTGGGGCATTTCCTTTTCTTCTATCCGGTTTTCCTTGCTGTTGTTCCATTCCTTGTGGACTTGCTCCTTGATTCATGTATTGTTTTATCGTACTACTTGTTGTCTTCGGGGTTTTTGGGGCACTCCCCTTTATTGTTTTATTCGTAGTTTTACTCATCGTGCTTTTCTTTATTTTTCTTATTCGTTTCCCCAGCTTGTTTTGTTACTTTACCGTCTCCTCTGTCCGGGAGTTCTCTCCTTCTGCCCCTACTATGCCCAATAGGATTGATTGTATCGTTTGTCTGATGGTATCTAAATCCTTTCCTTCACAATTTTGACTTGCACCACCTTATCTTAGCAGCATACAGGCTGTATAGAGGATCGTAGATGGGGAGTGGGTACTCCAGTACGCAAAAGTCCAGGGGGGGTCCACTATTCCACATTCATCCCACCTTCTATTCCAACCCACACCCCGGTGCTCTAGCACCTTCGTAGGGTAGTCAGGGGGGGTATATAGGGATCAGAAAAAGATCCTGGTGGTTTCTGTTGTTATATAGGTTTTTAATAGCCCCGCACAATACTGCTCCTGGCTCCAGGTCCAATTTCCAAATAATCTATATTACCAAACATGTATTACCATCGCAGGGAAGAAAAAAAAATGATCCGAAACACAAAAGGGGGGGGGGGGGCAACCAGATGGGGGACTGTTCTTCCTCACCGTTATTTTTCCATCCGCTGGTTTAAATCCCCATTTTTTTTTTGCTGCGGTCTATTTTTATTTACCCCTTGATACAAGGTTTTTTTTTTTTTTTTTTATTTATGCATATGTTTTACCGAGTGTACCCGTTCTTATTCCTTCATTCCCCCCGGCACATACTAAAATTTCCCCACCGGATTGCGTATATTCATAAAAAATAGGAACAGTTTTTAAAGATACGGATTTCACAGTAGATAAATAAAACTCCAGTTCTTAATTTCTAACTGAATTTCAGGCAGCAAAAAGAAAAAGTTAAAGCTCAGGGTCACCTTCAGCAGCTCATGCCTCACATGATTTACTATATCATATAAAGAAAATGCCAGGCGCTCAAACTATATACTGAATACCTGTAGTACTTCCTACTGTAGTAGTTCACCCCTGCCCTCCTTGTCGGTCTGCACAATGGCGAAAGCAGCAGCAGTTGGCACCTGTGTTTCGTCATCATCCAAGACGTGCTGCGGTGGTCCTCCCATGTACTCATCATGAAACATAAGTGGTTGGGCATCGGTGCACCCAATCTCTTCCACTTCTGGGGCAGGGCTAGGTGGATGGCCCTGGGAAACCCTGCTAACAGAGTCATCAAAAAGCAGAAGAGACTGCTGCATGATTTGGGGCTCAGACTGATTGGCTGATTTGCAAGGGGGTGAGGTGAAAGACTGATGGACATCGGCTGCAGGTGCCAACTCTGAACTTTCATCAGGAGACTGGGTGGGAGACAATGTGAAGGAACCGGAGGCACTGTCAGCAACCCAATCTACTATCGCCTGTACTTGTCCTGGCCTCAACATTCGTACAGCCTCATTAGGCGCGCCGAAATACCGCTGCAGGCTCTGTCGCCTACTCGCACCTGAGGAAGGTGTTTCACTAGTGCGTGTAGCTGGCACAGATCGACTACGTCCTCTCCCTGCAACAGGAGCGCCATCAGCAGCACCACGACCTGGGCCACGTCCCCTTTTTGATGATCTCCTCATATTTTCAAAATGTATGATCTCGCCCTAAATGGGTGTTTTTGCAATAGGAGAATACACCCACAGTATGTAAAGCGTGTGTGACGGAACGTCCCTACACTCCTCTTGAGTGCGTTCGTCATATATAACTTCCTTCAAGTCTGGATATAGATATCAGATATTCCAACCGCTCCCAAGCACTAAACGAGACGACACTTGCTTTAGTTGCTCAACATGGACTGTGATTTTATTACAAAGCCAAGCTCACATTTATACAGAGTAGGAGAGGAGATCCCCCCTCCTGCTCATTTTACTCTAACAACACACCTGTAACAACTTAACATAAACTAATTAACTAATCCCTTTAAGCAGCCGATGTGACTCAGGATTTCACTACAGGCCAGACTTCCAGACTTGTTGTCACCGAGATAAACACAGTTGATTATAAATTATCATAATTACAACCACACAACATTTCATCACAATAGCAGGAGACCACCAGTAACAGACGGAGCATCTACCACATTGTACAGAGGACAATGTGATCAGCCATCTCAATTAACATCTTGAGTTCATGACACTAGCATCTGACAGTGTGTGTCCCAACAGCATGAGACACACACATTATATATACACATATATACAGCATGGAATCTGACTGGGGTTGGGGTTCTCCTCCACCTTGTGCCCCTTAAAATCCATTGCTTCCTGTGGGCACCCAAGTACACCGATTGTACGATCCGTGACAGGGAGTTGGCTTTTGCTGCGTCCTCATGCGGAAAAAAGAGAAGTCCTTCTCTGGTTATGTTTTTTGGTTTATTTGTGTTATCCCCCCAATTATCCTTTCACCCCAGTCTCACCTCTGACCTTTTTACTTAAACATCTACCCACCTGCCAGTCGATCTTCCATTACCTTAGACAACTTTTCACACTGCCTGGTTGCATAATAGTGTCACAATGTCAAATACCGCTACTCTTACATGATTTTCTATTTCCGGCACATATCCTCCTGGTACACCTCCCCCCATGAGAATCGTCTCATGGAATGTAAAGGGGCTTCGATCCCCCATTAAGAGACTCAAGGTGCTTCGTCACCTGAAACGACTCAAAGCCGATATCGCCCTTCTGCAGGAAACCCACCTAACACAACCCGACTATCACCGTATGCAAAAACTTTGGGTAGGTTCGGTCATAGGTGCTGATGCTGTAGCCCGTAAAGCGGGAGTGCTTATCTTGCTTCATAAAAACCTAGTCCATCAACTGATTTCTAGCGACGCAGACGAACAAGGCAGACTTCTTACGATTCGTTTAAAATTAGGAGACAGGGAACTTGCAATCTCTAATGTATATGCACCCAACAACCCGGGGAAAAATTTTTTTGGGGACTTGTCCACCAGACTTTTACACCACCCTCTTACCCCCCATTTAGTCGGAGGAGATTTTAATTCCTCCCTCCACATGACGGAAGATAGATCCTCCCCAAAAATTTCACCTAAGCAGACATTGGGCCTTGACCAAACACTCTTTGCCTCAACCATGGATTCCCTTCACTTCACTGATTTATGGCGACTTTCTAACCCATTGAGCAGAGAGTACACTTTTTATTCTATTCCCCATAAGGTGTTCACCAGGATCGACTACATCTTTGGCACTGATTCCGTACTCCCCCTAACCTCTGATGCACAAATTCACGAGATAGCCATTTCTGACCATGCCCCGATATCAATTTCCTTTACTGATGCTCCCTCACCTACTACTCCACGAGTGTGGCGCTTTCCCTCGTACCTTCACAATAATGAAGATTTCCGGCGATACATTGACAAGACTTGGAATGAATTTGCCTCGGCAAATGCCGTCCATGTTAATGACCCCAATCTTTACTGGGATGCGGGAAAAGCCTATTTAAGAGGCAGGATTATATCATATGCCTCCTCTTACAAGAAACATGCACTTTCCAAATATAAATCGACGAGCTTATGCCTTAAGCAAGCTCAGCTGGCTCTTTCCACCCAAGACTCTCCTGACAATAGAGACACCTGGCGCAAAGCCAAACTAGACTTTGACACTTGGGCAGATATCATAGAACTTACCAAGCGTGCACAAGCTGACGCAAACCTTTATAAATTTGGCAACAAAACGGGGAAACTTCTAGCCAGACTATGCAAAGGCCCTTACAAGCAAACACATATCACAGCCCTAAGGGATCAGTCAGGAACTATCAAAAAGACTCCACAGGAAATAGGTAAAGTGATGCATACATTCTACTCAGCATTATATGCGCCGGATCCAATTAATCGTGATGTAGCCCAGAAATTTCTAGACAAAATCACCCTAACTTCGGTCACCCCGGCCCAGCTAGAGAGCCTTAGCTTACCAATAACAGCCTCGGACATTTCTAAGGCCATACACCAACTAGCTCCTGGTAAGGCCCCGGGACCTGACGGCTTTTCCGGGGAGTTCTACAAGACCACACATGACACCATAGCGCCTACCCTCCTTAGGGTGTATAACACAATTTGGGAAGGGGGGCAATATCTGCCCTCCGGCTACCAAGCTATTATAAAACTGATTTCTAAAAAAGACAAAGATCCCCTGGACTCGGGTTCCTACAGGCCCATCTCCCTGCTAAATATTGATGCCAAGATTCTTTCAAAAATAATTGCCACGAGATTGGCCGATATTATCCCATCCTTGATTCACCCAGCACAATCGGGATTTGTGAAAGGGAGGACTGCGACGCTAAATATTCGTAAGGTAATTTCGGTCTTGGATCATGCTTCTAAACACAGGGGGGGGGACTTTGCCATTGTCACTCTGGACGCAGAGAAAGCTTTTGATAATCTTAGTTGGGACTGGCTCTCATTAGTTCTATCTAGGATGGGCCTTACAGGATCATTCAACCATCTTATAAAAGCCATGTACACTTCTCCTGCGTCCAGACTGGCAGTGGCGGGTCTCCTCACAGATGAGTTTCGGCTATTTAAGGGAACAAGACAGGGCTGCCCCCTTTCTCCCCTACTCTTTAATCTAGCACTCGAACCCCTCTCCAGATTCATTAACACCAAGAGACTTGCATGGGATACGATTTGGCGATCTTGAGATGAGATCTGCTCTTTTTGCAGATGAGGTACTAATTTTTACTCGCGACCCGACCTCCGACATGCCTGCTATTAAACACATGTTTGATGACTTCAGGTTATGTTCGGGACTAAGAATCAACTATGGTAAAAGTGAAATTCTCCCGCTGGGCCCCGGTTCTAACCCATCCTGGGCTTCCCACTCGCCCTTTTCCATAGCCAAGTCCCACATTACATATTTAGGCATAAAAATTGGTAAGATGCCTTCATCTCTTTACGTCTTAAACTACCCCCCGTTGATACATAAAATCATCCAGGACTGGAAAATTGGAAGGACCTGCCGCTATCGCTCCTCGGGAGATGTCACCTATTCAAAATGGTCAGTTTTGCCCCCTTTCTCCCCTACTCTTTAATCTAGCACTCGAACCATCCAGATTCATTAACACCAAGAGTGACTTGCATGGGATACGATTTGGCGATCTTGAGCTGAGATCTGCTCTTTTTGCAGAACCGAAGGAGGCATAGGTTTACCGAATGTTAGGCTCTATAACTTAGCCTGCTTGCTTAGGATAGGATTAGATTGATGACTTCAGGTTATGTTCGGGACTAAGAATCAACTATGGTAAAAGTGAAAATTCTCCCGCTGGGCCCCGGTTCTAACCCATCCTGGGCTTCCACTCAGCCTTTTCCATAGCCAAGTCCCACATTACATATTTAGGCATAAAAAATTGGTAAGATGCCTTCATCTCTTTACGTCTTAAACTACCCCCCGTTGATACATAAAATCATCAAGGAATTGGAAAATTGGAAGGACCTGCCGCTATCGCTCCTCGGGAGATGTCACCTATTCAAAATGGTCAGTTTTGCACGCCTTCTCTACCCTCTCCAAACCCTCCCCTTACTCTTGAAGCATAAAGATTGCAGCTTCTGCATAAAGCCATCTCTAAATTTATTTGCTCAAAAGAGACCGCGCATAGCCCTGCCCAAACTCCATCTCCCCAAAACCGAAGGAGGCATAGGTTTACCGAATGTTAGGCTCTATAACTTAGCCTGCTTGCTTAGGATAGGATTAGATTGGATACAACAGACTTCTCGATACTCTAATTTCTCTCTTGAATCTGAAATGGCTTATCCCTACTCACTAGTGGCCTTATTACATTGTCAATGGAAATCGTTACACTCAGACTTTCAACATAACCTCCGCTTCGTGACACAGCAATTGCTTGGAGGAAATACGAAAAAAGGAAAAACTCTCCCCTTATATGTCTAAGCACCTTCCTATACAAGGTAACCCCAGCTACACTCCCAAGGACCCCTTACATTTGATATTCGGCTATTGGGACAAGGCAAGGCCTCACTAACTTCTCTTCCCTATGTGATGCAGACACTGGACCTACCACTCCCATTTCTCCTACATCGCTCGACGGTTCGAGCTACCTAAACCGCACATTTTTTATTTTTGGCAATGCGTCAACTTTCTTCGCACCTCTTGTGGGGAAACTAAAGAGGTTTAGACCTTCTCTTCTGGACACTTTAATACACACTGGCCGAAACACCATCTCCGGCATCTACAAACCCCTACTCCGCAAGCTCACCCCCACCATTGAATCCTCTGCCACTGCTAACTGGGGAAAAGACTTCCCAGACCCAGAGCTCACTGACAAGCTGCTCATGCGATTTCTTATCAGATAAGACCTCCGACTGATACCATGTGAATACTGGCGGGAAACCCAGATGAAGATATTACACCGAGCCCATATACCTTTTCTTGTGGACAAGGGTCACCCTCAGTCTCTCCTCTGTCCCCTATGTAAACAGCCTAGACCCACCCCCCCCCATATTGAGTTTATCACCTGTCCAGCCAGATCTTTCTGGGACCAGATTATAGCCTTCATACAAAGCATAACTTGCTACACCTTCCCAAGGACCCCTTACTTTTGATATTCGGCTATTGGGACAAACAACTCCTAACCTGGTCCTCCCACACAGAGCTTATACATAAGGATTTGGAAAAAAAAATCCAGGGCCCATAATCGGTTGGCAGGAGGCTCGCATTTAGTCCTCTCAAAAAGCCTGTGTCCCGGCTAGGTCTGTCACATTTCTCCCCTTTCCGCAGGAGACTAACACAGGAGGAGACCCCAGACGGGTTGACTCCGAAGTTAGTCCATAGTTCCAGTCCTCTAATGCCTGTACCCACACAGTACCCCAAACAAATTATTTCAAACAGAGCACTCACCCAGCCAACCTCTGCCTCTCTCATAGAACATATCTGCCGCTGGGGAGAGGCCTGGACTGGTCCTTCTCCCTGGAGTCTTTTCAGCCGCTGGAGAGAAGACAGGGTGACTGGGCTCACTCCATCATGCTGTTGGGGATCTGGGCCGACCGCCCAGCATCCCTGGGGTATACAAGTGGGGACTGAAGTCTCATCCACCGATATCAGCTCAAGCTGCAGTTGTGAAGTGCAGATTGCATCCTCTCCTTGGGTCCTGAGCTGCTGCTCGGGAGTGACCACCACCTTCTCACCCTGGGCCTCCAGAACTGCCACAAGTGTGGGGCAGAGGTCTTGGACCCTCTGTCCGGTTGCCAGCACTTTATCTGGGTTGGTGTTATCATTCTGGGGCGCCGTCTGCTGCTGGACAGTGTGACCGATCGCCCCAGCTTCTTGAAGCTGTAGAGACACTGTAGGTGCTAGGCAGAGGCCAGCGGTGCTCTGCCCTGTTGCCAGTGATTCAGCTGGGAGTAGCAGCTTCACTACATCAGCTTGTCGCCGGAGAGAGGGGCCCACTGCCCAGGCTTCCTGGAACTCCACAGATACTGCTGTTGGTGCTGGGCAGAGCTCAGTGAAGTTTGGCCCTAATACCAGCTCTTCTGATGGAGGCTCATCAGGTTGTTTTTCTTTAGCAGAAAAGTCTATTAAATCCCCTGTCTCTACAACTGATGTCTGGGGATAGAGGTTCACCATCTGTCCATGGAACCTAGAAGATGCCATCGGTGCTGGGCAGAGGTTAGCAGAGCTCTGCCCTGTTGTCAGCACTTCAGCTTTGGGGATGGAAATCTCCAGATTTTCCACTGCCGATTCTCTGGCATGCTGCTGGACAGGCACATTCCTCCATCCAAGATCATCCCATGCAGAAACAGGATCATCAAGGTCAGTCAGCACTTGCTGCATCCGCCATAAGACCTCCGCATCCATAGCTGCAGGGGCAGGTTGGCAAAGCACACTGTTACTCTGCCACATTGCTGACTCTTCAGCCAGGATTTCCGAGTTGTCCACTGGCATTTACTTATAGTCCCAGGCAAAGGGAGCCCAACCCTGGCACTGAGCAGAGTCTAGCAGCCGTCTGTAGGCGATCTCCAGCTCCCATTCCTGATCGGCCAGAAACTCCAAATCTTCCAGTGCCCAGTGCACTTCCGAGATGTTCAGTAGCCCTTTTCTGAAATCCATGATTTCATCCAACTGCCACTCCAAATCACTCCCAAAGTTAGAGTCTCCTGTCAACTTCACATACAACAGTCCCAGGCCGCCATAGCTTAAGCCTTCCGTTGGGCTGTCATCTGCTATCCAAGTGCATGCTTGGGATACATGCCACCGGAGGGCTCTGTAACTCTCATCCAGCTTCATCTCTGCCCAGATCAGCCTGCTTAATTCAGCTGTCTGCTCCTTGTGCGGTTTCTCTCCCAAAAACAGCACCCGCAATCCATACTGCGACCAGTACCTTTCCTGGTTGGAGGGGAGAACTTTTCCCTGGTGACGCCGCTCAAGGGCTAGCGCTTCCTTCCAGAGTTCGCAGCGAATAGAATCAAACCATCCCAGCAGGACCTGCTCTGATACTGGTCCTCTGTGCTGTAGCTGCATCTCTCGCAACCTCCTCCTGAATTCCTCTTCCATGGCGGATGGTATCTGTACCTCTCCTCCTGTCCTGCTATCCGGCCCTTGGATCCAGGTGGAGGTTTGGATGTCCCAGACTGCAGGAAGCATCCCACTGCTTGCCAACAATGTGACGGAACGTCCCTACACTCCTCTTAAGTGCGTTCGTCATATATAACTTTCTTCAAGTCTGGATATAGATATCAGATATTCCAACCGCTCCCAAGCTCCCAAGCACTAAACGAGACGACACTTGCTTTAGTTGCTCAACATGGACTGTGATTTTATTACAAAGCCAAGCTCACATTTATACAGAGTAGGAGAGGAGATCCCCCCTCCTGCTCATTTTACTCTAACAATACACCTGTAACAACTTAACATAAACTAATTAACTAATCCCTTTAAGCAGCCGATGTGACTCAGGATTTCACTACAGGCCAGACTTCCAGACTGTCACCGAGATAAACACAGTTGATTATAAATTATCATAATTACAACCACACAACATTTCATCACAATAGCAGGAGACCACCAGTAACAGACGGAGCGTCTACCACATTGTACAGAGGACAATGTGATCAGCCATCTCAATTAACATCTTGAGTTCATGACACTAGCATCTGACAGTGTGTGTCCCAACAGCATGAGACACACACATTATATATACACATATATACAGCATGGAATCTGACTGGGGTTGGGGTTCTCCTCCACCCTGTGCCCCTTAAAATCCAGGGCCCATAATCAGTTGGCAGGAGGCTCGCATTTAGTCCTCTCAAAAAGCCTGTGTCCCGGCTAGGTCTGTCACAGCGTGTATCTCAAAAACTGCTAAACTGCAGAAAATGCTATTGGGAAAAAAAATGTCACTACAATTTTTTTTTGGGACAATATACAATAGAAGAAATATCGATCGATTGTATGTCACACTCCTGCACAAAGCACTGAAATATTTTATTTTTTGTTAATAGCAGAATACACGTACAGTGTCTAAAGCGTGTATGAACACGCAGAAAATGCTATTGGGAAAAAAAATGTCACTACAATTTTTTTTTGGGATAATATACAATAGAAGAAATATTGATCGATTGTATGTCACACTCCTGCACAAAGCACTGAAATGTTTTATTTTTTGTCAATAGCAGAATACACGTTCAGTGTCTAAAGCGTGTATGAACACGCAGAAAATGCTATTGGGAAAAAAAAATGTCACTACAATTTTTTTTTGGGACAATATACAATAGAAGAAATATCGATCGATTGTATGTCACACTCCTGCACAAAGCACCGAAATATTTTATTTTTTGTCAATAGCAGAATACACGTACAGTGTCTAAAGCGTGTATTAACACGCAGAAAATGCTATTGGGAAAAAAAATGTCACTACAATTTTTTTTTTTGGGACAATATACAGTAGAAGAAATATTGGTCGATTGTATGTCACACTCCTGCACAAAGCACTGAAATATTTTATTTTTTGTCAATAGCAGAATACACGTACAGTGTCTAAAGCGTGTATGAACATGCAGAAAATGCTATTGGGAAAAAAAAAACACAGCAAAATTACATTTTTTTGAAATGTTTTTCCAATAGCAGAATACACACAGAGTATGGTGTATCTCTTACTAAAATATGCAGTGCAGTGATGCTGCACTGAGCTTGCAGGTAAAACTTATATTTTGTCTGGCACTGGCCTCATGGCCCTATTAAAAGACTGTGCACTGCACCCCAACCAGGGTACAATTGATTTAGGAATCTCTTGAATAATTCTTTCTGCCTCTCTCTTTTCCTTACTAAAGACACTCTCTACTCTACTCTAGCTATGTAGATCGCTCACTGATATAACTAATTTGAAGAAAATTTAAGGAATGTGGACTGACTGACTTTATCAGACTAACTCCTAAAATCCTCTCTTAGCAACACAGGAACCTGTCTATAGCAGAGTGACGCTGTGTGCTGTGTGTCCGTACTATATATAGAGGCTGGGTCACATGCTGCACTGCCCAATCACAGCCATGCCATTAGTCGGCATGGCTGTGATCGCTTCTAAAGCCCCATACACACGGTCGGAAAATCCGACCACCAAATCCATCGGATTTGGTCCGACGGATTTAGTCCGACACTGGTGTTGCATACACACGGTCGGACAATGTTGTCAGAAAATCCGATCATTCTGAACGTGGTGACATTTGTTGCCTACGACGGGACTACGTAGAGGCTAGTAGCCAATAGCTTTGGTCTTGTAATGTGATCTGAGCATACGTAGCACTTTGTCCGTCGGAATTCGCTACACACGATCGGATTTGGTGTGATCGGACTTTGTTGTCGAAAAATCTATCCAGCAGGAGATAGGACTTTGTCCGTCGGACAATCCGATGGAAACTGTCCGATGGTGCCTACACACGGTCGGAATTTACGACAACATTGTCCGATAGGACAGAATCCATCGGAAAATCCGACCGTGTGTATGGGGCTTAAGGGCACACTAGTGAAACTAGCGTCGATTGGCTGCCCTGCAGCTTGTAAAAGGCGCCAATACATCGCTGAACATCGGACCCGAACCCAAACATACAGCCAATAGTTCGGGTTCGGGTCCGGGACCCTGACACCCAAAAATCCGGTACGGACCTGAACTTTACAGTTCGGGTTCGCTCAACCCTACTCCTGTTTACTCTCTACCGAAACCTGTATTACAGTATAAACCTTAATTAAATTTTAAAATCAAAATGATTTTGTCATACTTCCAAACACGAGTCAAAAGACCCCGAGCTCCTCCCACCAACTTCCTGCTGTACATCACATCTTGTAAATAACTTCCTGTCTTCTCAGCTCAAAAAAAAACCATCTAACTGGTTTATTTAAATATCAAAGAACAGTAGGGACGAGCTTCGATTTTGAGTCAAACTCATGTTTGGCTCGAACATTGCCTGTTCGCCTGTTCACTGAACAACAAACAATTTGGGGTGTTCGCGGCAAATTCGAAAAGCCGCGAGCACCCTGTAAAAGTATATGGGAGAAATCTAAAGTGCTAATTTTAAAAGCCTATATGCAAGTTATTGTCATAAAAAGTGTTTGGGGACCCGGGTTCTGCCCCAGGGGACATGTATCAATGCAAACAAAAGTTTTAAAAACTAACGTTTTTTCAGGAGCAGTGATTTTAATAATGCTTAAAGTGAAACAATAAAAGTGTAATATTCCTTTAAATTTCGTACCTGGGGGGTGTGTATAGTATGCATGTAAAGAGGCGCATGTTTCCCGTGCTTAGAAATGTCCCTGCACAAAGTGTAATTTTTGCAGGAAAAAAAAGCTATTTAACCACTTCAGCCCAGACCAATTGGCAGCCAAAGGACCAGGCCCCTTTTTGCGATTCGGCACTGCGTTGCTTTAACTGACAATTGCGCGATCGTGCAACGTGGCTTCCAAACAAAATTGTCGTTTTTTTCCCACAAATAGAGCTTTCTTTTGGTGGTATTTGATCGCCCCTGCGGTTTTTATTTTTTGTGCTATAAACAAAAATAGAGCGACAATTTTGAAAAAAATTTAATATTTTTTACTTTTTGCTATAATAAATATCCCCCCAAAAAATAAAAATTTTTTTTTTTTTTTTCCTCAGTTTAGGCCGATACGTATTCTTCTACATATTTTTGGTAAAAAAAAATCGCAATTAGCGATTATTGATTGGTTTGCGCAAAAGTTATAGCGTTTACAAAATAGGGGATAGTTTTATAGCATTTTTAATAATATTTTTTTTTTTTTTACTAGTAATGGTGGCGATCAGCGATTTTTATTGTGACTGCGACATTATGGCGGACACATCGGACATTTTTTACACATTTTTGGGACCGTTGTCATTTATACAGAAATCAGTGCTATTTAAATAGCACTGATTCCTATGTAAATGACAGTGGCAGTGAAGGAGTTAACCACTAGGGGGTGGGGAGGAGTCAGTGTGACGTGTTGTGTTTTTTTTTACAGTAGGGGGCGTGGCTGACGTCTGACGTCACTGATCTGCTGTTCCCGATGACAGGGAACAGTAGATCAGTGACAGGCAGTGTAGGAAGCGTGGGGAGAGGTTTGTTTACACAGACCTCTCCCCGTTCTTCAGCTCTGTGACCCGATCGCGGGACACCAGCGGCGATCGGGTCCGCTGGTCCCGCGGCCGTGGTCACGGAGCTCCCGTCCGGGTCGCGAGCGCGCCGGCGGCGGCGCGCCCGTGACCCCACGGCTAGGCAATTAAAGGGGACGTACCCGTACGTGCTTTTGCCTAGCCGAGCCATTCTGCCGACGTATATGTGCAGGAGGCGGTCGGGAAGCGGTTAAAATCACTATGAATTGTCGGCTCCCGTAATACAGAGAACAGTCATTGAAAGTCATTGATAAAAAAAAAAAAAGTGTGGGGTTCCCCCAAAATTCAATTACCAGGCCCTTCAGGTCTGGTATGGATATTAAGGGGAACCCCGGGTCAAATAAAAAAAATGACGTTGGGTTCCCCCTAAATATCCATACCAGACCCTTCAGGTCTGGCATGGATTTTAAGGGGAACTCCACGCCAAATTTAAAAAAAAATGGCGTGGGGGTCCCCCTCAAAATCCATACCAGACCCTTATCCGAGCACGCAACCTGGCAGGCCGCAGGAAAAGAGGGGGGACGAGAGAGCGTCCCCCCTCCTGATCCGTACCAGGCCACATGCCCTCAACATTGGGAGGATGCTTTGGGGGTCTGTGACCCCTCAAAGCACCATGTCCCCATGTTGATGAGGAGAAGGGTCTCTTCCCCACAACCCTGGACGGTGGTTGTGGGGGTCTGCAGGCAGGGGGCTTATTAGAATCTGGAAGCCCCCTTTAACAAGGGGATCCCCAGATCCAGCCCCCCCTGTTTGAAATGGTAAGGGGGAACAAAAGTACCCCTACCATTTCACAAAGAAAGTTTAAAAAATTGTTTAAAAACACACAGACACCGTTGGGAAAAGTCCTTTATTAAAAATAAAAAAAAATGTAAAAAGGTTCCAGCGGTGGTAATCCACTCTTGCTATCCAGCAATGGGTGGTCTCTGCTCCGGGGTCCAGCGATGGCTGATCTCTTCTCCGACGTCCAGCACAGCTCATCCTGTCTCCATGAAGACACTGTGGGAATCCCAGGTCTTAGCAGAGGAGGACCGGGCCACTCCGTCACCTGACCCCACCCCCCTCTGATGTAATGGAAACCTGCGTTACATCAGAGGGGGGCGGGGTCACCCGTACGTCACTGGGGAAACCCAGGCTTCCTCAGTGATGTAAGGGTGACCCTGCCCCCTCTGACGCAAGGGAAAAGCTGGATGTTGGAAGAGATCAGCCATCGCTGGAAACCGGAGCAGAGACCACCCATCGATGGATAGCAAGAGTGGATTACCACCGCTGGAATCTTTTTTTTTATTTTTTTAATTTTTAATAAAGGACTTTTCCCAACGGTGTCAGTGTGTTTTTTATCTATTTTTTACGCTTTCTTTGTGAAATGGTAGGGTACTTTTGTACCCCCTTACCATTTCAAACAGGGGGGGCCGAGATCGGGGATCCCCTTGTTAAAGGGGGCTTCCAGATTCTGATAAGCCCCCCACCCACAGACGCCCACAACCACCGGCCAGGGTTGTGGGGAAGAGACCCTTCTCCTCATCAACATGGGGACATGGTGCTTTGAGGGGTCACAGACCCCCAATGTTGAGGGCATGTGGCCTGGTACGGTTCAGGAGGGGGGGCACTCTCTCTTCCCCCCTCTTTTTCTTTGGCCTGGTTGCGTGCTCGGATAAGGGTCTGGTATGGATTTTGAGGGGGACCCCCCACACCATTTTAAAAAAAAAAAATTGGCGTGGAGTTCCCCTTAAAATCCATGCCAGACCTGAAGGGTCTGGTATGGATATTTAGGGGGAACCCCACATAATTTTTTTAATTTGACCTGGGGTTCCCCTTAATATCCATACCAGACCTGAAGGGACTGGCAATTGAATTTCGGGGGAACCCCACGCTTTTTTTTTTTATCAATGATTTTCAATGACTGTTCTCTGTATTTCGGAAGCCGACAATTCATTATAGCCGCAAGTGATTTTAAATAGCTTTTTTTCCTGCAAAAATGACACTTTGTGCAGGGACAGTTCTAAGCACGGAAAACATGCGCCCCTTTACATGCATACTATGAACACCCCCCAGGTACAAAATTTAAAGGAATATTACATTTTTTTTGTTTCACTTTAAGCATTATTAAAATCACTGCTCCTGAAAAAACTGCAGTTTTTAAAACTTTTTTTGCATTGATACATGCCCCCTGGGGCAGGACCCAGGTCCCCAAACACTTTTTATGACAATAACTTGCATATTAGCCTTTAAAATTAGCACTTTTGATTTTGAACATTCGAGTCCCATAGACTTTAATAGGGTTCCAAAGTTCACACGAGCTTTAGGTCTGTCCGCAGGTTCTGGTGCGAACCGAACAGGGGGGTGTTTAGCTCATCCCTAATGAACAGGAAGAGGGAGGGGGAGGGGAAGCCTTGAATAGTTTCATATTATGTCTATCAAGACGTTAAAAAAATCTATGGCTAACATCATATATACTTCAACAATTTAAAAAACTTTTGTCCAGGAAAGGGTGGAATAAACCCCCATATTGCAAATGGGAGGGAATCCCCCTTGACTCACATATCCCCTGGGCAGTCGAACCACAAGTTTTAAGTCCAAAATAACACAGAACAGTGCAACAAAAGCCAAAAACTGAAACTCCTGCAAAAAATGGCTCAAGGAGGTCAACCAAAGCCTTTCTTTTCTACTGCAGGCTATAAACAATTAAAAATAAAAATAACACACTGCTAAAAGTACAGAGACTCAGTTAAAGTTAGTAAATTCAGTGCAAAGTAGAGATTTCATAGAAAAAAAACAAAATTTAATGCAAAAAAATGCAAGTTTCACTGAAAAGTATGTAAAAAGTACAAAAACAGCCAATTAAATTCACTCAAAGCAAAATGGCGCTCAGAGACAAGATGCCCAGACCGCATGGCTACACATACACACAAAGGAATTGGAGCAGCTTCCACTCTGGAATGACTCACAGGCCAAACAGCATAAAATCCTTAAACTGCGCCTTTACAATCCAACATCGCATTTTTAAACCTGGCCTAAAAGCAGAGCAATTTCACCCAAAACACAGCGGACACAAAATGGTAGTTGCAACAAAAGGACCACATCAAGCCATGGCCGCATGGCAACCACAAGAGCTGGGCCGCATGGCAGACAGCAAAATGGCTGATGACAAAAGGACCACATTAAAATATCAACACATGAAATTAAGTTGTTGATCCCGCCAAAATCAAGATTTCTTCACTAGCTACACAAACTTTTCCCCACAAAGCCACACACCTGAGACACAACATGAACATATAGAACCATTTTAGGCTACATACCACTAGGGACCTTGGCCAACCAAACAACACAGGCTCTCCAATCACACAACTACGCCACATAAAACACACAATAACATGGCTCAAACATACACTTTTGTTTCCAACGTTCACACACTTATTCTGGCATCAGAAACCCATAGAAACAAGACATTTCAGCAGTGATGCTTGCATGCATGATCTTTTCATCTCAAAACAAAAGAGTTCTTCCCCCATGCTATTGTGCACAGGGAGTAGCCAACCTGGCTGCCCCTCCTCCGCCAAGCCACATGACAACCTCAAAACAAATTCAATCATCAGCCACCCAAACAAACTGCTCAGTCACACACACATCCCATGCTGCACCAAATGGATCTCATAGCAGAGGCAAATAATCCCAATCAATACCGACAAATCATACACAACATATGGTTACTTACACATAACAAACATACAATAAAAATCCCAGCATTATGCCAAAAGACAAAAAATGTGTTCTTTTGCAAAGCAGAACCTACCTAACACATCAGACAGCCTACTGATCTGTTTGTGAAGGAGGTTCTATTCACTCCTAAGGTCCTGGCCTGCCATTCTGACGTTGAGATTCTGCTATACGTTAAACGTAATTAATCTCACCTACGCTAATAAGCGCCCATTAGTCTAATGGTATAATACATCTTACCTATCTGATTCTCGCATATACCCAATGAAACAGACATTACCACAGGTTACGTCCTCATCTCAGCACGACTCCCTGCCGAGCAGTGCACTTGTTCTTTTATTCAAAGACAACAAAATAAATCACAAACAGGAAGTCCTGGCTCCAACAGCCAATCACTTCCTCCATGGGAAATGACAACACAGGATGTGACCAAACAAGGATATGGCCAAACAAGGATATGAGTTTATACAACAACTAATGACTACCGTTCCTGCTGATGGGAGACTATCTGCAGGTATATGTCATGGCACCCCAAATATGTTGATCAGGCATACAGGGGTGACACGAGAGCACATCTGCTAAACTGATAATGTCTTTGCAGAGCGAACACATCCCCCCAGACGAACGTCTGTGCAGAGGGGGGCCCACTTCCTCTGACACTACGGGGAAGCCATAGGGATGTCCCTGTGCGTCAGAGGGGGGGCGGGGTCACCCGGCGACGTCACTATGTGGCCCCGCCCTCAGTTATAAAAGAGCTGTCACCTGAGAGGATGGTCATTACGGTGGGTGCCTCCCATAGAGGTGGATCGGTGGCGGCGAGCAGGTTTCTTTTTTTTTTGGTCTGTCGGCGGAGCAAGAGAAGAAGAAGAAGACTTCGTGGGACAGTTTTATTTTTTTAATGTAATTTTTACCATTTTCACACTTTTTTTGTGACATGGTAGGGTCTGGTAGGGAGTTGAGGGGGACCCCCACGCCATTTTTTAAAAATTTTGGAGCGGGGTTCCCCTTAATATCCATATTAGACCTGAAGGGTCTGGTATTGAATTTGGGGGGACCCCCACACAGTTTTAATTTTGGTTTGGGGTTCCCCTTAATATTCATACCAAAGGGCCTGGTAATGGACTGTGGGGGAATCCGATGCCGTTTTTTCAATGACTTTTATGTGTATTGCTGGGACCGACAATTTATTATAGCCGCGAGTACTTTTAAATTACTTTTTTTCCTTTAGAAATGTAATTTTGTGCAAGGACTGTTGTAAACACGGAAAATATTCGCCACTCTACAGGCATACTACAGACACCCCCCAGGTACGAAATGGGGCAGGACCCAGGTCCCCAAACACTTTTTATGACAATAACTTGCATATAAGCCTTTAAAATTAGCACTTTTGATTTTTCATGTTCGTTTCCCATAGACTTTTTAACGGTGTTCACGTGTTCAAACTCATTTTTTGCCTGTTCGCATGTTCTGCTGCAAACCAAACCAGGGGTGTTCGGCTCATCCCTAATTAAAATACATCTTCATAAAATGTCCACGACACCATCTAGTTCAACCAACAAGAAAAAGATATTGAAAACCTCCATATACACAATGCTATACCTACAGTGGATCAAGGGGAAGTAAAAAAAAAAAACAATAAAGCATGATCCAATTAGCTCCAGTGGGGGGAAAATAATATTTTATGATCCCACATGAGGCAACTGGATTTTCCTTGGATCAGCTATCACTGGTGTTATTACCTCTAAATATTAATACCCAGTTAAATTATGTGCATTTAGCCTAGGTTTACACTGACAGTGGGCATTAAATTGTGCGAGTTCAGTTGAACTTGCACAAATTCATTCCTGCATGTCAGTCCTGACTTCGGGACGATTTCAGAGACATCTGTGAGGGTTTCTGCACAGATGTCTATTGAAATCTTACTCCGAAGTCGCCAAAAGTAGAACAGAAACTACTTTTGGGAGTCGGTGCAGCGCCGCAAATGAGGCATCGCATCGATTTGGAGGGTGCCATTGCCAGCGCCATCTGTCGATTTGGCATGCAATTTTACATGTCAAATCGCATGCCAAATCACTGCAATGTGAACCAGGGCTTAAGAAAGCATACAGGCCTTTTTTTTACAAAACAGTCTACTAAGCTGGACAGAACCAGATTTTTAGGGAGTCCATTCCACATTTTCACAGCTCTAACTGTGAAGAAGCCTTTATGTATATGGGGTTTAAATTTTATTTTCCTGCAGACATAAAGCGCGCCCCCTTGTCCTCTGTGATTACCTTGAAGCGGAGTTTCATCCTCAAAAAATATTTTTTAAAAGTCAGCAGCTACAAATACTGTAGCTGCTGACTTTAAATAAAGACACTTACCTGTCCAGGGAGCCCAAAATGTCGCCCCCCCAGGCTGATTTGGCTCGGGTGCAGGTACCGCCATTGCAACTAAGAGAAACCGGCAGTGGAGACTTCAGGCTTCCCAGCCGGGTTCCTACTGCACATGCGCGAGTCGCACAGCGCTTTCTGAATGGCCCATCGTCTTCTGGGACACACAGGTCCCAGAAGGCAGTGGGGGAACGAGAAGCGGCCAAGGCAGAAGAGGAAAAGGCATACCTCGCCGCGGCAAGGCTGGGAAGGAAGTACACCTTTATACGTAATAAAAGGTAAGAAAAAAAGAGAAAAAATGTATATTCAAAAATGAGAGGTGGAGGGGTGGTCTTTAGTTTAAGACCAAGTAGTAAAGTTGTGTGGAACTCCGCTTTAAAGTGAAAAAAATCAACACCAAGTTCACTATATGGACAACCTATTTATTTATACATGTTGATAGAATACATTCAATTTAGCTAATCTTACCTCATTGCTGGGCTCTTCAATGCCTCTTATCAGTTTGGTTGCCCTTCTCTGCACTTTCTTCAGTTCCCTGATAACCTTTCTGTGAACTGGTGCCCAAAACTGAACTGAATGTTCCACATTAGGTCTTATTAATGATTTGTACAGGGGCAAAATTATGTCTCTATCTCTCTGCTGTCTATACCTCTTTTAATACAAGAAAGTATTTTGCTTGCTTTAGAGACTGCAGCTTGGCATTGCATGGTATTTTTAATTTCAATAAGTTTTTATTGTTTTCCATAAAGGCAAAGTGAGAAGTACAATACATATTGGATTCACAATAGCTGGTCCCATCTACTATTATTGCATATCAGACACGGTACATTATAAGAAGAGAATAGTAATTATTACTTATCCAAAACCTACGCTTGGTAGATTACAATTTGAAAAAAGGAACATCTATGACATCAAATTCCAGTAAGAGTTTAGTTATCCGTATCATGTTGTTAGTTTTAGATCAATATACTTCTTTAACATAGCATAAGTAAGATAATAAATAAGCTAACCAACCAAAGAAAAAATAAATAATAAGGCAATATCAATTAAACCTTTAGACACAGTCTGATATCACAGGCTGTTCATGTATCAATTTTAGGAGTTTGGAAGTCTTAGATGCTGTGAGTGCTACCTATGCCAGGGGTGCCAAAGCTCAGTGACCTTCAAGTGATTGCCTGTACTATATGCAAATAGTATTTCTTTCAAAATGTTTTTATTGATAAGATTTCAAAGTTGAGACAGAAGAGAATCATGAAAAACACATCCAAATGGCACATCTTGAGCAGTATATAAAAAGGGGATAACATGGAACAGTCTAGCTAACAACTGTATATTTAGGCCCAATCTCTGTCCACATTGAGGAATGGAGGAAGGCTAGAGGAGAGAGGAGGCCCCCGGGAGGCACCCCTAATGGGAGCATACTGTGCCCTGGGGACGCTCCCTCACTCCTTGCAACTAGCAGGAAGAGTCTGAGACAAATAGTAAGACCTGCCCGAAGGTGAAGAGCCTCTAAAACCTAGAAAGGGTAAAAAACATGTTTGAACAAGATGAATGCAACTGAAGAGTTGATAGGAAAGTGAAAGGTGAGAAGAAAAAAAGAAGGTGGGGGGCAATCACCTAGGAGGAGATGAAGAGTAATTGGGTACTTGGGGTATCGTAGTAATGGGGATCCTGACAAAGTGCTCCCAGGGTTCCCGAATAGCTTCAATTTGGATGTAGAGTCTGTTAAAATGATGGATAATTTTTCTTGGGTCATAATCCATGATAGTTAGCGAATGTCAGCTGCAAGGGAGACCCTGAGTTTCTTCCAAGCTTTAGCAATAGTTATTTTGGCACCAGTCAAGATGAAGAGAATTAATTTACGGGTGTGTTTGTGAGTCTTTGACAAGTCGTTGTTCAAGAGGGCTATGGTTGGGGTTCTAGGGAGTAGACAGTCAGTGAGTTTAGAGATCAAGTAAAAGATCTTTTTCCAAAAATGACTAATTCGTAAGCATTCCCACCATATGTGGGATATGGTACCCCTAAGGTGGCATTGTCGGAAGCATAGGGGATTCACTGTTGGGAAAATGGAAGCCAGCTTAGTAGGAGTATAATGCCATCTGGACATTACTTTGAGATTAGCCTCTATTAGGGAGATGTTTAGTAAACCACCATAAGATCTGGAGTGGACCCTCTTTTTAATATTCCAACGTATCTGAAGTTCATCTTCCCGGGCTATCATGTAGGAGGATTTGTCGGTTGGGTTGGCCAGAGACTGATAGATTACTGTGATGCCACCCCTTACTTTCCTCTGGCTGACTGCACCATCTTTCGTAGGCTGTAAGGGAGGGGGGGGGGGGTTGGTTTGTTGGTCCAATTTTTGTTTAGGAAATGGGTAATTTGTCTGTGTCTGAAGCTTTCCAAGTCTGGAAGTTCCAGAGTGCTCACACAGTAGTACAGGGATAGAGGTCCCATGGAATTAAAGAAGTGGCCATTCCAGAACATTTCAGCACCTGAATGACCTTATGTCTAGACCAGGAGAAGAGTCGGGGGTTGTGAAAAATGTGTGCCAGTGGGTGTCCCATAGACTTTAACGGTGTTCGTATGTTCGTCTGAACTTTTTGCCTGTTCTGGTGCGAACCAAACCGGGGGGGGGGGGGGGGGGGTGTTAGGCTCATTCTTAGTTAGAAGCTGATTTGCTACCATGAACAGCTATGCCAGAATTAGCACTCTCCAACTTTAATAAATCAACCCTCTGGTGAGCTATGACAGAAGGGTGTCCAACTGTTGCCTGAGCAATCTGTTTAACACATGAGTGAGGGAATAATAGAGTCAATGGAAGCACCACAGGCAACAGTGATGCATGTTTGTTGAAGTACAAGTGAGAGAACAGTCTTACAGCTGATCTGTAAAACCACAAGCACTAAATCAGCGGCAAAAGCTTGTGAAGCCCTTGCATTCCACAATTTTTGATCTTTTAGGTGACTTTGAACCTTGCCGGAAGTCTTGCTTCAGATTTTGTATTTCACCCATCAGCTCCCTGAATAATAGAGTAAAAGTTTTCAGAAACCGATGGGGATATCCTGTTGAGTATTGAAATAAATCTTTGGGTTGAATATTTACTGAGAGATTTGCCTATTAAATCTTTGATACAAATAGAAAATTTAAAGAATGAGGTTTGTTTTTGTAGCTTGGGCATGTCAGTAGCTGAGGGCTGTAGAACTGCTAGTCTACTTCTTTAGCCATAGAGTGCTGTTAACTGATTTATCGTCAGCTTAGACACATCGTATTAGCAATGTGTCTAGGCTGACAATAAATCAGTACAAAACTGTCCGTGAATGCGGATTCACTAAACTTATAAATTCCTTAGTTACAAGAAGGAAGGGACAGAAAACAGATCTACTTCGAGCAAACAAGTACTACATGAATTCAAGTAAAGATTTTCCCAACTGGGTGCCTGCACTAATGGATATTTCACACATCCTTACATAAATGTCCCCATATTTACTACTTAATTTTCAATAATCAAGAGCAGTTTTAAATTTAGTAAACACTGAAGTTGCTATTAATGGAAATTAACTTAATCTACAGTTCTGCAGAATTTGCAGAAAAAAAACATCTGTCAATTGGATCATTATGGTAATTTTTTTCATTTGTTTTTTAGCCCTACATTTACATTTTGTATTGTGACATACAAATCTACATATCTGATCGTTTTTTATGTCACAGATATTCATTGTCATATAGTACATACTGTACAGCATAGCTAATAACTTCCATAGCATTTACATAGAATAAACAGTGCAGGGTGAAATGTATCAAGCGTCAGTTTGCTGTTATTAGTTGATTAATAAAAGATCCTTTTGACCATTAGGGATCAAAAACATGGATAGCCTAAAGAGCAGTAAAAACATTCAGTTGAGCATCAGTTTTACTGTCTACTGAAGAAATATATTGAGCCACTCAGGGCTTGCCATAGGGGCAATGCTTTGCTCTGTGGTCTTAGCAAAATGCAAACCCCCTGTCATGTACACCAGGCAATACCACCACCAATTATGATTCTTCAAATCAATGGGGCCACTGCGCAACCACGCTGAAATCAAGTGCAGTTCATGTAGTTGCGGCACAGTGGTTCTGCCCTTTCTGGGCTAAAACAGGCTTTAAGGAGGCAAGCTGTCAACCACCCTCTAAAAGCAATCCAGCATTAATCACTTTCAGAGGGGTGACAAAGGATGCCACTTGTGTGAATGAACCTATAAGCAGTTCATTCATTGATTGTCAGCCCAGTGTATAGTCACTGGCTTTCACATGAAAAAGGAAAATGTGTAACCTAAAACATAATGCCACTCATAATGCAAAGTGCATCGTTTACCTAATACCAGGTTATACATGCACACACAAAATACTTTCAAACGAAACTTTTAGCAGATGAAAAAAAAAGGATAATGTATGATTGTTTATTTATTAATATAAAAAAAATGAAGGTTTAAAAGCGACTTGCATAAATACCTAAATGTGTCTTTATATTAGCCTCCTGTGATCTAAAAGGCAACCATGCTCTGCTTCAGTGCCCATGTGCTGGCAATGAACTGACAGGAACAGAAAACAGGAATGACCTAATCATTTTGCTATTGCTGCACAAAGGATGCTCTATGGCCTTTTTCATGCTTAGTTGTTTTTACAGTCAAATTCAATTATATCCGTACGCCCTTCATTTGATATTGTTCCTGCATGAAATGTGAATACTAACTGGAGTTGAGATGGCCCCCAAAACATTAGAGGACATCACACTTTTTCCAAATTACCTAAATTGTTAAATTAGCTAGTACTTTTGGACACCGTAATGTCTGATTTGCAAGACCACATTTGTTTTTTTTGGTACATCAGGCCCATAGTGTGCTCTTGTGAAAAAGAAATTACGAACAAATAAACATTATAAACGATTAAAGGTGAAGTGTCATTACTCTTAGTGATCCTCTTACCCAGCACTTCTATGAAATAACAACCTGTCTCAGCTCTGCCTTGTGTGCCCTGCCTAGCACAGCATCATTTTTACAATCATCCCAGTCCTGTACTGTGCCGTTCAAACATATACACGATGTGCATTATTCATTCCAATAAAGACCATTCACCACCTGCACAGGTAGTGCATGGAACCTAAAAATTCATTGATTATCCTTATATTTTTTTTGCCCACGTATGCAAATATGAATATCTATGCCTGAAAAGCTTTTTGAATACAACTTGGAATATATTTTAAAAGAAAACATAAAGTTGTCTATAGAAAAGAATGTTCTTTGGTTTTGATATTTCTAATGTCATACTTCTTTATGTAGTTAAAAATGCAATTGTTGAAAGGATGTTGAATCCATTAAACATGTTCATATGCTTTTCAGATTTGAAATGCACATTTTCAGAAAATCTGATTTAATTAGTGCCTGCAAAGCACTATAGTTTAAAATGTTCAATTCACTGTATTTAAAGGTCATAAGATATTTAAGCACTTTCTAGAGTTCTATGCTGCACAGATATACTCTTACAAAATGGCAGGTCCTTTAACCCCTTGACCACTGGGCACTTAACCCCTTCCCGCCAAGCGTACACAGATGTGTGGCCTCGGCTTTCGGGGTTATACAGGGATGATGCCCGCAGCTGCTGGCGATCGGCTTTCCAGGGATAACAACCGATGTGACTAAAAGCCGCTCAATTGTCATCCCGGAGGAGCAGGAGGGAACATCCCCCTCCCGCAGCCTCCCGCCACTCTGCCCGGGCCTCCCATCCCACCTGGAGACCCGATTCACGATCCGGCTCTTCCAGCGCCTAGTGACAGACTGGAACGAAGCAATAAATGGCTTTGTTCCAGTCTCATGAATGTAAACACGGAAGTGACGTCAAGGCGTCACTTCCGGGTTACCCGGCTGCCAATGGCGCCGGATTTAAAAAAAATATACAGTATTCAGATTTGCAGTTTTCGGCAATTTGAATACTTTCAAGTGCAAAGGAGGGATTGGAGGTCTTTTAGACCCAGATCCCTCCATAAAGAGTACCTGTCACCACCTATTACTGTCACAAGGGATGTTTGCATTCCTTGTGACAGCAATAAAAGTGATTATTTTTTTTTTTAAAACACAATTTAATAAAATAAAAAAATAAAAATAAAAAATTGAAAGCGCCCCCGTCCCCGCGATCTAGCACATCAAAGAAAACACATACATAAGTCACGCCCGCATATGTAAACAGTGTTCAAATCACACATGTGAGGTATCGCCGCGATCGTCAGAGTGAAAGCAATAATTCCAGCACTAGACCTCCTCTGTAACTCTAACCTGGTAATCAAAAAAAGTGCCTATGGAGATTTTTAAGTACCTTAGTTTGTCGCCATTCCACGAGTGCGTGTAATTATAAAGTAACTTTACTGTTTTGTTTTTTTCAAATTCATGAAAATGTCCCTTTTCCCAAAAAGTTGCGTTTAAAACACCACTGTACAAATACCGTGTGACAAAAAATATTGCAACAATCGCCATTTTATTGTCTAGATTCTCTGCTAAAAAGAATATATATAATGTTCGGGGGTTCTTAGTAATTTTCTAGCAAAAAATATGTATTTTAACTTGTAAACACCAAATGTCAGAAATAGGCTTAGTCATGAAAGGGTTAAACCCCCTTCCTAACCTGACCAATTTTTAGTTTTCGGTGCTCTCACATTTTGAATGACAATTACTCAGTCATACAACACTGTACCAATATGAAATTTTTGTCCTTTTTTCACACAAATAGAGCTTTCTTTTGGTGGTATTTAATCACCACTGGGTTTTTTATTTTTTGCGTTATAAAAGAAAAAAGACCAAAAATTCTGTTAAAAAATGCATTTTTCTTTTGTTTCTGTTCTAAAATTTAGCAAATTAGTAATTTCTCTTCATACATTTTGGCCAAAATGTATACTGATACATATCTTTGGTAGAAATAACCCAAATCGGTGTATATTATTTGGTCTTTGTGAAAGTTATAGAGTCCACATGGTGCCAATCTCTGAAAATTGATCACACTCTATGTACTTGATCTGATCTTGAGACCCTAACAAGCCAGGAAAGTACAAATACCTCCCAAATGACCCCTTTTTGGAAATTAGACATTTCAAGGTATTTAATAAGAGGCATGGTGAGTTCTTAAATGGTGAATTCTTTGCAAAATCAAGATTTTTTTTCTTTTTTCTTTTTCACAAAATTGTTATATTAGCAGGTTATTTCTCACACACAGCATATGCATAGCACAAATTACACCCCAAAACACATTCTACTACTCCTCCTGAGTATGGCGATACCACATGTGTGAGACTTTTACACAGCGTTGCGATATACAAAGGTGCAACATGCAAGGAGCACCATCAGGCGTTCTTGGAGCATAAATTACACATATAATTTCTTTACTACCTCTAAAGCCCCATACACACGGTCGGATTTTCCGATGGAAAATGTCCTATCGGACAATGTTGTCGGAAATTCCGACCATGTGTAGGCTCTATCGGACATTTTCCATCGGATTTTCCGACGGACAAAGTTTTATCTCCTGCTCTCAAATTTTCCGACAACAAAGTCCGATCACACAAATTCCGATCGTGTGTAGCTTAGTCCGACGGACAAAGTGCCACGCAGGCTCAGAAGAAATTCTGTGACGGAAGCGCTCGGTCAGGTAAAACTACCGTTCCTAATCGACACAGCACATTCGTCACGCTGCAATGTTAAAATGTGTTTAATGCAGCGCATTCTCTTTTTCTTTACAATGCAAGAAGAATGACGTGTTTTGGCTGCTCCTATTCACACTGACTTCTCACAAACTTCTTTATTTATTCTTTTTCAAGATTTATTGGCTAGATGTCTTTTATTCGTCAGATCTTAAGAATGTTTGTTATATTTTTTGGAGGATTTGTCATTTCAATTATTTTTTTTTTAATACATATTTCCTTTATTAATTTTTATTTTTTTTGAGGGGGGTTGTGTGTCTCAACTTAGCCAAACACCATTATTATCATTTGTATTTGTAGTCTAAATTCACTAGGAGGTTGTTTGTTGTTGGTGCCCCTTGTTAATTGGACTTTATGATTTGTGAAATGTACCTGCCTACTCACAAATAAACTGTCATTGTTGAAAAGTAAAACACATAGGCAAGGATTTTTGGAATTCAAAAATACCTTTATTTAGGTCTCAGCAACAAACCAAAGAGGAACGCAGCGATGGAGAAACTTGGGAAATTTGCAAAGCCTTGGACCCCCAAGGCAAACATCATTTTTTTAGGTTCAAAAATTGGTGGCCTGAGGAGTACGTATCTTAATAAGGGAGTGCTATCTGGTCCTGAAGTTCAAAACATCCGGAACTGCAGCAGATGCCATCTAGGTCCCCAGGCTCTGGTCATACGAGAGGCTCCATCTTCTCTCAGACCAGACTGAATCCAGGTCGTCACACTCTGGTCTTCCTTCCACGCTTCCTTGCACGCTGTGGCTGTGGTGCTGGAGGTGTGGCAGAAGGAGGAGGAGGAGGCGGAGCATGGTGACTCTCGCAAACATGCGTTGCTGGGGTCCTCTCCCCAGCCACCCCCTTATTTAGTACCTTGAGGATGACCTCCTCACACATGCTGCATTGCCCCGCCTCCATATCCTTCATTTTAGTGGCAACCAAGGAGCCAAAGGCCTCCTCGTAGGTGGGTGTGGCATGTAGTGACACTGAAGCCTCTCTTATCAGCCGGAGCGATGACTCCCCCACACCCCCCCTTTCTCGCCCTTTTGTAGGGAAGGCGGAGGGGAGGGACTTGGGATACAGTCAGGCTCCTAGGCCTACCCACCTCTTGGCTGCCACTAACCCCTGCCTCCTCCTGACTGCCACATTCCACAGCCACCTCCTGGCTGAGGTCTTCCTGTGTATGAAAAAGGGACATAGTTTGAGTTTTTTGTTCATCAAACACACACAATTTTCCTCTATTGACTGTTGCAAAATGTTTACAAATAGAAAACCATACAATTCTCAGCCCAGCAGTTTAGATTCTTGCCCCAAATGTCTCCAACACTACTGTCTGTTGATATGTCAAACACGTTAGGAAATAAGCAATTGGGGATCCTGAATTAAGTGAACATCATTCATTTTTCACAAAAATGGGTACAAAACTACTATACCTGGCTCAAGCTGGGCTCCTCCACCTCTTCCAGACTGGAAGGCCCAGGTTACTCCTCGGAAGCCTCATCAGGGGTGGCCTGCGTGGAAGGACGTGTGGAAGGAAGAGTCGAGAGTGACTCCCTGAAATCAGCCTGGTCTTTGAGAAAATGGAGCCTGTCATAGTACCAGAGCCTGGGGACATAGACCTGATCTGCTCCAGTTCCAGATGCTTGGGACTTCAGGACCTTATTGCGCTCCCTGAAATACGGCTGCCAATTTTTATTCTTAACTTCTCAATGGTTGCCTTGGGGATCACCGGCTTTACAAATTCAAGAAGTTTCTTCTTCGCTGCGTACCTCTTTGGTAGGGATGAGCCGAACACCCCCCCGTTCGGCTCGCACCAGAACCCGCGAACGGACCTAAAGTCCGTGCGAGCTTTAGAACCCTATTAGTTATAATGGATGCGAACGTTCGAAATTAAAAGTGCTCATTTTAAAGGCTAATATGCATGTTAATGTCATAAAAAGTGTTTGGGGACCTGGGTCCTGCCCCAGGGGACATGTATCAATGCAAAAAATTTTTTTAAAAACGGCCGTTTTTTCAGGAGCAGTGATTTTAATAATGCTTAAATTGAAACAATAAAAGTGTAATATTCCTTTAAATTTCGTACCTGGGGGGTGTCTATAGTATGCCTGTAAAGGGGCGCATGTTTCCCGTGTTTAGAACTGTCTCTGCGCAAAGTGTCATTTTTGAAAGTAAAAAAGCTATTTAAAATCACTCGCGGCTAATGTTAATTCACGGCTCCCGTAACACAGAGAACAGTGATTCATTGAAACTCATTCATAAAAAAAAGTCATTGATAAAAAAAAAAAAAAAATAAAAAAAAAAAGCGTAGGGGTCCCCCCAAATTCAATAACCAGGCCCTTCAGGTCTGGGATGGATATTAAGGGGGATCCCAGCCCAAAAAAAAAAAAAAAAATGGCGTAGGGTCCCCCTCAAAATCCATACCAGACCCTTGAGGTCTGGTATGGATTTTAAGGGGAACCCTAGCCAAAAAAAAAATGGCGTGGGGTCCCCCTCAAAATCCATACCAGACCCTTATCCGAGCACGCAACCTGGCAGGCCGCAGGAAAAGAGGGGGGGACGAGAGCGGCCCCCCCTCTCGCCTGAACCGTACCAGGCCACATGCCCTCAACATTGGGAGGATGCTTTGGGGGTCTAAGACCCCTAAAGCACCTTGTCCCCATGTTGATTAGGACAAGGGCCTCTTCCCCACAACCCTGGCCGGTGGTTGTGGGGGTCTGCGGGCGGGGGGCTTATCGGAATCTGGAAGCCCCCTTTAACAAGGGGACCCCCAGATCCCGGCCCCCCCCCTGTGTGAAATGGTAAGGGGGTACAAAAGTACCCCTACCATTTCACCAAAAAAGTGGCAAAAATGGTAAAAATGACAGGAGACAGTCTTTGACAATTCCTTTATTAAAATCTTCTTTCTTCTTTCTTCATCCTTCGGATTCTTCATCTTCTCCTTCCTTCATCTTCTTCCATCTTCTTCTTCCATTTTCTTCTTCCTCCGATCCGCTTCTTCTTGCGCTGGTCTTCTCGTCCTTCTCGTCCGGCATCTTCTTCCGTCGGCGTCGGTGTCGGTGTCTTCTTGGGCCGCTCCGCGCAATGGGAGGCTCCCGCTGTGTGAGGCTCCGCTCCATCTGACAGGTCTTTTAAAACGGAGGGCACCTGGTGACCCCGCCCCCCTCTGACGTCATGGGGAAAGCCATCATGGAATTCCCCATGACGTCCCTGTGCGTCAGAGGGGGCGGGGTCACCAGGTGCCCTCCATTATAAAAGACCTGTCAGACGGAGCGGAGCCTCACACAGCGGGAGCCTCCCATTGCGCGGAGCGGCCCAAGAAGAGACAGAGACACCGACGCCGACGCCGACGGAAGAAGATGCCGGACGAGAAGGACGAGAAGACCAGCGCAAGAAGAAGCGGATCGGAGGAAGAAGAAAATGGAAGAAGAAGATGGAAGAAGATGAAGGAAGGAGAAGATGAAGAATCCGAAGGATGAAGAAAGAAGAAAGAAGATTTTAATAAAGGAATTGTCAAAGACTGTCTCCTGTCATTTTTACCATTTTTGCCACTTTTTTGGTGAAATGGTAGGGGTACTTTTGTACCCCCTTACCATTTCACACAGGGGGGGGGCCGGGATCTGGGGGTCCCCTTGTTAAAGGGGGCTTCCAGATTCCGATAAGCCCCCCGCCCGCAGACCCCCACAACCACCGGCCAGGGTTGTGGGGAAGAGGCCCTTGTCCTAATCAACATGGGGACAAGGTGCTTTAGGGGTCTTAGACCCCCAAAGCATCCTCCCAATGTTGAGGGCATGTGGCCTGGTACGGTTCAGGCGAGAGGGGGGGCCGCTCTCGTCCCCCCCTCTTTTCCTGCGGCCTGCCAGGTTGCGTGCTCGGATAAGGGTCTGGTATGGATTTTGAGGGGGACCCCACGCCATTTTTTTTGGCTAGGGTTCCCCTTAAAATCCATACCAGACCTCAAGGGTCTGGTATGGATTTTGAGGGGGACCCTACGCCATTTTTTTTTTTTTTTTTTTGGCTGGGATCCCCCTTAATATCCATCCCAGACCTGAAGGGCCTGGTTGTTGAATTTGGGGGGACCCCTACGCTTTTTTTTTTGTTTTTTATTAATGAATGACAGCTCTCTGTGTTACAGGAGCCATCAATTCATTAGCCGCGAGTGATTTAAATAGCTTTCTTCCTGCAAAAATGACACTTTTTTGCAGGGAAAGTTCTAAGCACAGGAAACCTGCCTCCTTCACAGGCTACCTATAGACACCCCCCAGATGTGATACTGCAATGCTGTTCTAACAGCATGCACACACATATCCCCAGAAATAAAGCACATATTGTTGTCAGCAGTCAGCAGCACACTGACACGCTGACACTGTGAGTGAAACATAATATGCGAGGCCGCCGCCGCGGCGGCCTCTTATACCGTGGGGCGTGTATTAAAGCCCCTGAGCTATAATTGGCTACAGGCATCCTGCCTGTAGCCAATTATGGCTCTCCTCGCTGCCGGCGCTGTGATTGGCCAAGCATGCGGGGTCACAGTGCATGCTTGGCCAATCATCAGCCAGCATTGCACTGCGCGGGCCGCAATGCATTGCGGGGCTGCTCGCATCACACGAATTTGATGCGAGCGGCCCCAATAGTTCTGGGCTCGCCGAGCGAGCGAACACCCGGTGCTCGATTCGAACATGGGTTTGAATCGAACACCGGGCTCATCCTTACTCTTTGGTTTGTTGCTGTATTCGGGGTGTTTTGCCTGCCACAAAAGGGTCAATTCCCGATATTTTTCAATGAAGAGGGGGAGAAAACTGACGTCATTGAAGCCATCCATCTTCTCTGCAAGACACAACACCACACAAAACACTATAAATAATGTCAGGCTAAACTCTCCTAATCTTCTCCATAAATAAGCCTCAAGGTCTAAGCAGTCTAGGCTAGTGATGTACCAAGTTCAAATTGTACCTTTGTTATAGCGATCGTCTCGTGCGTCAGCTCTCTCTCCCCTCTGCTCACAGATCGTCGCTACGACACACGCGTGTGACGTTTTATATACAGTGCGCATGCGCCCGCCCCTGACAAGTGCGCATGCGCCCGCCCCTGACAATATTTCTCGTCTATTGCCCACCCCTTCTCTTTACGGCGCAGTGGGGAGAGCACATGGCGGGGACACAGCAGGTGCGCCCTAAATATTACAGCAACGAGGAGGAGGACGAGGAAAGGCCGGAGACAGAAACGTCCCGATCCCGGAGGCTTAAATTTAAGGCCTCCAATATGTCTTTTGGAGAAAGGTTGGAGATGGTGGACATATTGAAGAGGAGCGACTATGATGGGAAGTATGGGCCTTACCTCAACCCAAATGTCAGAAAGGCCAAGATCATGTCTAAAGTTGTGAGGAGGCTGTAAAATAATTTTGGGGTACAACGATCCAAGGAACAACTGAGGAAACGCTGGTCAGACCTGAAACTGAGGGAGCCCAATCAGTACAGAAAGATCAAGCGAGTTCTTAAAAAAAGTAAGTAGTTGTCGTGTTTTGTGTTTTTTTTTGTTGCTTGCAGTATGCTCCATGTGGTTGTTTTTTTCAATGTTGTACATTTGAAAATGGCCACTTTCATGTTCGTGTGTCCATTCGATCGTACTCAACCTCAATTGTTCGGCCACTTATAATACGATGTTTGGTGAAGTTTTTAGTGAAAGGAAGTATGTTGTCAATAGAGATGTCATCAAGAATGTAAAGCACATTTCTTCAATGTAAAGGAGAGGTCACGTGTTCCACACATGTGCTCCAGTGGATACTATAGGGGTGTCTCCATCTGACAAACTTTCACCAAAAAGGTATTAAGTTTTGCACCTTTACAAAGTGACTACATTAATGTTGTTGTCATTTGAACCTGGCCACAAACAACTATTGTCCGTCACTTCAAGCAATGTTTGACATTTCCTATTTCTGCCCTCAATAGATTGTTGTGCTAAATATTCCTTTTGTACATTCTCATAGGGGAGCGAAGACTCGGGACGTCTGAGGACACCAGGAAACCCACACCTCCCAAAGAAGGGGAAATACCAACACCAGAAGCAGAGGAGGAGGAGGAAGGAGAGATCATCAAACTTGGAGAACTTGTCACCACAACAGGTGAGTGTGGGAGAACCCAGCTACTGGTAAGCTAATCAATGTATGCCTGCCTCTTTTACAATAGCCTTTTTTTTTTTTTTTTTTTTTTTTTTTTAGGTGATGTGGATGTTGTGGAAGAAGAATCACACTTTACCACTGAAAGTGCACACATACTCTTCGGGGAGCTAATGGTGTGCAATCGAGATCTAGATGAGATCAAGAAAAACATCAATGATGTTCAACAAAAAATGAAGAACATCATTTATGTTTTAGCGAAAATCTGAAAACGCACAAAGTAATTATCACACATTTGTGGCTGTTTCTGACAAAAAATTTTACTTAATAACTGTGCCAAATTTGGAAGATGCACACATTGTATCAACATGTGCTAGCTCCCATCATGGTGGATAAATGACAACGTTTTGGGGGTGCAACCACTTTACTAACTACTAAAGTGGGTGAGGTGAAGGGGTTGCACCCCAAAACATGTCCATTGATCCCCATGATGGGAGATTGCACATTTGACCATTCTAGGCATGTTTTTTTACCATCAAATGCCCATTTTGATCCCCAAATTGTGTGCATGTTCTAAATTTCACTTTTCCAGGGGTGACAACCCATGTGATGAAGGCACGATCAAACACACTTTGAACATATAGTCATGTCTGATCTTGTCTTCACTTTTGAAAGTTGAACTTTGAAAGTTGAACTTTGCAAGTTCCTATGTTCAGTCTGTTATGGTTTGATACATGCCTGGTTTTCCCAAATGCACAATGTTAGTAAACAATGTTCTAAAGAACAAAGATCTTTTCAGTTTCCAAAAGAATTTTGGAAAGGCACTTGTGAATGTGTTGGAAGTAAAATTTTTACATCTAAAAAATGTGTGGCTTCCTTATTTCAAAACACAAAAGCATTATTTATGTCAAAATAAATGATTTTGGTGACAATGGGTGTTATTTACTAAAGGCTATTCCAGTTTGCACTGCAAGTGTATTTTCCAGGGCACTTTTGCAGTGCACTTGTAGTGCATAGTGGATTTGGCTTTTGTAAATGACACCCACAGTGCTTTGTAATAAAACACGTAGCACACCATTTTCGGTAATACACACATTTCTGTCATGGTGATGAAAAGGAGTATTTTGGGGGTCAGTTATGCACTACAAACCTTATCTAGACAAAATATTAGGTATCACACACACAGCATGAGAAGATTCTTTTTGGGAAGAAGAGACTGTAACCTCCTTTTGCCCAGAAAGTGCATTCCCACTGTTGAAGATAAAGGGCCCAAATTTAAAAGACAAATAAGCTAGAACACACATACAAGAAACACAAGCAGTAAATGACAAAAAAATCCTAGGTCTGGTTAAAAAATATATTTATTAAAAAATGCCTCTCACACATCGTCAGGCAGAGCAATGGCCCCCCTACCCACAAAGTAGTCCATATATCTCTCGCGGACCTCGCGGGCATTTAGAGGGGGCAAGCCAGGACGTGCAGCTTGAAGGGCTGTGAGGTCGGCATTGGAAGGCCCGTCCACATCCGGGCCAACGGGCACCACATAGTTGCTGCTATGTCTTTTGAGAAAGTTGTGTAATATGCAGCAGGAAAGAACTATGTGGTTGAGTTTATATTCCGCCAAGTTAATAGCCGTCAAAAAGAGGCGGAAGCGGCTGGCCAGGATCCCGAAGGTGTTCTCCACCACTCTGCGGGCTATCGACAGCCTGTAATTGAAGACCCTCTGGTCTGGGGTGAGGGTCCTCATTGGGAAGGGCCTCATCAGATGGGTGGTCAGCGCAAACGCTTCATCCGCGACAAAGACGAAGGGAAGTCCTTCAGCATTCTCCTCTGGAGGTGGCAAGCACAGACTGCCACTCTGGAGACGCCAGTAGAACTCCGTGTGCGCAATGGCACCACCATCCGAGATCCGGCCATTCATCCCCACGTCCAAAAACTTGTATGTCGCCGACACCACCGCCAACATCACTACACTATTAAACCCCTTGTAATTATAATAGTATGACCCCGAGTTGGGGGGTAGGACGATGCGGGCGTGTTTCCCATCAATTGCACCTCCACAGTTAGGAAAGTCCAAACGGCTGGCAAAGTGGGAGGCCACAGTCTGCCATTCCTGTGGCGTGGAAGGGAACTGTGGAGTCAAACAAGAAAAAAAAATTAGTCACTTTGCACATAAACATTGCAAGCAGATTAGACACTAACATCTTGGAACAAGATCAGACTTAAATTGGAACTTTGAAAGTATTTGCACCCCAAAGTACAAGGTCCCCTTCGCATATTACTCACCCCCCATCAACCCCCCCACTTCTGATGGGCCATTGACAATAACTATGGGTTTGGGGGGGGGATTGGACAGGTAACCCTCTCCACTTCATTGATAGCCAAATGGCTCAATCATGTGTGCTAGTTTGGCCAGACCCTCCTTACTTAACACTATTGGCAGCCCACCGGAAAGATAAAAGAAGCTTCCTAACCCCCCCCCCCCCCCAAAACAAAAAAAAATAAAGGGAAGCACATTTTGACATTCTGCAATTACCTATCAAGCTAATAATAGGAGTAAAATACAAAAAAAAACATAAAAAAAAAACATTGTAAAGTATTGAGCCAGCCCCTTGACTCTGCATGAAGTCAAACACACAGCAAACATTTGTGCATATTTTAGGGGGTGTTTGGGGGAAAACAATACTATGGAGCAGACAAAATACATTGCTTAAGTGACTAGGCCATAGGTGTCTATTGGGCCAGAAGAGCATGCTGGGGAGGTAAGTGAAGGGAAAAATGCATGAAGGAGAAAAGGGGCACAGCATATTAGAGCATATTGCAATCATGGTAATTAGGGAAGGAGGTCAAAAATAGAAGACATTAGCAAACAGAGCATACATAGAAGGGAATAGTAAAGGAGAAATGTTACCTTAATATAGTCCTCCTTCAGGACCTGGATTATGGCAGAACAGGTCTCTGGAATAATGATTCCCAGAGCCTGGGGAGAGATACCTGTGGAGAACTTCACATCCTGAAGGCTTCTCCCTGTCGCCAAGTACCTCAACGTGGCAACAAGCCTCTGCTCCGGAGTGATGGCTTGTCTCATGCAGGTATCCTGCCGGCTGATAAAAGGGGTCAGCAAAGCCAAAAGACGGTGAAAAACGGGGTCCGTCATCCGGAGAAAGTTCCTGAAATCATCAGGATTATTCTCCCGGATCTCACGAAGCAAAGGCATGTGCGAGAATTGGTCACGCTGAAGCAACCAATTCTTCGTCCACATACTCCTCCTCGCTCTGTTCATGGATGGGTCTTGGCTCAAAGTTAAAAGCCCGACACCAAGTCCCCGTACAGCACGAACTCGGCGATGAGTACGTACGGGAAACATCGCTCACAAACGGTCGGCTGGTCAGAACGGACAAACAGAAAGCACCGATAAACAGCAAGGCCTGAAAGAACGAAATGAATACCAGAAACGAGCAGACAATAAGCAGTGAAAATCAAAGCATCCTATATCAAGATATAGGCCGCAATGACCAACAAATGCAAACTGACTACACGCACTAATAAACAGATACGCACGACAAGCACAAACTGAAGAGCAGTAACGATCTGAGTCAGAAAACTGAGAAGCGCGAATTGTAAGTCCCCAAACTTCTACTGACACGCGATAAACACGGAATCAGCAGAAGGAGCCCAACGGGTGCCGGACGTGGTGCTGAACTTCCTTTTTCTAGTCTCGTGGAAGACGACTTACGTCACAAAGTTCTTGAAGACCGGAAATTCCGACAACGTTGACCGACCGTGTGTATGCAACACCAGCATGGGACAAATTCCGACGGAAATGATCTGACGGAACTAGTCATCGGAAAATCCGAGCGTGTGTACGGGCCATTACACTTTTGAAGGCACTGGAGCACCAGGACAATGGAAATGCCCCAAAAATGAAAACAACCCAATGTATAATCTATGAGGCATAATAAGTCTTTTGAACATGTAATTTTTTTCTACAAGTTTTTGGAATATGTGTAAAGAAAATAAAAATTTCTTTTTACACAAGGTTGTCCATTTATACAATGTTTCTAACACATAGCATGTACATACCAAAAATGACACCCCAACATAAATTCTCCTACTCCTCCTGAGTATGGGGATACCACATGTGGGAACATTTTACACAGCCTGGCCACATACAGAGGCCCAACATGCAGGGAGCACCATGTGTTCTAGGGGCATAAATGTCAAATCTAATTTGACTACCTATTACACTTTTGTGAGGCACTCTAGTGCCATGGATGTGACATGGATGAGAACTGATGTGGCATGGATCAGCATGAATGGGGATGGATGAGCTGTGGATGGGATGACTGAGCAAGAATGAATATGGCTGAGTATAGCGGGGTATGGCTGGGTACAGCTGGGTATGGCTAAGTACGGCTGAATATGGCTGGGTATGGCTGAGTACGGCTGGGTACAGCTGGGTATGGATGGGGGTGGATGGGATGGCTGAGCATGGATGGATGGATGAGTATTGCTGAGTATGGATGGATGGCTGAGCATGGATGAGTATTGCCAATTAGGGATGGATGGCGGAGCATTGATGGATGAGTATTGCTCAGTATGGATGAATGGATGAGTATTAAAAAACGGGAAAAAGTGTGGCGCTAAATAAACCTTGTGAGAACAGTCATTGTGGACGAAAACGTGAAAATCTCGACCAATTAATTGAGTGTTCAAATTTAATATGGAAATTGGACATCAGTCCTTTGTGCACACTGTGGGAAAGAGTGTACTAATCACAGACAACTACCAACATGTGCACGTGGTATATGTAAAAATATGTGTAAAGTTTCTCGTTAAGTCAAAAAAAAGAAAAAGGAACTTTTCCTCAGTTGGAGAGCCAACGTAATCATCCGATCTCCATACGAGGAATAAGTAATAAGAAAATAGTGTGACCACTGTCAAGTAGTCTAGTGTACTTTAAAAGCATAAATTGCAAGCAATCATAGGACAATAATGTGAGACTAAAATAATATAAATGAGAGTGGGGTGCTCCTAGTGAGCAACGATGGCAATAACAACCAATGTGGTATATGGGACCACTCCTCAGAACAATACAGGTAGAATAAACAATGTGTATCCAATCTAGTGAGATGTGATACAAAACAATACAAGCTAAATAAACCGGCTGTATCCAATCTGGTTAGATGTGGTTCTAATGACACGGACTAGGTTGGAAAAAGAGTGGGGTACCCTTTTGTATATTTTAACACATTCCCAACCTCATCCGAGGTAATGGAAAGATAAACTGAGTTACAAGAGGAGAAACCTATGTTAACTCGTATCATGCACAAGGAAATGAAGAAAAAACACTTCAAAATATCATTATTGTATACACTGTCTCAATGAAGAATGTTCAGAGACTAATTAAAGATATAATAGTGTCCAAAGCTTAGATAAATTCAAACGATTTCCCTTAATGGAGTTTGGAAAACTGTGTCCTCTTAATGTCGGATTCAGTTGCAAACACGGAAATACAGGAATGAATTCGGTACGCTTACCACATCCGGTGGACCCACTGACCGGTGGTGAGGGGTCAAACGAGCTTGAAACTGTTAGGCTTGAAGTTGTACTGGATCGCTGCATACAAGGTAGAGCTCAGCAGAAGATGTCACTCTACACTCACCGACCGCCAGGGGATCACCAGACAGGGATCAACAGGCAAACCTTCACCGCCGGAAACAGATCATCATGGCATGTGGGGGTATGTAGGCAAAGAAAAAAAGAGAGAGGACCTCCTCATCGTGTAAAAAAGTCCAGGAAGGGACTTAATTTATTACTAAAAAATGTATTAACATCAGTAATACATCGTAGTAAAGTTAAAATTTAAAAACAAAAACAAAACTGAAGCATTGAGGCGCACTGGTAGCAGTATATCTGCAGGATACTCCCGACGCGTTTCGTCTGATAAAGACTTCAACTGGGGCTCATTACAAATAGACTGCTTGTACGCTGTATTTATACATACTGAACCACTTTAGTTGTGTGAACTCATTGGTAACAGCCCCACTTCCGGTATAGCCACATGTTAGGTTAGTCTCCATTTGACTGGCTGTAATCCAACCAATAAGCAATGGAGCGCCTTCCAAGGATATGAAACCTCATTGTGAAACTCCAATCGTCTATCATCATTCCATGGTGATCAGACCAAACAGCCAATACGAAGAAACCATACAAATAACGATATATAGGATTGGGTGAATAGTAGTGATGCCAAACCATACATAGTAAGCAATGTAAGAATACTTACCAATTGCTAATGCTGATTTTAGCGCCAAAATATTCGAGGATAGTGATAGGAGGAAGGAAAGCGTGAGGTTATAGCCAATCACCATGTGCGTATTCGGCGCCAAACGATGAGCACCGGACACCACCGCCAATGAGAAAAGAAGGAAAACGTAACCGCAACACCCGGAAGACGCGGCGAACAGCAATCACCCAATCAGCGCGACTCAAAAGAGTAACGTGATCGGGATATATCATGTGAGGGTGGCAGCCAATCAGAGCACGGTGCGCATATGACGGTCATCTGACAATAGACCCGCCAATCGCTGGGAAGGAGTGACGTGCGAGAGACAAACGCGGTCATCCAATCGAGCGCGTCCCCCTCTAGCAGCGTGCCACCAATAGAAACAGTTCCCTCAAGTGCGCATGCAACGAACGGCGCACCACCAACGGGGGTCACGTGTGCCGGTTGGCCAATCAGGGACCAATTAGACCGAAAACATAAAACGTGAAAAGTATAAAGTATAGGTGATATGTATATTGTGGAAACATATCGCGAATAGCATTAAGTATCCCACTATGCGGACGGAACAGACTTAATAAGCCTCCTCTAGTCACTAATAGGGGAAAGTGTCAAGGGCAATCTAACATCCAAGTCATGGAATGCAATAAAGAATGTAAGCACTAGATGCCGCTATAATGTTATGCATCACCAGCCAATAATAAAATATGTAAATCACAAAAAATGTCGTGAAAATTAAGAAAAAGAAGAGAAATAAAAATCAAATGAAGGCAATACTGCTGGAACCTAGGCCCGCATTACTAGGAAAAACCTCAGTCTGGCTGTTCTCAATGGTTCATGTAAATATTGACAGATAAGTATATCAACATAATATTGCAGTATAATCACTAATATGGCTATATATTGAGAAATAAATCAACATAATATTCCAGTATAGTCGCTGATAAGCTGATATGGCCAAAAAGCTCATTGATAAAATCGTCAAGTCTGGAATGCTACCACATTGGACAGATGAACAATCTTCCATGAAAAGTTGGAGATTTTAGTGGGTGGTCAAACTAAAAACCTCCAACCATAATATGAAGTATGACAAGACGGTGGGCTAAGGTTAGCTCCACCAACACAAAAAACAAAAAACAACAACGTAAACCAACAGTGAAAAAGATGGTGAAAAACGGCACGGCGATTCGTGGTCATGCTATTAAAGTGAGGTCCGGTTGTAAAATGAATATCATATAGAACAGCTCTAAGAGCGATTAATGAAGGCGTTTATGTCCCACTCGATATTGAGGCCGAATGGGACATAACACTTCATCTGATGTATCCAGAATGTTTCTAATTTCGACACTCCACGCACACTGGATTCTCCCCTCCAGTGAGGCACGAATTTGTCTATGATTTGGAACTTGGAACCTATCGGGTTTTTGTTATGATGTAACAAAAAGTGTTTAGGTACGCTGTGGTTCGTGCGACCGGCCCTAATGGCCGCAAGGTGTTCGTTCACTCTAATCGCAAATGTGCGAATGGTGCGATCGATGTATTGCTTGCCGCAAGGGCAAGTAATAAGGTAAACGATAAATTTCGTATGGCAGGTAACAAAGCTCTTCATTTTGTACTCTTTACCAGTGTGGGTAGATTTAAAGGTTTCAAATTTTCTATGGAATGAGTTATTTTTGCAAACGTTACACTTGCGACATGGATAGAACCCCTTCATATCATGAAAAAAGGTAGGTTGACTTGGGGGGTCAATGGTATTTGGTGCAATCTTACCTCTTAAAGATGGAGCACCTCTATAAATCACTCCTCCGCGATCGGGGAGAATGGAACTCAATACATGGTCGTTTTTTAAAACCTTCCAATGTTTAAGTATGATGTTTTTAATTTGCCTGTGTTGGAGGGAAAAGTTTGTAAGAAACGACCATTTATGTTTATTTTCTTTGGTTGTAGGTGATTTTTCTGTTAATAGAGTCTTACGATCTATCAAGGACACTTTTTGCATCTCATCCTCAATGTGAGCAGGTTCGTATCCCTTATCAAGAAATCTCCCTTTAAGAGTTTCTGCCTGTTCAAAAAAATCAGAAAGTTGTGAGCAATTACGTCTGATCCGCATAAGTTGACTGCGGGGAACAGATTTGAGCCATGAAGCGTGGTGGCAGCTATCGACCGGAATGTAACCATTCCGGTCGGTGGCTTTAAAAAAAGGTTTTGGTGGAAAACCGACCCTCACAAATACTGATCTCAAGATCAAGAAAATGAATGGTAGAACGACTGGCTTCATACGTAAGCTCAATGCCTATGTTGTTATCATTAAGTTCAAGCATGAATCGATCAAGAGATTCGATCGAGCCATTCCAATGGAGGAGGATGTCGTCAATGTACCTGGACCACATCGCTAATTGTGGAGGGTCCTGGGCATAGACGACATCCTCCTCCCATTTAGCCATAAATATGTTGGCAAGACTAGGGGCGAACTTGGCGCCCATGGCGACACCCTTTGTTTGAAGATAGTATTGACCGTCGTACCAAAAATAATTGTGTTTGGTGGCATATAACAGTAGATCCATAATGTATCTTTTATGTGTGTTAGAAATAGAAACACTCCTACCAAGGAAGGTGTCTACTGCTTTTAGGCCCAGGTCATGGGGGATACAGGTATAAAGTGACGTGACGTCTGCGGTAACCAGTAACATATCTTCGCTGTACATCACCTGTTCTAATTTGAAGATGGTGTGTCTGGTGTCTTTTCGCTTGTGCAATAAATTTAAAATTCAATACAGAGAGCACTAGGTTGTCCCCTTCTTTTTCATCTTATGTATGCTGGATACCATTGTGGACCTGGTTGGTAGCGTTTGTGATCGATTCCTGATGGTTGGAGACCAGAGTCTGTTTTAGCTGCATACTGCTTTGTGACCTATTGCGGGTCGAAGCAGGGAGGTGAGGGGCCATCATTACTCTTTTCAAAGGGACCACCACCACAGAAATCTCTCTGGATTGTGTCACCATTTGTCACCAGTAGCTGCTATTTTGCACTAGCACCTTTTATTGTGATTGATTTGGACTTTTTCCTGAACTGATCACTATCATAGATCTCTCTTTGGAGTGTGTCACCGTAATTAGGAAGCTGCTATTTTGCACTAGCACTTTATACTGAGACTGATTTCCTTCTGGACTTATTTTATTTCCTGTGGTATATCTTATATTTCATTTATGTTTGCGCTGCACTATTTTATTGTATGGTGTCTTTAAGGTAGGAAGGTATAGCCTTCACTAACGGTTGAAGGTAAAAATCGATGTATTTACCTATCCTGCTAGTGATTGAGTCGATCCCACTAACTATGGGTCTCCCAGGTGGTTGCGTAATACTTTTATGTACCTTTGGTAGGTAGTACATGATGGGAATGCGAGGTGCCGCAGGTATCAAAAAATTATTTTCTTTTCTATCCAAAATACCAAGGTGGGCACCTGTATCAACTAAGTCAATAAGTGTCCGTTTGAAATCACGTGTGGGGTTTTTGGGTAGAAGGCAATAAGTGTCAGTATCGCTCAAAATTCGAGTCATTTCTAAATGGTAGGCTTCTTTGTCCAAAATAACAATTCCCCCTCCCTTGTCAGAGGGCCGGATAATTAAATCTTTACGCTCACACAAGGTTTTTAATCCGGTTTTAATATCGGGATTAGAGTGAATGATTTTATTGGGAAGGGCATCTAGGTCTTTCAGGACCAAGTCTCTAAACACTTTCACCGACGGGGCAACAGGACAGGGGGGGTTGAAAAGGGAGGGATTGGCAAGACCAGAATGTATTGTGTGTCCGGAGTCTATGGGCGTTATATAACTTCTGGGGTTCGACAAGATGTACCTTTGTACGTTTAATTTGCGTATAAACTTATGGACATCAATAAAAGTAGAGAATTTATTGAGTTTTTTTGGGGGGACATATTTAAGTCCCTTGTCCATGACGCTTTGTTCGGCATCGGTCAAGATCACTTTACTCAAATTAAAAATCCCACTATTGGTTAAACGCGTTTCCTTTTTCCTGGACCGCCGCCCCCCTCTGGAGCCGCGCTTGGTTCTGGGTTTCGACTGTGATTTTCTGGGTCTCTGTGAAAACCCGATACATTGGGTGTTCTTGGCAGGTTTTGATTGTAACTATATGGGGATCTAATGTAGTGTCCATAGTCCCTATCATCATGGGAATATTGAGAATTGTAATTTTCGTGTGGTCTTTCGCCTCTAAGGGGGGAAAATCTGTTCCTAGTTTGAACTGGAGTTCTATATGTAGATTGATTATAATGACCATTATAATATTGGTCGTCACGTCTGGGGGAACGATCATATTTATATTGGTCATAATTGGCAGTATAATCTTTTTTTGCTCTCCCTCTATTTTTATTACCTCTACCCCTTCCATTCTGGAATTGATATGAACCGGCATGGCGGGGAGTGGGTAAATGAGATGGGTATGGTGGCGGGTTCCTATTAACATAACCATTCTGTTCAGTCCTAACTTGTGAAGGTGGAACGATAATTGGAACTAATGGTCTATATTCAGACTGGTCTAAGACCTCCATGGAAGATTGATCTATATTGGGTTTATTGGCTTGTTGATCTTTAGTTTGCCAATTGAAAACACAATTATTTTTGTAATCTGTGTTATCTCTAGAGTATTTTTTTTGTTTTTTAATTCGTTGTTCTCTTTCTTCTTTCTCTAAGTGGTTCTTTAAATTCGTTGATAATGTATTATATTCAGTAGTTGTTTTATGTGGTTGGAGTTTCTCTCTTATTTCTTTTATTTCTTTATCGATAATGGTTCTTTTCAATCGTTAACGATCATTCAGGAAACTCAACAAAGCTAAACCCGCCTCATTAAAGTACCTGAACCATATCTCGGGGTCAGTGTCACCCTGTTGGGGGTGCACATTCCATCTTAACCCACGTGGAACCATACGTTCCTTGATATACTGTTCAAGGAACGCAATATCCCATTCAAGATGGAGTTCGGACACCATGAGATTTTTCAATCTAATGAATAGGCCACCAATCTCTGAATCCACACTAGTTGAAGTAAAAACTCCTTCAGTGTTGAAAGTACGATTGGACCTATATTCAAACACGTCCATAGTCAGGATCAAACTAACAAATAAAAGTGCGAGAAAGGAGCCTCTTATCAATCTCTATTCCACCTCTAGTGGAGAATACGTATAACGATAGGTTACCAGGCCGGGCAACTCATTAATGAGTGTAGGCCGGATTAAAAAATAATATGGAAAAATGTATTACTACAAAAAAAAGTTATATTTATGCAGAACGGGAGGCAGCAGCTATAATAGTCAAGTAGTAAAGTGGAAAAGTGTGGGTGAATAGCTGCGCTTCCGGAAATTAAAGCTGCCAACACAACAATATGACTAATTGTGAACTACGAAAAACGGGAAAAAGTGTGGCGCTAAATAAACCTTGTGAGAACAGTCATTGTGGACGAAAACGTGAAAATCTCGACCAATTAATTGAGTTATTATTTTTTAATTAATTGAGTGTTCAAATTTAATATGGAAATTGGACATCAGTCCTTTGTGCACACTGTGGGAAAGAGTGTACTAATCACAGACAACTACCAACATGTGCACGTGGTATATGTAAAAATATGTGTAAAGTTTCTCGTTAAGTCAAAAAAAAGAAAAAGGAACTTTTCCTCAGTTGGAGAGCCAACGTAATCATCCGATCTCCATACGAGGAATAAGTAATAAGAAAATAGTGTGACCACTGTCAAGTAGTCTAGTGTACTTTAAAAGCATAAATTGCAAGCAATCATAGGACAATAATGTGAGACTAAAATAATATAAATGAGAGTGGGGTGCTCCTAGTGAGCAACGATGGCAATAACAACCAATGTGGTATATGGGACCACTCCTCAGAACAATACAGGTAGAATAAACAATGTGTATCCAATCTAGTGAGATGTGATACAAAACAATACAAGCTAAATAAACCGGCTGTATCCAATCTGGTTAGATGTGGTTCTAATGACACGGACTAGGTTGGAAAAAGAGTGGGGTACCCTTTTGTATATTTTAACACATTCCCAACCTCATCCGAGGTAATGGAAAGATAAACTGAGTTACAAGAGGAGAAACCTATGTTAACTCATATCATGCACAAGGAAATGAAGAAAAAACACTTCAAAATATCATTATTGTATACACTGTCTCAATGAAGAATGTTCAGAGACTAATTAAAGATATAATAGTGTCCAAAGCTTAGATAAATTCAAACGATTTCCCTTAATGGAGTTTGGAAAACTGTGTCCTCTTAATGTCGGATTCAGTTGCAAACACGGAAATACAGGAATGAATTTGGTACGCTTACCACATCCGGTGGACCCACTGACCGGTGGTGAGGGGTCAAACGAGCTTGAAACTGTTAGGCTTGAAGTTGCACTGGATCGCTGCATACAAGGTAGAGCTCAGCAGAAGATGTCACTCTACACTCACCGACCGCCAGGGGATCACCAGACAGGGATCAACAGGCAAACCTTCACCGCCGGAAACAGATCATCATGGCATGTGGGGGTATGTAGGCAAAGAAAAAAAGAGAGAGGACCTCCTCATCGTGTAAAAAAGTCCAGGAAGGGACTTAATTTATTACTAAAAAATGTATTAACATCAGTAATACATCGTAGTAAAATTAAAATTTAAAAACAAAAACAAAACTGAAGCATTGAGGCGCACTGGTAGCAGTATATATGCAGGATACTCCCGACGCGTTTTGTCTGATAAAGACTTCAACTGGGGCTCATTACAAATAGACTGCTTGTATGCTGTATTTATACATACTGAACCACTTTAGTTGTGTGAACTCATTGGGAACAGCCCCACTTCCGGTATAGCCACATGTTAGGTTAGTCTCCATTTGACTGGCTGTAATCCAACCAATAAGCAATGGAGCGCCTTCCAAGGATATGAAACCTCATTGTGAAACTCCAATCGTCTATCATCATTCCATGGTGATCAGACCAAACAGCCAATACGAAGAAACCATACAAATAACGATATATAGGATTGGGTGAATAGTAGTGATGCCAAACCATACATAGTAAGCAATGTAAGAATACTTACCAATTGCTAATGCTGATTTTAGCGCCAAAATATTTGAGGATAGTGATAGGAGGAAGGAAAGCATGAGGTTATAGCCAATCACCATGTGCGTATTCGGCGCCAAACGATGGGCACCGGACACCACCGCCAATGAGAAAAGAAGGAAAACGTAACCGCAACACCCGGAAGACGCGGCGAACGGCAATCACCCAATCAGCGCGACTCAAAAGAGTAACGTGATCGGGATATATCATGTGAGGGTGGCAGCCAATCAGAGCGCAGTGCGCATATGACGGTCATCTGACAATAGACCCGCCAATCGCTGGGAAGGAGTGACGTGCGAGAGACAAACGCGGTCATCCAATCGAGCGCGTCCCCCTCTAGCAGCGTGCCACCAATAGAAACAGTTCCCTCGAGTGCGCACGCAATGAACGGCGCACCACCAACGGGGGTCACGTGTGCCGGTTGGCCAATCAGGGACCAATTAGACCGAAAACATAAAACGTGAAAAGTATAAAGTATAGGTGATATGTATATTGTGGAAACATATCGCGAATAGCATTAAGTATCCCACTATGCGGACGGAACAGACTTAATAAGCCTCCTCTAGTCACTAATAGGGGAAAGTGTCAAGGGCAATCTAACATCCAAGTCATGGAATGCAATAAAGAATGTAAGCACTAGATGCCACTATAATGTTATGCATCACCAGCCAATAATAAAATATGTAAATCACAAAAAATGTCGTGAAAATTAAGAAAAAGAAGAGAAATAAAAATCAAATGAAGGCAATACTGCTGGAACCTAGGCCCGCATTACTAGGAAAAACCTCAGTCTGGCTGTTCTCAATGGTTCATGTAAATATTGACAGATAAGTATATCAACATAATATTGCAGTATAATCACTAATATGGCTATATATTGAGAAATAAATCAACATAATATTCCAGTATAGTCGCTGATAAGCTGATATGGCCAAAAAGCTCATTGATAAAATCGTCAAGTCTGGAATGCTACCACATTGGACAGATGAACAATCTTCCATGAAAAGTTGGAGATTTTAGTGGGTGGTCAAACTAAAAACCTCCAACCATAATATGAAGTATGACAAGACGGTGGGCTAAGGTTAGCTCCACCAACACAAAAAACAAAAACAACAACGTAAACCAACAGTGAAAAAGATGGTGAAAAACGGCACGGCGATTCGTGGTCATGCTATTAAAGTGAGGTCCGGTTGTAAAATGAATATCATATAGAACAGCTCTAAGAGCGATTAATGAAGGCGTTTATGTCCCACTCGATATTGAGGCCGAATGGGACATAACACTTCATCTGATGTATCCAGAATGTTTTTAATTTAGACACTCCGCGCACACTGGATTCTCCCCACCAGTGAGGCACGAATTTGTCTATGATTTGGAACTTGGAACCTATCGGGTTTTTGTTATGATGTAACAAAAAGTGTTTAGGTACGCTGTGGTTCGTGCGACCGGCCCTAATGGCCGCAAGGTGTTCGTTCACTCTAATCGCAAATGTGCGAATAGTGCGACCGATGTATTGCTTGCCGCAAGGGCAAGTAATAAGGTAAACGATAAATTTCGTATGGCAGGTAACAAAGCTCTTCATTTTGTACTCTTTACCAGTGTGGGTAGATTTAAAGGTTTCAAATTTTCTATGGAATGAGTTATTTTTGCAAACGTTACACTTGCGACATGGATAGAACCCCTTCATATCATGAAAAAAGGTAGGTTGACTTGGGGGGTCAATGGTATTTGGTGCAATCTTACCTCTTAAAGATGGAGCACCTCTATAAATCACTCCTCCGTGATCGGGGAGAATGGAACTCAATACATGGTCGTTTTTTAAAACCTTCCGATGTTTAAGTATGATGTTTTTAATTTGCCTGTGTTGGACGGAAAAGTTTGTAAGAAACGACCATTTATGTTTATTTTCTTTGGTTGTAGGTGATTTTTCTGTTAATAGAGTCTTACGATCTATTAAGGACACTTTTTGCATCTCATCCTCAATGTGAGCAGGTTCGTATCCCTTATCAAGAAATCTCCCTTTAAGAGTTTCTGCCTGTTCAAAAAAATCAGAAAGTTGTGAGCAATTACGTCTGATCCGCATAAGTTGACTGCGGGGAACAGATTTGAGCCATGAAGCGTGGTGGCAGCTATCGACCGGAATGTAACCATTCCGGTCGGTGGCTTTAAAAAAAGGTTTTGGTGGAAAACCGACCCTCACAAATACTGATCTCAAGATCAAGAAAATGAATGGTAGAACGACTGGCTTCATACGTAAGCTCAATGCCTATGTTGTTATCATTAAGCTCAAGCATGAATCGATCAAGAGATTCGATCGAGCCATTCCAATGGAGGAGGATGTCGTCAATGTACCTGGACCACATCGCTAATTGTGGAGGGTCCAGGGCATAGACGACATCCTCCTCCCATTTAGCCATAAATATGTTGGCAAGACTAGGGGCGAACTTGGCGCCCATGGCGACACCCTTTGTTTGAAGATAGTATTGACCGTCGTACCAAAAATAATTGTGTTTGGTGGCATATAACAGTAGATCCATAATGTATCTTTTATGTGTGTTAGAAATAGAAACACTCCTACCAAGGAAGGTGTCTACTGCTTTTAGGCCCAGGTCATGGGGGATACAGGTATAAAGTGACGTGACGTCTGCGGTAACCAGTAACATATCTTCGCTGTACATCACCTGTTCTAATTTCAAGATGGTGTGTCTGGTGTCTTTAAGGTAGGAAGGTATAGCCTTCACTAACGGTTGAAGGTAAAAATCGATGTATTTACCTATCCTGCTAGTGATTGAGTCGATCCCACTAACTATGGGTCTCCCAGGTGGTTGCGTAATACTTTTATGTACCTTTGGTAGGTAGTACATGATGGGAATGCGAGGTGCCGCAGGTATCAAAAAATTATTTTCTTTTCTATCCAAAATACCAAGGTGGGCACCTGTATCAACTAAGTCAATAAGTGTCCGTTTGAAATCACGTGTGGGGTTTTTTGGGTAGAAGGCAATAAGTGTCAGTATCGCTCAAAATTCGAGTCATTTCTAAATGGTAGGCTTCTTTGTCCAAAATAACAATTCCCCCTCCCTTGTCAGAGGGCCGGATAATTAAATGTTTACGCTCACACAAGGTTTTTAATCCGGTTTTAATATCGGGATTAGAGTGAATGATTTTATTGGGAAGGGCATCTAGGTCTTTCAGGACCAAGTCTCTAAACACTTTCACCGACGGGGCAACAGGACAGGGGGGGTTGAAAAGGGAGGGATTGGCAAGACCAGAATGTATTGTGTGTCCGGAGTCTATGGGCGTTATATAACTTCTGGGGTTCGACAAGATGTACCTTTGTACGTTTAATTTGCGTATAAACTTATGGACATCAATAAAAGTAGAGAATTTATTGAGTTTTTTTGGGGGGACATATTTAAGTCCCTTGTCCATGACGCTTTGTTCGGCATCGGTCAAGATCACTTTACTCAAATTAAAAATCCCACTATTGGTTAAACGCGTTTCCTTTTTCCTGGACCGCCGCCCCCCTCTGGAACCGCGCTTGGTTCTGGGTTTCGACTGTGATTTTCTGGGTCTCTGTGAAAACCCGATACATTGGGTGGTCTTGGTAGGTTTTGATTGTAACTATATGGGGATCTATTGTAGTGTCCATAGTCCCTATCATCATGGGAATATTGAGAATTGTAATTTTTGTGTGGTCTTTCGCCTCTAAGGGGGGAAAATCTGTTCCTAGTTTGAACTGGAGTTCTATATGTAGATTGATTATAATGACCATTATAATATTGGTCGTCACGTCTGGGGGAACGATCATATTTATATTGGTCATAATTGGCAGTATAATCTTTTTTTGCTCTCCCTCTATTTTTATTACCTCTACCCCTTCCATTCTGGAATTGATATGAACCGGCATGGCGGGGAGTGGGTAAATGAGATGGGTATGGTGGCGGGTTCCTATTAACATAACCATTCTGTTCAGTCCTAACTTGTGAAGGTGGAACGATAATTGGAACTAATGGTCTATATTCAGACTGGTCTAAGACCTCCATGGAAGATTGATCTATATTGGGTTTATTGGCTTGTTGATCTTTAGTTTGCCAATTGAAAACACAATTATTTTTGTAATCTGTGTTATCTCTAGAGTATTTTTTTTGTTTTTTTTTAATTCGTTGTTCTCTTTCTTCTTTCTCTAAGTGGTTCTTTAAATTCGTTGATAACGTATTATATTCAGTAGTTGTTTTATGTGGTTGGAGTTTCTCTCTTATTTCTTTTATTTCTTTATCGATAATGGTTCTTTTCAATCGTTAACGATCATTCAGGAAACTCAACAAAGCTAAACCCGCCTCATTAAAGTACCTGAACCATATCTCGGGGTCAGTGTCACCCTGTTGGGGGTGCACATTCCATCTTAACCCACGTGGAACCATACGTTCCTTGATATACTGTTCAAGGAACGCAATATCCCATTCAAGATGGAGTTCGGACACCATGAGATTTTTCAATCTAATGAATAGGCCACCAATCTCTGAATCCACACTAGTTGAAGTAAAAACTCCTTCAGTGTTGAAAGTACGATTGGACCTATATTCAAACACGTCCATAGTCAGGATCAAGCTAACAAATAAAAGTGCGAGAAAGGAGCCTCTTATCAATCTCTATTCCACCTCTAGTGGAGAATACGTATAACGATAGGTTACCAGGCCGGGCAACTCATTAATGAGTGTAGGCCGGATTAAAAAATAATATGGAAAAATGTATTACTACAAAAAAAAGTTATATTTATGCAGAACGGGAGGCAGCAGCTATAATAGTCAAGTAGTAAAGTGGAAAAGTGTGGGTGAATAGCTGCGCTTCCGGAAATTAAAGCTGCCAACACAACAATATGACTAATTGTGAACTACGAAAAACGGGAAAAAGTGTGGCGCTAAATAAACCTTGTGAGAACAGTCATTGTGGACGAAAACGTGAAAATCTCGACCAATTAATTGAGTTATTATTTTTTAATTAATTGAGTGTTCAAATTTAATATGGAAATTGGACATCAGTCCTTTGTGCACACTGTGGGAAAGAGTGTACTAATCACAGACAACTACCAACATGTGCACGTGGTATATGTAAAAATATGTGTAAAGTTTCTCGTTAAGTCAAAAAAAAGAAAAATGAACTTTTCCTCAGTTGGAGAGCCAACGTAATCATCCGATCTCCATACGAGGAATAAGTAATAAGAAAATAGTGTGACCACTGTCAAGTAGTCTAGTGTACTTTAAAAGCATAAATTGCAAGCAATCATAGGACAATAATGTGAGACTAAAATAATATAAATGAGAGTGGGGTGCTCCTAGTGAGCAACGATGGCAATAACAACCAATGTGGTATATGGGACCACTCCTCAGAACAATACAGGTAGAATAAACAATGTGTATCCAATCTAGTGAGATGTGATACAAAACAATACAAGCTAAATAAACCGGCTGTATCCAATCTGGTTAGATGTGGTTCTAATGACACGGACTAGGTTGGAAAAAGAGTGGGGTACCCTTTTGTATATTTTAACACATTCCCAACCTCATCCGAGGTAATGGAAAGATAAACTGAGTTACAAGAGGAGAAACCTATGTTAACTCGTATCATGCACAAGGAAATGAAGAAAAAACACTTCAAAATATCATTATTGTATACACTGTCTCAATGAAGAATGTTCAGAGACTAATTAAAGATATAATAGTGTCCAAAGCTTAGATAAATTCAAACGATTTCCCTTAATGGAGTTTGGAAAACTGTGTCCTCTTAATGTCGGATTCAGTTGCAAACACGGAAATACAGGAATGAATTCGGTACGCTTACCACATCCGGTGGACCCACTGACCGGTGGTGAGGGGTCAAACGAGCTTGAAACTGTTAGGCTTGAAGTTGTACTGGATCGCTGCATACAAGGTAGAGCTCAGCAGAAGATGTCACTCTACACTCACCGACCGCCAGGGGATCACCAGACAGGGATCAACAGGCAAACCTTCACCGCCGGAAACAGATCATCATGGCATGTGGGGGTATGTAGGCAAAGAAAAAAAGAGAGAGGACCTCCTCATCGTGTAAAAAAGTCCAGGAAGGGACTTAATTTATTACTAAAAAATGTATTAACATCAGTAATACATCGTAGTAAAATTAAAATTTAAAAACAAAAACAAAACTGAAGCATTGAGGCGCACTGGTAGCAGTATATCTGCAGGATACTCCCGACGCGTTTCGTCTGATAAAGACTTCAACTGGGGCTCATTACAAATAGGCTGCTTGTACGCTGTATTTATACATACTGAACCAAACTCCATTGTGTTAACTCATTGGGAACAGCCCCACTTCCGGTATGGCCACATGTTAGGTTAGTCTCATTTTGACTGGCTGTAATCCAACCAATAAGCAATGGAGCGCCTTCCAAGGATATGAAACCTCATTGTGAAACTCCAATCGTCTATCATCATTCCATGGTGATCAGACCAAACAGCCAATACGAAGAAACCATACAAATAACGATATATAGGATTGGGTGAATAGTAGTGATGCCAAACCATACATAGTAAGCAATGTAAGAATACTTACCAATTGCTAATGCTGATTTTAGCGCCAAAATATTCGAGGATAGTGATAGGAGGAAGGAAAGCGTGAGGTTATAGCCAATCACCATGTGCGTATTTGGCGCCAAACGATGGGCACCGGACACCACCGCCAATGAGAAAATAAGGAAAACGTAACCGCAACACCCGGAAGACGCGGCAAACGGCAATCACCCAATCAGCGCGACTCAAAAGAGTAATGTGATCGGGATATATCATGTGAGGGTGGCAGCCAATCAGAGCGCGGTGCGCATATGACGGTCATCTGACAATAGACCCGCCAATCGCTGGGAAGGAGTGACGTGCGAGAGACAAACGCGGTCATCCAATCGAGCGCGTCCCCCTCTAGCAGCGTGCCACCAATAGAAACAGTTCCCTCGAGTGCGCACGCAACGAACGGCGCACCACCAACGGGGGTCACGTGTGCCGGTTGGCCAATCAGGGACCAATTAGACCGAAAACATAAAACGTGAAAAGTATAAAGTATAGGTGATATGTATATTGTGGAAACATATCGCAAATAGCATTAAGTATCCCACTATGCGGACGGAACAGACTTAATAAGCCTCCTCTAGTCACTAATAGGGGAAAGTGTCAAGGGCAATCTAACATCCAAGTCATGGAATGCAATAAAGAATGTAAGCACTAGATGCCGCTATAATGTTATGCATCACCAGCCAATAATAAAATATGTAAATCACAAAAAATGTCGTGAAAATTAAGAAAAAGAAGAGAAATAAAAATCAAATGAAGGCAATACTGCTGGAACCTAGGCCCGCATTACTAGGAAAAACCTCAGTCTGGCTGTTCTCAATGGTTCATGTAAATATTGACAGATAAGTATATCAACATAATATTGCAGTATAATCACTAATATGGCTATATATTGAGAAATAAATCAACATAATATTCCAGTATAGTCGCTGAAAAGCTGATATGGCCAAAAAGCTAATTGATAAAATCGTCAAGTCTGGAATGCTACCACATTGGACAGATGAACAATCTTCCATGAAAAGTTGGAGATTTTAGTGGGTGGTCAAACTAAAAACCTCCAACCATAGTATGAAGTATGACAAGACGGTGGGCTAAGGTTAGCTCCACCAACACAAAAAACAAAAACAACAACGTAAACCAACAGTGAAAAAGATGGTGAAAAGCGGCATGGCGATTTGTGGTCATGCTATTAAAGTGAGGTCCGGTTGTAAAATGAATATCATATAGAACAGCTCTAAGAGCGATTAATGAAGGCGTTTATGTCCCACTCGATATTGAGGCCGAATGGGACATAACACTTCATCTGATGTATCCAGAATGTTTCTAATTTCGACACTCCGCGCACACTGGATTCTCCCCTCCAGTGAGGCACGAATTTGTCTATGATTTGGAACTTGGAACCTATCGGGTTTTTGTTATGATGTAACAAAAAGTGTTTAGGTACGCTGTGGTTCGTGCGACCGGCCCTAATGGCCGCAAGGTGTTCGTTCACTCTAATCGCAAATGTGCGAATGGTGCGACCGATGTATTGCTTGCCGCAAGGGCAAGTAATAAGGTAAACGATAAATTTCGTATGGCAGGTAACAAAGCTCTTCATTTTGTACTCTTTACCAGTGTGGGTAGATTTAAAGGTTTCACATTTTCTATGGAATGAGTTATTTTTGCAAACGTTACACTTGCGACATGGATGGAACCCCTTCATATCATGAAAAAAGGTAGGTTGACTTGGGGGGTCAATGGTATTTGGTGCAATCTTACCTCTTAAAGATGGAGCACCTCTATAAATCACTCCTCCGCGATCGGGGAGAATGGAACTCAATACATGGTCGTTTTTTAAAACCTTCCAATGTTTAAGTATGATGTTTTTAATTTGCCTGTGTTGGACGGAAAAGTTTGTAAGAAACGACCATTTATGTTTATTTTCTTTGGTTATAGGTGATTTTTCTGTTAATAGAGTCTTACGATCTATCAAGGACACTTTTTGGATCTCATCCTCAATGTGAGCAAGTTCGTATCCCTTATCAAGAAATCTCTCTTTAAGAGTTTCTGCCTGTTCAAAAAAATCAGAAAGTTGTGAGCAATTATGTCTGATCCGCATAAGTTGACTGCGGGGAACAGATTTGAGCCATGAAGCGTGGTGGCAGCTATCGACCGGAATGTAATCATTCCGGTCGGTGGCTTTAAAAAAGGTTTTGGTGGAAAACCGACCCTCACAAATACTGATCTCAAGATCAAGAAAATGAATGGTAGAACGACTGGCTTCATACGTAAGCTCAATGCCTATGTTGTTATCATTAAGCTCAAGCATGAATCGATCAAGAGATTCGATCGAGCCATTCCATAGGAGGAGGATGTCGTCAATGTACCTGGACCACAGCGCTAATTGTGGAGGGTCCAGGGCATAGACGACATCCTCCTCCCATTTAGCCATAAATATGTTGGCAAGACTAGGGGCGAACTTGGCGCCCATGGCGACACCCTTTGTTTGAAGATAGTATTGACCGTCGTACCAAAAATAATTGTGTTTGGTGGCATATAACAGTAGATCCATAATGTATCTTTTATGTGTGTTAGAAATAGAAACACTCCTACCAAGGAAGGTGTCTACTGCTTTTAGGCCCAGGTCATGGGGGATACAGGTATAAAGTGACGTGACGTCTGCTGTAACCAGTAACATATCTTCGCTGTACATCACCTGTTCTAATTTCGAGATGGTGTGTCTGGTGTCTTTAAGGTAGGAAGGTATAGCCTTCACTAACGGTTGAAGGTAAAAATCAATGTATTTACCTATCCTAGTGATTGAGTCGATCCCACTAACTATGGGTCTCCCAGGCGGTTGCGTAATACTTTTATGTACCTTTGGTAGGTAGTACATGATGGGACAATGGATGAGTATTGCTGAGTATGGATGGATGGATGAGTATTGTTGAGTATAGACGGATGGGTATTGCTGAGTATGAATGGATGGATGAGTATGGATGGATGAGTATTGCTGACTATGGATGGATGGCTGAGCATGGATGGATGAGTATTGATGAGGATGGATGACTGAATATTGCTGATTATGGATGGGGATAGATGGGATGGCTGAGCTTGGATGGATGGATGGCTGGATGAGGCAGGAATTGTCACATATCAACACTACAGATCCAGCCCACAGCGCTGCTGCATCTGATCTCTCCCCTCTCCGCTCACACTGTACTGATCGGTACAGAGAGGGGAGAGAGGAACCGGATATGATGCTGGTTTGTTTACCACGTGATCGCTCCATCATTTGATGGAGCAATCACGGGGTAAAGGGCCGCTGTCAGTGTCATGTATATTCCCGGGTGCACACCCCAGAGGGGCACACGGGAACGCGATTCTGGGAGGACATCAATGTACTCCCTCCCAGTGCTATGGAGCTGCACTGTACCCGTCATTTGGCTATGACACGGTTGGCAAGCGGTTATGAGTGAAAGAGTGTAAGCCCTTAATCTTACATTAGGAAATCTGGAGCTAAAAAGAATACTGTTGGTAACAGTTAATGCTTGCTAACACATTGGGGGTTATTTACTAAAACGGTAGTGCAAAATCTGGTGCAACTCTGCATAGAAACCAATCAGCTTCCAGATTTTGTTGTCAAAGCTGAACGTAGAAGCTGATTATTAACCATGCACAGAAGCACAAGATTCTGAGTGCGCCAGTTTTAGTAAATCAGCCCGTTTGTACTTTTGTATGTTTTATATTCTTATATTCTTATTAGGGATGGGCCCGGTGCTCGATGCGAACCCATGTTCGCATCGAGCACCGGGCGTTCGCTCGCTCGGCGAGCCCAGAACTATTTTGGCCGCTCGCATCACATTCGTGTGATGCGAGCGGGCCCGCAATGCATTGCGGCCGGCGCGGCCGGCGCAGTGCATTGCTGGCTGATGATTGGCCAAGCATGCACTGTGACCCTGCATGCTTGGCCAATCACAGCGCCGAAAACTCGGAGAGCCATAATTGGCTACAGGCAGGACGCCTGTAGCCAATTAGAGCTCAGGGGCTTTAGTACACGCCCCACCATTTAAAAGGCCGCCACGCCGTCGGTGCCGGTCACATGAGTTCCGGCTTTAGGAGAGATCAGGCTGATTCTGTGTCTTTGCTAGATTCATTCATATAGAAAGATTTGCTCTACTTTGCTAAACCATTGGCTATTTATTTGCTAAACCATTGCTACCTGTCATTGATCGTCCATTGCTGCTGGTTAGTGTGTTTTTAGCTGCTGCTGGGGATTAGTCTGGTGCGTGTTTTACTGTTAGTACAGTATTTCAGTAGTACCAACCGCAGTGCTGTTAGCACAGCATTGCACCCCAAAAGCATCCATAGGACTTCTAGTGTGTTAGTGGCAGCAAACAGAGCTCCTATATTTTCTTCCCAGAAGCACCCATAGGACTTCTACTGTGTTAGTGGCATCACACAGAGTTCCTATATTTTCTTCCCAGAAGCACCCACAGGACTTCTACTGTGTTAGTGGCATCACACAGAGTTCCTATATTTTCTTCCCAGAAGCACCCACAGGACTTCTACTGTGTTAGTGGCATCACACAGAGCTCCTATATTTTCTTCCCAGAAGCACCCATAGGACTTCTACTGTGTTAGTGGCATCACACAGAGTTCCTATATTTTCTTCCCAGAAGCACCCATAGGACTTGTACTGTGTTAGTGGCATCACACAGAGTTCCTATATTTTCTTCCCAGAAGAACCCATAGGACTTCTAGTGTGTTAGTGGCATCACACAGAGCTCCCATATTTTCTTCCCAGAAGCACCCATAGGACTTCTAGTGTGTTAGTGGCATCACACAGAGCTCCCATATTTTCTTCCCAGAAGCACCCCATAGGACTTCTAGTGTGTTAGTGGCATCACACAGAGTTCCTATATTTTCTTCCCAGAAGCACCCATAGGACTTCTACTGTGTTAGTGGCATCACACAGAGTTCCTATATTTTCTTCCCAGAAGCACCCATAGGACTTCTACTGTGTTAGTGGCATCACACAGAGTTCCTATATTTTCTTCCCAGAAGCACCCATAGGACTTCTACTGTGTTAGTGGCATCACACAGAGTTCCTATATTTTCTTCCCAGAAGCACCCATAGGACTTCTAGTGTGTTAGTGGCATCACACAGAGCTCCCATATTTTCTTCCCAGAAGCACCCATAGGACTTCTACTGTGTTAGTGGCATCACACAGAGTTCCTATATTTTCTTCCCAGAAGCACCCATAGGACTTCTACTGTGTTAGTGGCATCACACAGAGTTCCTATATTTTCTTCCCAGAAGCACCCATAGGACTTCTACTGTGTTAGTGGCATCACACAGAGTTCCTATATTTTCTTCCCAGAAGCACCCATAGGACTTCTACTGTGTTAGTGGCATCACACAGAGCTCCTATATTTTTCTTCCCAGAAGCACCCATAGGACTTCTACTGTGTTAGTGGCATCACACAGAGTTCCTATATTTTCTTCCCAGAAGCACCCATAGGACTTCTACTGTGTTAGTGGCATCACACAGAGTTCCTATATTTTCTTCCCAGAAGCACCCATAGGACTTCTAGTGTGTTAGTGGCATCACACAGAGCTCCCATATTTTCTTCCCAGAAGCACCCATAGGACTTCTAGTGTGTTAGTGGCATCACACAGAGCTCCCATATTTTCTTCCCAGAAGCACCCATAGGACTTCAATTGTGTGTTAGTGGCATCACACAGAGCTCCTATATTTTTCTTCCCAGAAGCACCCATAGGACTTCTACTGTGTTAGTGGCATCACACAGAGTTCCTATATTTTCTTCCCAGAAGCACCCATAGGACTTCTACTGTGTTAGTGGCATCACACAGAGTTCCTATATTTTCTTCCCAGAAGCACCCATAGGACTTCTACTGTGTTAGTGGCATCACACAGAGTTCCTATATTTTCTTCCCAGAAGCACCCATAGGACTTCAATTGTGTGTTAGTGGCATCACACAGAGCTCCTATATTTTCTTCCCAGAAGCACCCATAGGACTTCTAGTGTGTTAGTGGCATCACACAGAGCTCCTATATTTTTTCTTCCCAGAAGCACCCATAGGACTTCTAGTGTTAGTGGCATCACACAGAGCTCCTATATTTTCTTCCCAGAAGCACCCATATAGGACTTCTAGTGTGTTAGTGGCATCACACAGAGCTCCCATATTTTCTTCCCAGAAGCACCCATAGGACTTCTTGTGTGTTAGTGGCATCACACAGAGCTCCTATATTTTCTTCCCAGAAGCACCCATAGGACTTCAATTGTGTGTTAGTGGCATCACACAGAGCTCCTATATTTTCTTCCCAGAAGCACCCACAGGACTTCTAGGACTTCTAGTGTGTGTTAGTGGCATCACACAGAGCTCCTATATTTTCTTTGCAGAAGCACCCATAGGACTTCAATTGTGTGTTAGTGGCATCACACAGAGCTCCTATATTTTCTTCTCAGCAGCACCCACAGGACTTCTAGTGTGTTAGTGGCATCACACAGAGTTCCTATATTTTCTTCCCAGAAGCACCCATAGGACTTGTACTGTGTTAGTGGCATCACACAGAGTTCCTATATTTTCTTCCTAAGAAGCACCCATAGGACTTCTACTGTGTTAGTGGCATCACACAGAGTTCCTATATTTTCTTCCCAGAAGCACCCATAGTACTTCTACTGTGTTAGTGGCATCACACAGAGCTCCTATATATTTTCTTCCCAGAAGCACCCATAGGACTTCTAGTGTGTTAGTGGCATCACACAGAGCTCCTATATTTTCTTCCCAGAAGCACCCATAGGACTTCTAGTGTGTTAGTGGCATCACACAGAGCTCCCATATTTTCTTCCCAGAAGCACCCATAGGACTTCTAGTGTGTTAGTGGCATCACACAGAGCTCCTATATTTTCTTCCCAGAAGCACCCATAGGACTTCTATTGTGTGTTAGTGGCATCACACAGAGTTCCTATATTTTCTTCTCAGAAGCACCCACAGGACTTCTACTGTGTTAGTGGCATCACACAGAGTTCCTATATTTTCTTCCCAGAAGCACCCATAGGACTTCTACTGTGTTAGTGGCATCACACAGAGTTCCTATATTTTCTTCCCAGAAGCACCCATAGGACTTCTACTGTGTTAGTGGCATCACACAGAGTTCCTATATTTTCTTCCCAGAAGCACCCATAGGACTTCTACTGTGTTAGTGGCATCACACAGAGCTCCTATATTTTCTTCCCAGAAGCACCCATAGGACTTCTAGTGTGTTAGTGGCATCACACAGAGCTCCCATATTTTCTTCCCAGAAGCACCCATAGGACTTCTAGTGTGTTAGTGGCATCACACAGAGCTCCTATATTTTCTTCCCAGAAGCACCCATAGGACTTCAATTGTGTGTTAGTGGCATCACACAGAGCTCCTATATTTTCTTCTCAGCAGCACCCACAGGACTTCTAGTGTGTTAGTGGCATCACACAGAGCTCCTATATTTTCTTTGCAGAAGCACCCATAGGACTTCAATTGTGTGTTAGTGGCATCACACAGAGCTCCTATATTTTCTTCTCAGCAGCACCCACAGGACTTCTAGTGTGTTAGTGGCATCACACAGAGCTCCTATATTTTCTTTGCAGAAGCACCCATAGGACTTCAATTGTGTGTTAGTGGCATCACACAGAGCTCCTATACAGCAGCACCCACAGGACTTCTAGTGTGTTAGTGGCATCACACAGAGTTCCTATATTTTCTTCCCAGAAGCACCCATAGGACTTGTACTGTGTTAGTGGCATCACACAGAGTTCCTATATTTTCTTCCCAGAAGCACCCATAGGACTTCTAGTGTGTTAGTGGCATCACACAGAGCTCCAATATTTTCTTCCAGAAGCACCCATAGGACTTCTAGTGTGTTAGTGGCATCACACAGAGCTCCCATATTTTCTTCCCAGAAGCACCCATAGGACTTCTAGTGTGTTAGTGGCATCACACAGAGCTCCTATATTTTCTTCCCAGAAGCACCCATAGGACTTCAATTGTGTGTTAGTGGCATCACACAGAGCTCCTATATTTTCTTCTCAGCAGCACCCACAGGACTTCTAGTGTGTTAGTGGCATCACACAGAGCTCCTATATTTTCTTTGCAGAAGCACCCATAGGACTTCAATTGTGTGTTAGTGGCATCACACAGAGCTCCTATATTTTCTTCTCAGCAGCACCCACAGGACTTCTAGTGTGTTAGTGGCATCACACAGAGCTCCTATATTTTCTTCCAGCAGCACCCACAGGACTTCTATGTGTTAGTGGCATCACACAGAGTTCCTATATTTTCTTCCCAGAAGCACCCATAGGACTTGTACTGTGTTAGTGGCATCACACAGAGTTCCTATATTTTCTTCCCAGAAGCACCCATAGGACTTCTACTGTGTTAGTGGCATCACACAGAGTTCCTATATTTTCTTCCCAGAAGCACCCATAGGACTTCTACTGTGTTAGTGGCATCACACAGAGCTCCTATATTTTCTTCCCAGAAGCACCCATAGGACTTCTAGTGTGTTAGTGGCATCACACAGAGCTCCCATATTTTCTTCCCAGAAGCACCCATAGGACTTCTAGTGTGTTAGTGGCATCACACAGAGCTCCTATATTTTCTTCCCAGAAGCACCCATAGGACTTCAATTGTGTGTTAGTGGCATCACACAGAGCTCCTATATTTTCTTCTCAGCAGCACCCACAGGACTTCTAGTGTGTTAGTGGCATCACACAGAGCTCCTATATTTTCTTTGCAGAAGCACCCATAGGACTTCTACTGTGTTAGTGGCATCACACAGAGTTCCTATATTTTCTTCCAGAAGCACCTATAGGACTTCTACTGTGTTAGTGGCATCACACAGAGTTCCTATATTTTCTTCCCAGAAGCACCCATAGGACTTCTACTGTGTTAGTGGCATCACACAGAGTTCCTATATTTTCTTCCCAGAAGCACCCATAGGACTTCTACTGTGTTAGTGGCATCACACAGAGTTCCTATATTTTCTTCCCAGAAGCACCCATAGGACTTCTACTGTGTTAGTGGCATCACACAGAGAGCTCCTATATTTTCTTCCTAGAAGCACCCACAGGACTTCTACTGTGTTAGTGGCATCACACAGAGCTCCTATATTCTTCCCAGAAGCACCCATAGGACTTCTAGTGTGTTAGTGGCATCACACAGAGCTCTTCTATATTTTCTTCCCAGAAGCACCCATAGGACTTCTAGTGTGTTAGTGGCATCACACAGAGCTCCTATATTTTCTTCCCAGAAGCACCCATAGGACTTCTGTGTGTTAGTGGCATCACACAGAGCTCCTATATTTTCTTCCCACAAGCACCCATAGGACTTCTAGTGTGTTAGTGGCATCACACAGAGCTCCTATATTTTCTTCCCAGAAGCACCCATAGGACTTCAATTGTGTGTTAGTGGCATCACACAGAGCTCCTATATTTTCTTCTCAGCAGCACCCACAGGACTTCTAGTGTGTTAGTGGCATCACACAGAGCTCCTATATTTTCTTTGCAGAAGCACCCATAGGACTTCAATTGTGTGTTAGTGGCATCACACAGAGCTCCTATATTTTCTTCTCAGCAGCACCCACAGGACTTCTAGTGTGTTAGTGGCATCACACAGAGTTCCTATATTTTCTTCCCAGAAGCACCCATAGGACTTGTACTGTGTTAGTGGCATCACACAGAGTTCCTATATTTTCTTCCCAGAAGCACCCATAGGACTTCTAGTGTGTTAGTGGCATCACACAGAGCTCCCATATTTTCTTCCCAGAAGCACCCATAGGACTTCTAGTGTGTTAGTGGCATCACACAGAGCTCCCATATTTTCTTCCCAGAAGCACCCATAGGACTTCTAGTGTGTTAGTGGCATCACACAGAGCTCCTATATTTTTCTTCCCAGAAGCACCCATAGGACTTCAATTGTGTGTTAGTGGCATCACACAGAGCTCCTATATTTTCTTCTCAGCAGCACCCACAGGACTTCTAGTGTGTTAGTGGCATCACACAGAGCTCCTATATTTTCTTTGCAGAAGCACCCATAGGACTTCAATTGTGTGTTAGTGGCATCACACAGAGCTCCTATATTTTCTTCTCAGCAGCACCCACAGGACTTCTAGTGTGTTAGTGGCATCACACAGAGCTCCTATATTTTCTTCTCAGCAGCACCCACAGGACTTCTAGTGTGTTAGTGGCATCACACAGAGTTCCTATATTTTCTTCCCAGAAGCACCCATAGGACTTGTACTGTGTTAGTGGCATCACACAGAGTTCCTATATTTTCTTCCCAGAAGCACCCATAGGACTTCTACTGTGTTAGTGGCATCACACAGAGTTCCTATATTTTCTTCCCAGAAGCACCCATAGGACTTCTACTGTGTTAGTGGCATCACACAGAGCTCCTATATATTTTCTTCCCAGAAGCACCCATAGGACTTCTAGTGTGTTAGTGGCATCACACAGAGCTCCCATATTTTCTTCCCAGAAGCACCCATAGGACTTCTAGTGTGTTTAGTGGCATCACACAGAGCTCCTATATTTTCTTCCCAGAAGCACCCATAGGACTTCAATTGTGTGTTAGTGGCATCACACAGAGCTCCTATATTTTCTTCTCAGCAGCACCCACAGGACTTCTAGTGTGCTAGTGGCATCACACAGAGCTCCTATATTTTCTTTGCAGAAGCACCATAGGACTTCTACTGTGTTAGTGGCATCACACAGAGTTCCTATATTTTCTTCCCAGAAGCACCTATAGGACTTCTACTGTGTTAGTGGCATCACACAGAGTTCCTATATTTTCTTCCCAGAAGCACCCATAGGACTTCTACTGTGTTAGTGGCATCACACAGAGTTCCTATATTTTCTTCCCAGAAGCACCCATAGGACTTCTACTGTGTTAGTGGCATCACACAGAGCTCCTATATTTCTTCCCAGAAGCACCCATAGGACTTCTAGTGTGTTAGTGGCATCACACAGAGCTCCCATATTTTCTTCCCAGAACCACCCATAGGACTTCTAGTGTATTAGTGGCATCACACAGAGCTCCTATATTTTCTTCCCAGAAGCACCCATAGGACTTCAATTGTGTGTTAGTGGCATCACACAGAGCTCCTATATTTTTCTTCTCAGCAGCACCCACAGGACTTCTAGTGTGTTAGTGGCATCACACAGAGCTCCTATATTTTCTTTGCAGAAGCACCCATAGGACTTCAATTGTGTGTTAGTGGCATCACACAGAGCTCCTATATTTTCTTCTCAGCAGCACCCACAGGACTTCTAGTGTGTGTTAGTGGCATCACACAGAGCTCCTATATTTTCTTTGCAGAAGCACCCATAGGACTTCAATTGTGTGTTAGTGGCATCACACAGAGCTCCTATATTTTCTTCTCAGCAGCACCCACAGGACTTCTAGTGTGTTAGTGGCATCACACAGAGCTCCTATATTTTCTTCTCAGCAGCACCCACAGGACTACCGACTACAATGGCTGGAAGACCGCCAAGGGGAGGCAGAGCGTGCAGAGGCAAGAACACAGGGCAGGCAGGCTCTGTTTCTAGTGGGCGTGGCCATGGACGTGGTCGTGCATCGTCATCAGCACGTGTCCATGGGACACGCGCATCTTTGTTTTCGGCAGCTGGACATGTGGAGCCGCATCATGCTGAAGGCTTGGTAGAATGGATGACCAAGCCCTCCTCATCCTCCTCATCCTCTCTCACCCAGGCTCAGGGTACTGGCAGAGCAGCTGCCAACGCGTACTCAATGACATCATCAGCCACCCCTTCCCTAGACCCACCATGTCCTCCTGAGGAGTCCCCCGAACTCTTTGAGCACAGTGTTGGGTACATGCTCCAGGAGGATGCCCAACGATTCGAAGGCTCGGATGATGATACCCAGCTTGAGGAAGTCAGTAGTGTGCGCGCAGAGAGAGGGGATGCTGAAGGACAGCAATCTGGCAGTACTGTTCCACCAGCTGCAGCTTACTGCCAGGTTTGCTCTAGTGGTGAAGAGGGAGGGGATGATGAGGTCACTGACTCCACGTGGGTTCCTGAAGAGAGAGAGGATGAGGAGGAGTACGAGGAGGATGCGGTGTCACATGTCCAATGAGGCAGGATGCCCCCTGGAGGCCAGCTAGAGGCCAGCACAGCAACTGTACAACACCGCAGAGCTCCGCCTGTGCAGGGCGCTGCCTCTGCACGTTATCAGAAAAGTTCTTTGGTGTGGGCCTTTTTTGAGACGAGTGCATCAGATCGCACCACTGCTATTTGCAATATTTGTCTCAAGCGTATCTCGCGTGGCCAAAACATCAGCCGCTTGGGCACCACAAGCATGAGCAGACATATGTCGACCTGCCATGCAGCTCGTTGGCAAGCACACATAAAAGACCCACACCAAAGAACTAAGCGGACCTCTCCTTGCTCCTCATCAGCTGGGATCTCCATCCCCACTACATCTTCAGTCCTCTCTGAAAGCTGCTCTGAGAGGACTGAAGGTGTAGAATTAGGAATGTCACAACCAAGTACTTGCAGTACACCGACGTCCGATTGTAGCAGGCAAATTTCCCTGCCCCAGCTGCTGGACCGTCGAAAGAAGTACACTCCCAGCCATCCACATGCCCAGCGGTTGAATGCTAGCTTGGCTAAATTGCTAGCACTTCAACTGCTGCCTTTTCAGTTGGTAGACTCGGCCCCCTTCCGTGAGTTTGTTCAATGTGCGGTTCCTCAGTGGCAGGTTCCCAAACGCCACTTTTTCTCACGGAAGGCGATTCCGTCTCTCTACCGGCATGTGGAAGGCAATGTCCATGCCTCGCTGGACGGGGCGGTCAGCGGTAAGGTGCATATTACCGCTGACTCATGGTCCAGCAGGCATGGACAGGGACGTTACCTTTCTTTCACGGCCCATTGGGTCACTCTATTGGCAGCTGGGAGGGATGCAGGACAAGGTGCAGTAGTGTTGGAGGTTGTTCCGCCACCACGCCTCCAAAATGCTACTACTGCTACTGGTTGTGACACACCTCTCTCCTCCACCCCTCCTCTTCTTCTTCCTCCAGTGCTCTGTCCTCGGAACCAGCGGTGCTCCGTAGGCGTACAAGGGGCTACGCAAGTACGCAGGAAAAAAGATGCCATGCCGTGCTTGCGCTGGTGTGTTTGGGGGACAGGAGCCACACTGGGCCAGTGGTTCTGGCAGCTCTGCAGGGGCAGGCCGAGAGGTGGTTGATGCCACGCCAGCTTAAGCCAGGAATGGTCGTTTCTGACAATGGCACCAACCTCCTCTCCGCCCTGCGACAGGGGCAGCTCACCCATGTGCCCTGTATGGCTCACGTCCTCAACCTGGTGGTGCAGCGGTTCTTGGGCAGGTTCCCAGGCTTACAGGATGTCCTGAGGCAGGCCAGGAAAGTCTGTGTGCCGTCATTTCCACCGATCTTATAATGCCAGTGCTTGGCTGACTGAGCTGCAAAAGGAGCTGAACCTGCCCAAGAACCGCCTAATATGTGACATGCCCACCAGGTGGAACTCAACGTTGGCCATGCTGCAGCGACTGCACACGCAGCAGAGGGCCATCAATGAGTACCTTTGCGACTACGGCACCAGGACAGGGTCAGGGGAGCTTGGTTTTTTTTCCCCACGTCAGTGGAGCATGATCAGGGATGCATGCACTGTCCTCTCACCATTTGAGGAGGCCACGAGGATGGTGAGCAGTGACAGTGCATGCATCAGTGACACTGTACCTCTTGTCCACCTGTTGGAGCATACGCTGCGTGGGATAATGGACAGGGCACTTGAGGCAGAACAGAGGCAGGAAGAGGAGGACTTCCTTGCCTCTCAAGGCCCCCTTTATCCGGACAGTGTTCCTTCTGTCCCACCCATCACACAGGAAGAGGATGAGGATGAGGAGGAGGAGGATGAGGAGGATTGTGTGAGCATGGAGGTGGAGCCTGGCACTCAGCATCAGCAGCAGCAGTCTTTTAGGGATGATGTACAGTCCCAACAAACCAGTGGACTTGTACGTGGCTGGGAGGAGGTGGCTGGCGATCATGTCATCCTCAGTGACCCAGAAGACTCCGGACCGAATGCCTTAGCTAACCTACGCTGCATGGCCTCCCTGATCCTGAAAAGCCTGCGGAAGGATCCTCGTGTTCTTCGGATCAAGGAGAGGGACCATTACTGGCTGGCCACTCTCCTTGATCCACGGTACAAGGGTAAGGTTGCGGACCTTATCTTGCCGTCGCAGAGGGAGCAGAGGATGAGACATCTCAGGTAGGCCTTGCAGAAAGGTCTGTGCAACACGTTCCCAGAAACTGGGAGGTTACAAACTCCTGGTCCTGGACGACGAGTTGCTGAGGCTTCGGTCAGTAGCAGAAGGAGCGGTGGGGAAGGTCGACGTCTGACCGATGCGTTCAGACAATTTTTTAGTCCGCAGCCCCAAGGTATGATCGGTTCCAGCAACCATCGCCAGCGTCTGATATACATGGTGCAGGAATACCTTGGGGCAAGGTCAGACTTGGACACCTTTCCCACCGAAAATCCTCTGGCTTACTGGGTCCTGAGGATGGATCACTGGCCAGAGCTTGCACAGTATGCAATTGAGCTACTGGCCTGTCCTGCCTCCAGCGTTCTTTCCGAACGCACATTCAGTGCTGCTGGAGGATTTGTCACCGATCATAGGGTGCGCCTGTCCACCGACTCGGTTGATCGACTGACCTTCATCAAAATGAATCAGTCTTGGATCACCACCAGCTACCAGGCACCTGAAGCGGATATAACGGAATCATTTATAATGTCACATCCCTTCAAGACTGCCTATGCTGATGCTGAGTGACTGTCCTGTTATGTTCACTGACTATCCTCTTCCTCCTCCTCAATGATCCATGCCACCACACCAGTGCCTAAGGCACAATTTTTCAGCCCCTGTATAACAGGGGCGTATACTTACAATTTTTTTAAAAAATGCTTCGCTTACAAAGAACATAACAGAATATGTAAAAAGGAAATCAAGGATGCAAAAATTCAAAACGAAAGACAGATTGCAAAAGATAGTAGGACAAACCCCAAAAAATTCTTCAAATATATTAATAGTAAAAAGGTCAAGTCTGAGCATGTAGGCCCTTTACAAAATAATCTAGAGTGGGTGACTGGGGACAAAGAGAAGGCTAATTTATTAAATACTTTCTTCAGCTCTGTGTATACAAAGGAGCATGGGGGAGCTCATGTCCACAATGAGGGTGGTAGTGACACAGCCCTAAATCCACAATGGCTCAAAAGTGATATGGTCCAGAAATATTTAGACAGAATAAAGGTGGATAAAGCACCTGGACCTAATGGCATCCACCCACGGATCCTAAAAGAATTGAGCTCTGTAATTTCAAAGCCATTGTATCTAATTTTTAGGGAATCATTAATGACAGGAATAGTACCACTGGATTGGCGCAGGGCGAACGTGGTGCCTATATTTAAAAAGGGAACAAAGTCTTTACCAAGTAACTATAGACCTGTTAGTTTAACTTCTATAGTTGGGAAGATACTGGAGAGATTATTAAAAGACCACAGAGACGAGTTCTTGCAGGAAAAAAATATTTTAAGCAACAGACAGCATGGGTTCATGAAAGACAGAAGTTGTCAGACAAACCTCATTTCTTTTTATGAGGTGGTAAGTAAAACCTTGGACAGAGGCGTGGCTGTGAACGTGGTATACTTGGATTTTGCAAAAGCGTTCGATACAGTTCCCCACACACGGCTCATGTGTAAGGTAAGGTCTACAGGTTTGGAAATATCGGTTTGTAATTGGATAGAAAACTGGCTAAAAGACAGAATTCAGAGAGTCGTGGTTAATGATTCTTATGCCGCGTACACACGAAGGGACAATCCCGCGGGATTATCCTCTGGACTGAAGTCCAGCGGATAATCCCCTCGTGTGTGGGCGCCGGCGGACTTTTTGGCGCCAAAGTACGGCGGACTAAAGTTTGAAGTTTTGTTTTCAAATTATCCGCTGGACTTGGCAGTCCAGCGGATAATCCCGCCGTTAGTGGGCAAGTCCGCGGGACTTTTGAAATGAAGGGACTTGCCGCTCATCGGCAAGTCCGTTCATTTAGCACGTGACTTCAGGTTACGTAGCTAGCGTAGGCAGTTACTGCCGCCGCGCTAGCTCCGTGACCTGGCATGGATTTAAAGGGACTCCCACGCCGAAAAAACGGCGTGGGGGTTCCCCCCAAATCCATGTCAGACCCTCATCCGAGCACGCAGCCTGGCAGGCCAGGAAAGGGGTGGGGACGAACGAGCGCCCCCCCCTCCTGAGCCGTACCAGGCCGCGTGCCCTCAACATGGGGGGTGCCCTGGGGAAAGGGGGGCTGTGCGGCCCCCCCACCCCAAAGCACCTTGTCCCCATGTTGATGAGGACAAGGGCCTCTTCCCGACAACCCTGGCCGTTGGTTGTCGGGTCTGCGGGCGGGGGCTTATCGGAATCTGGGAGCCCCCTTTAATAAGGGGGCCCCCAGATCCCGGCCCCCCACCCTATGTGAATGAGTATGGGGTACGATGTACCCCTACCCATACACCTAAGGTGTAAAATGTAAAGTACAAAAACACACACACTTTTGAAAAAATATTTTATTGCACTGCTCCGGGGGTCTTCTTCCGTCTTGGGGGTCTTCTCGCCGGACTCCTCCGCTCTCTTCTGCTCTTTTACCTAGCTCTTTCACGAGCGGGGGAAGTCCGGCTACCTTCTTCGTCGTCGCCGCCGTCTGGGGGTCTCGATCCGCCTTTGGGGGTCTTCTTCCGTCTTGGGGGTCTTCTCGCCGGACTCCCCCGCCATTTACCAAGCTCTTTTACCGAGCGGGGGGAAGTCCGGCTACCTTCTTCGTCGTCGCCGCCGTCGTCTGGGGGTCTCGATCCGCCTTCGGGGGTCTTCCGGGGGTCTCTTCTGTTCTTGCGGCGGTCGTCGTCTTCCGCGCCGCCGGCGCCTTGTCCTTCTTCTTGTCCTTGTTCTTGTTCTTCTTCTTCTTCCGATGTTGATCCGACGCTCTCTCTGCCTGGAATGCCTGTGCCGCTCTGCGCTGAGACTTATATAGGGGAATGGGGACAGGGTCACATGCACATGTCACATGGTGACCCCGCCCCCTTGTGTTGTCACAGTCCCGGAGGATGCTGGGACTGTGACATCGCAAGGGGGCGGGGTCACCATGTGACATGAACATGTGACCCTGTCCCCCATGTCCCTATATAAGTCCGAGCGCAGAGCGGCACAGGCATTCCGGGCAGAGACAGCGACGGGTCAACATCGGAAGAAGAAGAACAAGAACAAGAACAAGAAGAAGGAGAAGGCGCCGGCGGCGCGGAAGACGACGACCGCCGCAAGAACAGAAGAGACCCCCGGAAGACCCCCGAAGGCGGATCGAGACCCCCAGACGACGGCGGCGACGACGAAGAAGGTAGCCGGACTTCCCCCGCTCGTGAAAGAGCTAGGTAAAAGAGCAGAAGAGAGCGGAGGAGTCCGGCGAGAAGACCCCCAAGACGGAAGAAGACCCCCGGAGCAGTGCAATAAAATATTTTTTCAAAAGTGTGTGTGTTTTTTGTACTTTACATTTTACACCTTAGGTGAATGGGTAGGGGTACATCGTACCCCATACTCATTCACATAGGGTGGGGGGCCGGGATCTGGGGGCCCCCTTATTAAAGGGGGCTCCCAGATTCCGATAAGCCCCCCCCCGCAGACCCCGACAACCAACGGCCAGGGTTGTCGGGAAGAGGCCCTTGTCCTCATCAACATGGGGACAAGGTGCTTTGGGGGGGGGGGGCCGCACGGCCCCCCTTTCCCCAGGGCACCCCCCATGTTGAGGGCACGCGGCCTGGTACGGCTCAGGAGGGGGGGGGCGCTCGTTCGTCCCCACCCCTTTCCTGGCCTGCCAGGCTGCGTGCTCGGATGAGGGTCTGACTTGGATTCGGGGGGAACCCCCACGCCGTTTTTTTTCGGCGTGGGGATTCCCTTTAAATCCATGCCAGCTTGCGGAGCTAGCGCGGCGGCATTTACTGCCTACGCTAGCTACGTAACCTGATGTTACGTTCGAAATGAACGGACTGCTCCGTGTGTGGGCAAGTCCGTTCATTTTCAAAAGTCCCGCGGACTTTTGGCCGGCGGATTATCCGCTGGAGAAGTTCGTGCGTGTGTGGGCAAGTCCACACCCTCGGAAAGTCCAGCGGACCTAGCTGGAAAGTCCCGCGGGATTGTCCGCTGGACTAGGTCCGCCGGCAAAAGTCCCTACGTGTGTACGAGGCATTACTCTGAATGGGCTAAGGTTATCAGTGGTGTACCTCAAGGTTCAGTGCTGGGACCCTTACTTTTTAATATCTTTATAAATGATATTGGGTCTGGGATCAAAAGTAACATTTCTGTCTTTGCAGATGACACCAAGCTATGCAGTGGAATAACGTCCTTACAGGAGGTCTACAATTTACAAGCTGACCTCAATGCTCTGTCAAATTGGGCGACTATGTGGCAGATGAGGTTTAATGTTGATAAATGTAAAGTTATGCACTTGGGGGCTAAGAATATGCATGCATCATACATGCTAGGGGGAGTACAACTGGGGGAATCCGTAGTGGAGAAGGATCTGGGGGTTTTGGTAGATCATAAACTCAATAATAGCATGCAATGCCAAGCTGCGGTTTCCAAAGCGAGCAAAGTCCTTTCTTGTATTAAGAGAGGTATGGACTCCAGAGAGAGAGATATCATTTTGCCCTGTTCAAATCATTAGTAAGACCTCATCTGGAATATGCAGTTCAGTTTTGGGCACCAGTTCTCAAAAAGGATATTGGGGAACTGGAGAAAGTGCAGAGAAGGGCAACCAAACTGATAAGAGGCATGGAGGAGCTCAGCTATGAGGAAAGATTAGAGGAACTGAATTTATTCACCCTTGATAAGAGGAGATTAAGGGGGGATATGATCAACATGTATAAATATATAAGGGGTCCATATAGTGAACTTGGTGTTGGGTTATTCACTTTACGGTCAACAAAGAGGACAAGGGGGCACTCTTTACGTCTAGAGGAGAAGAGATTTCATCTCCAAATAAGGAAAGGTTTCTTCACAGTAAGAGCTGTGAAAATGTGGAATAGACTCCCTGCAGAGGTGGTTCTAGCCAGCTCAGTAGATTGCTTTAAGAAAGGCCTGGATACTTTCCTAAATGTACATAATATAACTGGGTACTGACATTTATAGGTAAAGTTGATCCAGGGAAAATCCGATTGCCTCTCGGGGGATCAGGAAGGAATTTTTTTCCCCTGCTTTAGCAAATTGGAGAATGCTCTGCTGGGGTTTTTTTTGCCTTCCTCTGGATCAACTGTGGGTATAGAACTGTGGGTATAGAATGGGGTATATGGGATTGTATGATATATATATGTATATATATATATATTTTTTTTATTTGTGGTTGAACTGGATGGACTTGTGTCTTTTTTCAACCTAACTAACTATGTAACTATGTAACTATGTAACTATGTAACACGTGTGACTGCTGTGCTCCAAGTACAGTATCTGTGATGGGTTGCAGTGTTGTGGCACCAGCACCAATGCCTAAGGCACAATTTTTTCAGCCCCTGTTTAACAGGGGCGTGTAATTACATTTTTTTTTAAAAATGCTTTGCAACAGGTGTGACTGCTGTGCTCCAAGTACAGTATCTGTGAGGGGTTGCAGTGTTGTGGCACCAGCACCAGTGCCTAAGGCACAATTTTTCAGCCCCTATTGGGGCGTGTAATTACAATTTTTAGGCAATGCTTTGCAACAGGTCTCATTGCTGTGCTAAGAGTACAGTGTCTGTGAGGGGTTGCAGTGTTGTGGCACCAGCACCAATGCCTAAGGCACAATTATTCAGCCCCTGTTTAACAGGGGCGTGTAATTACAATTTTTAAAAAAGATGCTTCACAACAGGTGTGACTGCTGTGCTCCAAGTACAGTATCTGTGAGGGTTGCAGTGTTGTGGCACCAGTGCCTAAGGCACAATTTTTCAGCCCCTATTGGGGCGTGTAATTACAATTTTTAATCAATGCTTTGCAACAGGTCTCATTGCTGTGCTAAGAGTACAGTATCTGTGAGGGGTTGCAGTGTTGTGGCACCAGCACCAATGCCTAAGGCACAATTTTTCAGCCCTGTTTAACAGGGGCGTGTAATTACAAATCTTGATCTAATAGTTCACAGCAGGGCCCATTCCTGCGCCCACCAAGAGTAACTATGAGGGCCTACAGTCTTGTGGCAACACCGTCCACCACCACCGCCAAAGGCCCAATTTTTCTGCCCTGTTCAACAGGTGCATGCAATTACAAATCTTGATCTAATAACTCACAGCAGGGCCCATTCCTGGGCCCACCAAGAGTAACTGTGAGGGCTTACAGTCTTGTGGCAACACCGTCCACCACCACCACCACCACCACCACCAAAGGCCCAATTTTTCTGCCCTGTTCAACAGGTGCATGCAATTACAAATCTTGATCTAATAACTCACAGCAGGGCCCATTCCTGCGCCCACCAAGAGTAACTGTGAGGGCTTACAGTCTTGTGGCAACACCGTCCACCACCACCACCACCACCACCACCACCACCACCAAAGGCCCAATTTTTCTGCTCGGTTCAACAGGTGCATGCAAGTACAAATCTTGATCTACTAACTCACAGCAGGGCCCATTCCTGTGCCCACCAGTCTTGTGGCTACACCAACATCTAATAGTGCAAATTTCTGCAGAGTATATACGGCAGGCCCCTACTTTCAAACATCCAACTTACAAACGACTCCTACTTGCAAACGGAAAGAGAAAACAGGAAGTGAGAGGAAATCTACCCCTAGGAAGGGAAATTCTATCCTGTTAGATTTAATTTGGGAAAAAGGTATCTCCTCTCTACTGATGCTTTATCACCAATCCTTGTTTCAATTAAAACCCACTTTTCCAAAAACATTTGTCATTGGGACGGAAAGTGAGGTGACATGTTCTGAACAGATGTGCAAAGACAGCAAATGTTACAGGGGTGATAACCCCTCCCTATGTTCTCCAAAAAGCTTAAAAATAGATTTTTTGGGATGGAGCTACACTTCATAATGTACCTGTTCAGATTCTACTTAAGAACAAACCTACAGTCCGTGTCTTGTTTGCACCACCTATATACTGCTGTTCAGAGTATATAGGGTTGTAGGTATAGGGTTTTATTTTGGGGTGCGGGGTCCCCCTTAATATCCATACAAGACCCAAAGGGGCTGGGGTGGGGGGGGGGCAGATGGGGTAGCCATGCCATTTTTCTCAAGGATTTTCAGCCATATGGCGGCCAGGACAAGACATGACATTAAAGCCGCAATTGGTTTTAAATGGCTTTTTTTTTCCTTTACAAATGTCATTTTGTGCAAGGACAGTTCTAAACATGGGAAACACATGCCACTTCACAGGTATACTTTAGACACCCCCCAGGTACCATATTTAAAGGAAAATTTCACTTTTTTTTTTTTCACTTTATGCATCATTAAAATGACTGCTCCCGAAAAAACGTTAGTTTTTAAAAGTTCTTTTTGCATTGATATATGTCCCCTGGGGCAGGACCCCGGGTCCCCAAACCTGTTTTTATGACATTAACATGCATATTGGCCGTTGTAATTAGCACTTTTGATTTCGAAAGTTCGCGTCCATTATAACGTATAGGGTTCGAAAATTCGCGCAAACTTTCGGTCGGTTCGAAGGTTCTGGTGCGAACCGAACCCGGGGGTGTTCGGCTCATCCCTAATTCTTATGTCTTATTCTAGAGAGTTTGCCTGGCTGTATATTTAAATAAAAATCATGTATCTATTTTATCATGACATAAACTCAAACCCTCCCAAAATGGTCCTTCATGTGACATCATAGTAAAATGACACTTCTATAAGACCAAAGACCAAAGACCAATCTTTGATGGCTGTTAGGAAAAGAAAAGATTTATTGTTCATAGAACACCTATACCAGCTTTATCCTGACCTGGCACCTTCTACGATACAAAAAAAAAGGATTTTAGACCCATCCTTAATTCTACAGGATCAACAGCTGGTGTAGCTCTGCATATAAGCCAATCAGCTTCCAGTTTTTTTTTTTTTATAAAAGCTTAATTATACAAGCTAAAGTTAGAAGCTTATTGGCTACCACGCACAACTGCACCAAATTATGCACTCTCCAGTTTTAGTAAATCAACCCCTGTGTTCTTCTCGTCCACCTCACAAGATGAAAAAAATAATTCCTTAGTTTTTTTGTTTTTTAAATATGTTTTTATTGGATTTCAGAGAAAATTGAGTACTGTCTGTGATACTTTTTTTATTTGCACTAACATATAATTTGTCATGGACGAGCTTTCGGGGTGTGTCCCCTTCTTCAAGGTCTAAGCAGTACTGATTCACAAAAGTAGCAGAAGGTGAAATGTTAAAAAAATTTTTTAAAAATCACTGAGGGGTAGGAGAAGAAAAACAAACACATACATATACAAATCAATAGTATGGCAATGGTAATAAAGCTATCAGCAAGTGAGATATGACAGAGGGAAAGCTATAGACTGGAGGGGGGGGGGATCACAGTCACAGAGGGGGGTCATAAAACTTTAGTATAGTGGGTGAGGAAACCAATATCCAAATTTAAGCCATTGTTTTTTGTGTCGAAAAGAAGTATCATTCTTAGCTCAAATGTTTTCCTTTCCTGGATAGTTCTGAAATTCCCTTTAAGAACTAAAACATTGAAGTCTTCTATAGTGTGGTCCGGTTGTGAGAAATTATGTCCCACAGGTGTACAGAGACCATCTTCCTTATGTTCCTTGATGGTATGTCTGTGCAAATTCATCCTTACTTGTAACTTCTGTCCTGTTTCACCAACATAAGATCCTTTGCTACACCTGTTGCATTGGATTAGGTACACCACATTACTGGAGGTACAGTTGTATGAGCCTGTGATATTGAAGGTCCCATGTTAGTGCAAATAAAAAAAGTATCACTGACAGTACTCAATTTTCTCTGTCACAATTGCACTAATATGGCTACAATCACTTCAAGTATATTGGATTTCAGAAACATTACATAACAATAAAGTTTTCCGTACAGTATGAAATCAGAAACTGATATATTCAAACACTTTGGAACATGGTGTATGTTGTCAGATAGAAGCAACCTTAAAGCGGTAGTAAAGCCGCTGAACTTTTTTTTCTTTTTTAACACCTGTAAAGGAAAAGGCATAATGAGCTAGTATGCACCCCAAGCTCAGAAAGCTCAGAAAGCATGTATTATTATTTTTGGAAATGGATCCCATATTGAATATATGTCAGGAAATGCTCCTGAAGTTGCTCTTGATGAGGCAGCAACGTCGTCGCAAATTTGCATGAGAGGTCCAGAATCAGAGCTTGTCGATATTGGACCCATCCGTTGATGGCACAGCGAATGTCCGTTGGATATTTCACAAACATGTATGCATCAGTGAGTATATATGCTCTATGAACATATATCTAAACGAATTACGACATTTTAAACCATGTTTCCTATTTTTTTGATGGCTTACCATCATATTTCTGAGTTTTCTGGTCAAAAAAATTGGGTTCCTTTAAAAAGGCTTATAAACGCAAACACGGCTAAACGCAGGTGCAGCCACTGTGCCCATCAAACGTAGCCATTGTGCCATATCAAATGCTGCCAATGTGCCCCATTAAATGCTCCCACTGTGCCCATCAAATACTCTCACTGTGCCATATCAAATTCTGCCATTGTGCCATATTAAATGCTGCCAGTGTGCCCCCCACCCGCCGTCTGCACTTACTCTGTCTGGGTGGGACAGCTCCTCGATGCTCCTTGATGTCTTCTCCCATTCTCTCTTCCCATCCTCTGCTATTATTGGACGCCTATCAGGCACCTGTCATTTCAGTAAATCAGGTGACGGGTAAAAGATCTGAGCACCTGATTGGCGGAGAGGCGGTTTAGTGTTAGGAAAGTTAATATTAATTTGCTTTTCTAACACAGCTGAGTGACCAGCGAGCGCCCAGCATGGTGCTCGCAGGTCACCTTTTTTGACGCCTATTAGAGCCTATGGCTCTAATCAGGTGCTTCAAAAACACCCCCCACCTCTATAATTCAGGCGCACGATGCCCAAAAAGGGGCCAGGCGCCTGAATAGGGGGTGGTAGCAGCGGCCATAGATAGATTCAATGCCTGAATCTATCTATTGGTGCTAGAGGGGGTGGCAGGAGAGAGGGGTGGTGCCCCTGCACCCTTATGAATGCACCGCCACTGAACTGGGCATTGGGAAAGGGAGTTATAAGAAAATGGGGATAGGATGGGGGGAGACTACTGGCTACTGTCGGGTCTCTGAGGGCCATTAGGGTGGGAGACAATTACCCAAGTTGAGAGAGGTGTGGAGGTAGGGTAGGGAGGGTGTGGGTTGGGTGATAGAAAGGTACCCATATATAAAGTGTATGATATCTAATAGTCCTAATGGAGACGATAATGGTACCTTACATCTGGAAGGGGGGTATTGAGTGGAGGAGGCACCCCTCCCCATCCGCAAGCTTGGGGGGAGAGGGGAGTTGCCAAGAGCCCTCTATAAAGTGGACCAGGACCTCAGGGGATAGGGTTTCCCCCTAGGTGCCGGTGTAGCAAGAATAAACAAAGTAGATATTGTGTCAATACACACCATAGCAAACAACTCAAATAGTATAAGGTATTTAAACATGTTTTGGAATCAGGGTCATAGGGAGGACAAGGTGGAGGACTCAAAAAAGATGCTATGATCCACAGGATTGGCTAGCGGATGTTTGTGAAAGCTGGTAGTCTGTATAGTATTGGGCTAAGTTTCCCATCAGGCTTGTCTTCTGATTGGTGGTGAGTTTTAAGTCTTCAGCAGGGAAGGCTTTGGAGAGGCAGTATTAAGGCAAGGGAGCCTACTGAAACCTTGAGTGTTGAGCTGTTGTGTTCTTTTACAGGGAGAATTTTTGTGACAAAGTTGGTCCATTTGTTTTGAAAACGGAGTGTAGAGCCATGATGTGTCCACTTTTCCTTCCGTAGAGTGGACGGGTGGGATTGTTTCCAGATGACCGAAGAGCAGGGGGTAGATGTCCTTCAATGGGGGTCTTCCAGTAATAGAGTCTGCAAAGGTTTCAACTTGGTCCCAAAATTTTGAGTTGTAGGGACAAGCCTGTCTGTGTAGCTAGTTTGGGCACAGAGGGGGCATAGGCATTTGTCCTGTGTCGGCCCACTAGGCAAGTGGGGGATGTATGCTCTATGCATAATTTTGAGTTGTTGTTCTCACCAAAATTTGTTTGTGACAAAGGCACAGATAGAATTGTAGCCTGTTAGGATCTGGTCTATGGCTTCAGGGGATGGTAGGTCTTTGCACCAGGCAGCAGCTGAGGTGAGGTGAAATGGAGTGCTTAGGCGAGAGTGCAGGGGACTGTAGCTGGATGAAATTTTGAATTGTTTATATTCCAGAAGAGTGTCCAGGATAGATGAGCGAAACCTTTGAGGTTTGTTTTGGTTTAGTCCCATGGCGTGATGGATTGCCTGATGTACGTAGAGATAGTGATGGGCCGGAAGATCAAAACGAATCAAAACCTGCAGCAGTGAACCCGTTGGGGCATCAAAGAGTTGAGCTAACCTGGGTAACCTATGAGAAGCCCACTCAGCGTATCCAGCCTATTGTTGCGGTTGGGGGAATGTAGGGTTTCCATGAATCGGGAAGTAGTTGGAAATGAAAGGTGAGAGGTTTAATTTTCATCTTGTTTCCCGCCATGCCACTAACGTGTCAGGGATTAGTACGTTTTGTTTGAGCTCCGAAGGGAGTGCTTTTAGGTTACAGTGTAGTAGAGCTGGTAAGCTGAATGGGCCTACCATTTGGGATTCCAAATCATAGTTGGAGTACTTTGATCTTTGCGAAAGCCAGTCTAAGCATACCCTCAATAGACAAGATAGGATGTATAACCTTATATTACTCCCCCCTCGCTCCTGGGCAGGCAAAGTTTTAACAAAGATGTGCGGGGGCGACGTCTGTGCCAGAGAAAAAATGACATAGCCTTGTGTAATTTCTGTATGTCGGTATGCCATAAAAGTAGAGGTATAGTCTGCAAGGGGTAGAGAAGTCTGGCAAAACGTATCATTTTTAAAAGGTGGCTCCTGCCAAGGAGCGAGAGTGGGAGATCCATCCACGTCTCCTGTTCACCTATAATCTTGGTAATAACCAGGGAGAAATTAAGGTGGTAAAGGGTTGAAGGCAGTCTGACGATCTTTATGCCCAAATAGGTAATGTGGTGTTTGGCGATAGTGAAGATTGAGTCATTTGCCCACAAATGGGATCAAGGGTGGTATAGGGGAAGAATTTTGCTTTTAGAGAAGTTTATACGTAAGCCTGAGCAAGCTCGATAGGAGGTGAAGATGTCTTGGATGTGAGGCATTTCAGCTCTGGGGTTAGAAGTGAATATCAGGATGTCATCAGCGAATAGTGCTAAATGAAGTTTATGGTGTCCTATGGTTATGCCATGCAATTATGATTGGGAGAACAGGCACTGGGATAGTGGTTCCAAGGCCAGATTGAATAAAAGCAGCGAGAGGGGGCAACCTTGCCTGGTCCCCTTAAGTAGTTTGATACCCTTAGAGAGGTGACCCACTGCAACAATGTTTACTGTGGGGGCTAGATACATTGCGGAGATCAGATGTAGAAATGGACCCGAAAATCAGAACCGTTTGAGTACTAGGGACAGCCAGGTAAAACTAATGTTATCAAAGGCCTTTTCTGCGCCAAGTGAAATAATGGCATAATCTCCATCAGAGTTAGATTTAGCATGTTCAAGGGCCATGATAACGGATTTTGGAAGAGGCTGAGCGGCCTTGGGTAAATCCTGCCTGTGAGGGGTAGATGAGGGAGGGCATTAGTTTAGCTAGTCTCCTGGCTATGATTTTTGAGAGTATTTTGGAGTCTAGGTTAAGGAGTGATATAGGCCTATAGGAGCTTAGTTCTGTAGGGTCCTTTCCTTTTTTGGCAATCAATTTAATATACACCTGATAACCAGACGGTAGATATTTGCCCCCTGCTAGGATATTCTGGTAGATTTTGGTTAGTGAGGGAGCCACCATTTCCACCGTCATTTTATAGAATTCCGGGGTATACCGTCCAGTCCTGGGGCTTTACCATTGGCAAGGGACGATATAGCTTTGAAAACCTCCTGATCTGTAATTGGGGCATTTAACTGGATCAAAAGAGGGGCTTCCATCTGGGGGAGGGAAATTTGGTCTAGAATAGCTTGGGCAGTAGCCACGTCTAGCTGGTCTTCAGAGGGGGGGGGGCGGCGGATCCAGGGGGGGGCAAAGGGGCAATTGCCCCCTCCAAGAATGTGGGTGAGAGTGCAGGCAGCTGGCTCCGTGGGTGAGAGAGCGGGCAGTTGGCTCCACGGGTGAGAAAGCAGGCAGGCCGGGCAGGTGAGAGTCTGAGAGAGTGGATGGGTGAGAGAGCGCATGGGCCGGGCTGGTGAGAGTCTGAGAGTGCGGGCGGGCTGCTGGCCAATCAGGGAGCTGGTGGGCGGGGGAGCAGAGAGATGACATCATCTCTCACCACCCGCCCTGCATCCCTGCAGTTCCGCCCTGACTGTGCAGGCAGCCACGGGCAGCACAGAGATTACATCATCTCTCTGCTGCCTGACTGGTAATCTGCTGCCTGACTCTCTGGAAAACAGCAAGTGACAATTGTAGCAAGCAAGTGACAATCTGCAACGTGTGGCAGGTGACGTGGTAAGTGACAATCTGCATCTGGTGACAGGCAACGTGGCAAGTGACAATCCGCAATGTGTGGCAGGTGACAATCTGCATTTGGTGACAGGTGACGTGGCAAGTGACAATCCGCATCTGGTGGCAGGTGAGGTGGCAAGTGACAATTGTAGAAGGCAAGTGACGATTTGCATCTGGGGGAAAGTGACGTGGCAAGTGACAATCAGCATCTGGTGGCAGATGAAGTGGCAAGTGGCAATTCACATCTGGTGGCAGGTGACATGCCAAGTGACAATTGTAGCAGGCAAGTGACAATCCACATCTGGGGGCAGGTGATGTGGCAAGTGACAATCCGCAATCTGTGTGGGAGGTGACGTGACAAGTGACAATCCGCAATGTGTGGCAGGTGACGTGGCAAGTGACCATCCGCAATGTGTGGCAGGTGACGTGGCAAGTGACAATCTGCATCTGGTGGCAGGCGACGTGGCAAGTAACAATCTGCATCTAGTGGCAGGCTACGTGGCAAGTGAAAATATGCAGCTGGTGGCAGGCGACATGGCAAGTGACAATCTGCATCTGGTGGCAGGCGATGTGGCAAGTGACAATCCGCATCTGGTGGCAGGCGACATGGCAAGTGACACGCTCAGGGCTCCCACTGATTCTGCATTATGGTGAGTTGAACTATTTCATTTTATATAACAATGTAATAATAGAAATAATGCGATTCAATCATGCTGACACCATAACAACCATGGTGCCGTGATGATTAAAGTGCCAACACCAGCCATTTCCCAGATAAATTGCCCCCCAAAAAAATGTATTTTCTGGCAGTTCCCGTCTCGAGACTAGACTCTGGATCTGCCCCTGTATAGAGAGGCATAGTACTATTCCAAGATTGTGATGACCTCTTTAGAAGATGAGGTGAGATTTCCTTGGGCATCTTTGAGGGCAGGTATGTGGGTGGGAGAATGGGTTCCCTTGCAGAGCTTGGCTAGTAGTTTTCCAGCTTTATTGCCAAACTTGTGATATTTTAATTCAAGGTGGGATTTGTACATTCATTCCTGCGTGTTAGCCCACAGGTCAAAGTTGTGTTTGGCATCGCACCAAAGGTTTCGGTTCATGAGAGAGTTAGAGATCAAAAACTGTGTCTGGGACATTCTTTTTGTGCATGACCACATAGGCGATAATCCTACCACGTACTATGGCCTTCTCCCTACAAGGTATTTAGTAAGAGGCATGTCAGGTTTTTTAAGTTGTAATTTTTTATCAGATTTCATGGTTGGGATGCATAGCATAGCATCCATAAAAATTGTATTTCTGCCCAAAACTTCTATTTTGCACGGTCCCAGTTAAAATTCCCTCTCGTTCTTCTTATGGAATAAGCAGAAATCCTGAAATATTGAAAAAACACTTTTTCAATAAAACTTCAAAAGATGACTGACAAAAGACTGTTCCAAATATTTCATATACTTCTCAAAATGCACAACTTTCAGCATATCACAACTCTTCCGACCCACCTCTTTTGGTATCCATAGAAACCTCCCTTCTAGACCCTATATCTATTAATACAATTCTGTGGATTCCTCAAACATTTCTTATGCCCCTGTATACTCTCTTATTACCTATGTTCACTCCAGGACTCCTTGAACCCTTTAAATTTAGATGGTAGACTTCTAACGACATATACAGAATATATGATCTGCTCTCTTCCACTGAAGTTCTGAGTCTTTCCTCTATCAAATTATCACGTAACCTACCACACCAAGAAACCTCCAAGTATCTTCAAATCAAACATTTTGTGACTCAAACTATTTATTCATCTTCAAATTTACATGCCCTGACTCTCTTTAAATGCTCATGTAAACAGGACCCTATCACTAAAAGGTTTATCACCATGATCTCATGAACTCAATTCTTGAGAAATGGCCATTTCTCCCACATTCATATATGACTGATTGGGAAAAAGATATACAGTATCTCACAAAAGTGAGTACCCTAATATTTTTGTAAATATTTTATTATATCTTTTCATGTGACAACACCTGAAGAAATGACACGTTGTTACAATGTAAAGTGGCGTGTACAGCTTGTATAACAGTGTAAATTTGCTGTCCCCTCAAAATAACTCACACACAGCCATTAATGTCTAACCCGTTGGCAACAAAAGTGAGTACACCCCTAAGTGAAAATGTCCAAATTGGGCCCAATTAGCCATTTTCTCTCCTCAGTGTCATGTTAGACTTCATGTACATGGGACGTTTTTAGAACCTCACCTGAATGATTTAACTTGACAGTAACCCAGGTTTAAAATGTCAGTTTTGCCGCGTTCAGCTTCATTTTTCTGCATTTGCATTTAGAAGTGTTTTTTTAAAATGGCCAAAAACTTAAAACGCCTATAAACGAAACGCGGCTAAACACGGGTTGCCACATTTAGCCACGTGTAGACGTGTTTGGCGTCTGATATGTCGGAAACTTCGACGTCTGAACCCATTTATTTGTTTTAGAAGAAACACTGTTAAAGGCAACTGCCTAAAAATGACAATAAACAAGACTGTGTACATGGTCACATAGAATAACATTGAATAATTTTAGGGGCAGTTGAAAAAAGCATCCAACTGCCTCTGAACATACGTTTGGCAGCGTCCTGTGTACATGGGGCCTTAGCGTTACAAGGTCTTAGGTGTGAATGGGGAGCAGGTGTGTTAAACGTGATGTTATCGCTTTCGCTCTCTTGTATTAGTCACTGGAAGTTCAACATGACACCTCATGGCAAAGAACTCCCGGAGGATCTGAAAAAATATATTTTTGTTCTACATGAAGATGGCCTATGCTATAAGAGGATTGCCAAGACCCTGAAACTGAGCTGCAGCATGGTGGCCAAGACCATACATCGGTTTAACAGGACAGGTTCCACTGAGAAGAGGCCTCACCATGGTCGACCCAAAGAAGTTGAGTGCACATGCTCAGCGTCATATCCAGAGGTTGTCTTTTGGGAAATAGACGTATAAGTGCTGCAAGCATTGCTGCAGAGGTTGAAGGGGTGAGGGGTCAGCCTGTCAGTGCTCAGACCATATTCTGCACACTGCATTAAATTGGTCTGCATGGCTGTCATCCCAGAAGGAAGCCTCTTCTAAAGATGATGCACAAGAAAGTCTGCAAACAGTTTGCTGAAGACAAGCAGACTAAGGACATGGATTACTGGAACCATGTCCTGTGGTCTGATGAGACCAAAATAAACGTATTTTGTTCAGATTGTGTCAAGCATGTGTGGTGGCAACCAGGTGCGTCTTGCTTATAGTCAAGCATGTTGATGGGAGTGTCATGGTCTGGGGCTGCATGAGTGCTGCCCGCACTGGGGAGCTAAAGTTTGATGAGGGAACCATGAATGCCAACATGTACAGTGACATACTGAAGCAGAGCATGATCCCCTTCCTTCAGTATTTCAACATGATAACAACCCCAAACACACCTCCAAGATGACTATTGCCTTGCTAAAGAAGCTGAGGGTAAAGGTGATGGACTGGCCAAGCATGTCTCCAGACCTAAACCCTATTGAGCATCTGTGCGGCATCCTCAAATGGAAGGTGGAGGAGCGCAAGGTCTCTAACATCCACCAGCTCCGTAATGTCGTTATGGAGGAGTGGAAGAGGACTCCAGTGGCAACCTGTAAAGTTCTGGTCAATGCCCAAGAGGGTTAAGGCAGTGCTGGAAAATAATGGTGGCCGCACACAATTGACACTTTGGGTCCAATTTGGACATTTTCACTTAGGGGTTGTACTCACTTTTGTTGCCAGCGGTTTAGATATTAATGACTGAGCTATTTTGAGGGGACAGCAAATTTTCACTGTTTATTCAAGCTGTACACTCATTAATTTACATTGTAGCAAAGTGTAATTTCTTTCAATGTTGTCACATGAAAAGATATAATAAAATATTTACAAAAATGTGGGGGGTGTACTCACTTTTGTGAGATACTGTAGGTAAACCCATAGAAGAAAACAATTGGGGTAATATCTGGCACACCAAAGCCCATTGTTACATCAATACTGCTGCAATTGAATCAAATATAAACTATTGATGAGGTGGTATATGGTTCCCCCTCATTTAGCAAACATTAAACATTGAACAAGATAGAGTGTCTAATAAATGTTTCTGCGGTTGTTCAAATACCCTCCTACATATATGGGGAGAATGTCCCAAAAATCAAGCAAGTTTGGATGAACATATACCAAATAACCCATACTCTGTTTGAAAAGAGATTCAAAGGATTGCTTTTAAGTACTGTACATTTTTAGGTGTTGGAACACATTCAAGTGTAAGGCCTCATGCACACTGGATGTTTTGGATGTTTTTTTACAGCTGCTGTTTTTGGCTTCAGGCTTTTTTTCTACAGTCAATAAACTCTCCAGCATGTTATCATATGTGCCCATGCACACATAGGCTGTTATCAACAGTTTTTGGCTGGGGCATTTTTTGGCTATAAAAAAACCCCCAAAACTAGTGGGTTCTGAGAGCAGTTTTTCAGCTGCAAAAACGCTCTAACGTCAAAAAATGCATTAAAATGCTTAAAAATGCAGTTAAACGCTCAAAAGCGTGGCTCACCAGCTTTTTTAACGTTTTTGATCCCATTTAAAAAAAAGGCTTAAAAACGCTAACAAATGCTATTGCAAAAATGCTGAAAAACATTGAAAAACTCATTGCAAAGATACTGGCATTTTTATAATGTTATTATAATGTGCACGAGGCCTTAGCAGGATCTTCCTCAAATGATATTTATTTAAGTTAATTTTCTGTTTTTTGGTGGTGCAGAAGTCTTTATATTATTTATTACCAAAGATCTGAAAGAGGCTTTACTAAGCCCTGGTTCACACCAAATCCGACTTTAAAATTGTGCGACTTCACTTGAAATTGCACAATTTCAAAGTCGCATGTCAGTGCGACTTGGCTGACATCTGGGCAACTTCAAGCACAAATGTCTATGCAAGTTACACCTGAAATCTGCAAAAATAGTGCAGGAACTTCTTTTTCAAATCAATGCGATGCCAACTTTGTGAATTTGAACAGTTCTATTGCCAACAATAGGGTGCGACTTCATGTGAACGGGGGCTAAATCTCAAACCATAAGGTTATACCAACAATCAATTCCAGCTTCTAACTTTCTTATTCACTAATGCCAAACAAACTTTAGCAAAAGCCTGGTGGTCCTCCTTACCAAAATCTACATTGGTTAAAAATAAAATGTTGTGAAATATATTTAATGAAAAACTTGCTGCAACTCTTTGTGACAATTTCCACAAGTATGAAAAAATATGGTCCCCTGGATTTCATCTTTCCTTACATTGGAAACATTGATAGATCCCTATTTCACATTTGATATACTCATAATTAGTTTTTTTTTGTTTTTTTTTTAAACATCAGTGGTCCTTATCTTGGTATTTCTCTCCTGCTCCCCCTCCCATTCATTTGCATAAATATTGTACCCCAATGTTTCAATGGGATAGAAATGCCAAAGAACAATAATGAACAACAATAATGGACATTTTCTAGGGTAATAGCCAAGGGGTTTGAAAACAAATAGTATAAAACAAATAGTATTGGGGCTGGGCACTGCACTGGGGGACATTTGCCAAAGTAAAAACATCTTTTAAAAATGTTGTTTGGTGGGGAGCAACTTTAATAATGCTTTAGCATATCACTACTTAAAATAAAATTCCTTCAAGAAAACATGCCTAGGGTATGCCCTTAACCTGTCTGTGAAGTGGCACATCCTTGTGATTAGGGATGAGCCGAACATCGGTTCGCACCAGAACCTTCGAAACGACCGAAAGTTTGCGCGAATTTTCGAACCCTATTCGTTATAATGGACGCGAACGTTCAAAATCAAAATTGCTATTACAACGGCCAATATGCATGTTAATGTCATAAAACAGGGTTTGGGGACCCGGGTCCTGCCCCAGGGGACATATCAATGCAAAAAGAACTTTTAAAACTAACGTTTTTTCGGGAGCAGTCATTTTAATGATGCATAAAGTGAAAAAAAAGTGAAATTTTCCTTTAACCTCCCTGGCGGTATGATTCTGTCTGGAATTTGGTGCTGAAAGCGGTACAATTATTTTGCATGGAAATTTGGCGTTTTTATATTGTATGCATGCAATTCTTATGAATAACTCACTTAAATCTGTCCGAACCAGAGTCTAGTAGACATCCCGGGTATGATAAAGTTTTGAAACACAAAATAATAAAATATAATATAATAAAAAATATATATAAAAATGATTCAATAATGTAATCAAATCAAAAACACTGAAATTTGCTCAGTTGCAGAATAGTCGCTGTCATTAAATTTATTGTTTGATGATAAATTGTGATTTTATTTTTTTCTCAGTGTTTTCTAGCTGGTCTAAAACCACTTTGACATAAAGGGACACTTTTTGGTTGCTATGGACAATCTCCAGTTTCCAGGCAGAAAAAAAATCTTTTTATTATATAAAATTGACATGCAGGGCACTGGGCAGACCACTAGGGACAAAAGGGGGTGTGTATTTTTTGTATACAGTACTGTAATCTGTAAGATTACAGTATTGTATATGTGTTGTGTTTTTAAACTTTTTTAAATTTGGCGCCTATCTCCGCTCCCGTGCGTCGTACCGTCGCAGGGAACGGAGACCGGCACTGTGTGAATCGAGCGAGCGGACGGCTCGCTCACACAGAGGGGAGACATCGCAGGATCCAGGGGAAAAGGTAAGTAACTTCCCCCCTGCATCCTGCACGCAAGCCCGAGCCTGGCTCGGGGTTACCGCTCCCAGCACAAAAAGCTGGACCCGAGCCAGGCTCGGGGTTACCGCTAGGGAGGTTAAATATGGTACCTGGGGGGTGTGTCTAAAGTATGCCTGTGAAGTGGCATGTGTTTCCCATGTTTAGAACTGTCCTTGCACAAAATTGACATTTGTAAAGGAAAAAAAAGAAGCCATTTAAAACCACTTGCGGCTTTAATGTCTGTTCTTGTCCTGGCCGCCATATGGCTTAAAATCCTTGAGAAAAATGGCATGGCTACCCCCATCAGCCCCCCCCCCCCCCCACCCAGCCACTTTGGGTCTTGTATGGATATTAAGGGGGACCCCGCACCAAAATAAAACCCTATACCTACAACCCTATATACTCTGAACAGCAGTATATAGGTGGTGCAAACAAGACACGGACTGTAGGTTTGTTCTTAAGTAGACTCTGAACAGGTACATTATGAAGTGTAGCTCCATCCCAAAAAAATCAATTTTTAAGCTTTTTGGAGAACATAGGGAGGGGTTATCACCCCTGTAACATTTGCTGTCTTTTGCACATCTGTTCAGAACATGTCACCTCACTTTCCGTCCCAATGACAAATGTTTTTGGAAAAGTGGGGTTTTTAATTGAAACAAGGATTGGTGAAAAAGCATCAGTAGAGAGGAGATACCTTTTTCCCAAATTAAATCTACAGGATAGAATTTCCCTTCCTAGGGGTAGATTTCCTCTCACTTCCTGTTTTCTCTTTCCGTTTGCATGTAGGAGTCGTTTGTAAGTTGGATGTTTGAAAGTAGGGGCCTGTCGTATATACTCTGCAGAAATTTGCCCTATTAGATGTTGGTGTAGCCACAAGACTGGTGGGGGGGGGGGGGCACAGGAATGGGCCTGCTGTGAGTTAATAGATCAAGATTTGTACTTGCATGCACCTGTTGAACCGGCCAGAAAAATTGGGCCTTTGGTGGTGGTGGTGGACGGTGTTGCCACAAGACTGTAAGCCCTCACAGTTACTCTTGGTGGGTGCAGGAATGGGCCCTGCTGTGAACTATTAGATCAAGATTTGTAATTACACGCCCCTGTTAAACAGGGGCATTGGTGCTGGTGCCACAACACTGCAACCCTCACAGATACTGTACTCTTAGCACAGCAAAGAGACCTGTTGCAAAGCATTGCCTAAAAATTGTAATTACACACCCCAACAGGGGCTGAAAAATTGTGCCTTAGGCACAGGTGCTGGTGCCACAACACTGAAACCCCTCACAGATACTGTACTTGGAGCACAGCAGTCACACCTGTTGCGAAGCATCTTTTAAAAAAATTGTAATTACACGCCCCTGTTATACAGGGGCTGAAAAATTATGCCTTAGGCACTGGTGCTGGTGCCACAACACTGCAACCCCTCACAGATACTGTACTCTGAGCACAGCAATGAGACCTGATGCAAAGCAATGCCTAAAAATTTTAATTACACGCCCAACAGGGGCTGAAAAATTGTGCCTTAGGCACTGGTGCTGGTGCCACAACACTGCAACCCTCACAGATACTGTACTTGGAGCACAGCAGTCACACCTGTTGTGAGGCATCTTTTTAAAAAATTGTAAGTACACGCCCCTGTTATACAGGGGCTGAAAAATTGTGCCTTAGGCAATGGTGTGGTGGCATGGATCATTGAGGAGGAGGAGGAGGAAGAGGATAGTCAGTGAACATAACAGGACAGTCACTCAGCATCAGCATAGGCAGTCTTGAAGGGATGTGACATTATAAATTATTCCGTTATATCCGCTTCAGGTGCCTGGTAGCTGGTGGTGATCAAGACTGATTCATTTTTATGAAGGTCAGTCGATCAACCGAGTCGGTGGACAGGCGCACCCTATGATCGGTGACAAATCCTCCAGCAGCACGGAATGTGCGTTCGGAAAGAACGCTGGATGCAGGGACAGGCCAGTAGCTCAATTGCATACTGTGCAAGCTCTGGCCAGTGATCCATCCTCAGGACCCAGTAAGCCAGAGGATTTTCGGTGGGAAAGGTGTCCAAGTCTGACCTTGCCCCTAGGTATTCCTGCACCATGTATATCAGACGCTGGCGATGGTTGCTGGAACCGATCATACCTTGGGCTGCGGACTAAAAAATTGTCTGAACGCATCGGTCAGACGTCGACCTTCCCCACCGCTCCTTCTGCTACTGACCGAAGCCTCAGCAACTCGTTGTCCAGGACCAGGAGTTTGTAAGCTCCCAGTTTCTGGGAACGCGTTTGCACAGACCTTTCTGCAAAGCCTCCCTGAGATGTCTCATCCTCTGCTCCCTCTGCAACGGCAAGATAAGGTCCGCAACCTTACCCTTGTACCGTGGATCAAGGAGAGTGGCCAGCTCGTAATGGTCCCTCTCCTTGATCCGAAGAACACGAGGATCCTTCCGCAGGCTTTGCAGGATCAGGAGGCCATGCAGCGTAGGTTAGCTGAGGCATTCGGTCCGGAGTCTTCTGGGTCACTGAGGATGACATGATCGCCAGCCACCTCCACCCAGCCACGTACAAGTCCACTGATTTGTTGGGACTGTACATCATCCCTAAAAGACTGCTGCTGCTGAGTGCCAGGCTCCACCTCCATGCTCACACAATTAAGGGAGTGCTATCTGGTCCTGAAGTCCAAAACATCCGGAACTGCAGCAGATGCCATCTAGGTCCCCAGGCTCTGGTCATACGAGAGGCTCCATCTTCTCTCAGACCAGACTGAATCCAGGTTGTCACACTCTGGTCTTCCTTCCACGCTTCCTTGCACGCTGTGGCTGTGGTGCTGGAGGTGTGGCAGAAGGAGGAGGAGGAGGAGGCGGAGCATGGTGACTCTCGCAAACATGTTTTGCTGGGGTCATCTCCCCAGCAACCCCCTTATTTAGTACCTTGAGGATGACCTCCTCACACATGCTGCATTGCCCCGCCTCCATATCCTTCATTTTAGTGGCAACCAAGGAGCCAAAGGCCTCCTCGTAGGTGGGTGTGGCATGTAGTGACGCTGAAGCCTCTCTTATCAGCCGGAGCGATGACTTCCCCACACCCCCCCCCCTTTCTCACCCTTTTGTAGGGAAGGCGGAGGGGAGGGACTTGGGATACAGTCAGGCTCCTAGGCCTACCCACCTCTTGGCTGCCACTAACCCCTGCCTCCTCCTGACTGCCACATTCCACAGCCACCTCCTGGCTAATGTCTTCCTGTGTATGAAAAAGGGACATAGTTTGAGTTATTTGTTCATCAAACACACCCAATTTTCATCTATTGACTGTTGCAAAATGTTTACAAATAGAAAACCATACAATTCTCATCCCAGCAGTTTAGATTCTTGCCCCAAATGTCTCCAACACTACTGTCTGTTGATATGTCAAACACGTTAGGAAATAAGCAATTGGGGATCCAGAATTAAGTGAAGATCATTCATTTTTCACAAAAATGGGTACAAAACTACTATACCTGGCTCAAGCTGGGCTCCTCCACCTCTTCCTGACTGGAAGGCCCAGGTTGCTCCTCGGAAGACTCATCAGAGGTGGCATGCGTGGAAGGACGCGTGGAAGGAAGAGTCGAGAGTGACTCCCTGACATCAGCCTGGTCTTTGAGAAAATTGAGCCTGTCATAGTACCACAGCCTGGGGACATAGACCTCATCTGCTGCAACTCCAGATGCTTGGGACTTCAGGGCCTTATTGCGCTCCCTGAAAAACGTACTCCTCAGGCTGCCAATTTTTATTCTTAACTTCTCAATGGTTGCCTTGGGGATCACGGGCTTTACAAATTCAAGAAGTTTCTGCATCGCTGCGTACCTCTTTGGTTTGTTGCTGTATTCAGGGTGTTTTGCCTGCCACAAAAGGGGCAATTCCCGATATTTATCAATGAAGAGGGGGAGAAAACTGACGTCATTGAAGCCATCCATCTTCTCTGCAAGACACAACACCACACAAAACACTAAATAATGTCAGGCTAAACTTTCCTAATCTTCTCCATAAATAAGCCTCAAGGTCTAAGCAGTCTAGGCTAGTGATGTACCAAGTTCAAATTGTACCTTTGTTATAGCGATCGTCTCGTGCGTCAGCTCTCTCTCCCCTCTGCTCACAGATCGTCGATACGACACACGCGTGTGACGTTTTATATACAGTGCGCATGCGTGAAACTCCGCCCGCCCCTGACAATCTTTCTCGTCTATTCCCCACCCCTTCTCTTTACGGCGCAGTGGGGAGAGCACATGGCGGGGACACAGCAGGTGCGCCCTAAATATTACAGCAACGAGGAGGAGGACGAGGAAAGGCCGGAGACAGAAACGTCCCGATCCCGGAGGCTTAAATTTAAGGCCTCCAATATGTCTTTTGGAGAAATGTTGTAGATGGTGGACACATTGAAGAGGAGCGACTATGATGGGAAGTATGGGCCTTACCTCAACCCAAATATCAGAAAGGCAAAGATCATGTCTAAAGTTGTGAGGAGGCTGTACAATAATTTTGGGGTACAACGATCCAAGGAACAACTGAGGAAACGCTGGTCAGACCTGAAACTGAGGGAGCCCGATCAGTACAGAAAGATCAAGCTAGTTCTTAAAAAAAGTAAGTAGTTGTGTTTTTTTTTTTTTTTTTGTTGCTTGCATACTGCTCCATGTGGTTGTTTTTTTCAATGTTGTACATTTGAAAATGGCCACTTTCATGTTCGTGTGTCCATTCGATCGTACTCAACCTTGATCTTTCGGCCACTGTCATGTTCGTGTGTCCATTCGATAGTACTCAACCTCGATTGTTCGGCCACTTATAATACGATGTTTGGTGAAGTTTTTAGTGAAAGGAAGTTTGTTGTCAATAGAGATGTCATCAAGAATGTAAAGCACATTTCTTCAATGTAAAGGAGAGGTCACTCAGTAGCTGTTTACCCATCTAGACTCTAGAGCACTAGTGCTGGGACACCCAAACACCCCTTTTTATTATGTTGTTCCACACATGTGCTCCAGTGGATACTATAGGGGTGTCTCCATCTGACAAACTTCCACCAAAAAGGTATTAAGTTTTGCACCTTTACAAAGTGACTACATTAATGTTGTTGTCATTTGAACCTGGCCACAAACAACTATTGTCCGTCACTTCCAAGCAATGTTTGACATTTCCTATTTCTGCCCTCAATAGATTGTTGTGCTAAATATTCCTTTTGTACATTCTCATAGGGGAGCGAAGACTTGGGACATCTGAGGACACCAGGAAAACCGCACCTCCCAAAGAAGGGGAAATACCAACACAAGAAGCAGAGGAGGAGGAGGAAGGAGAGATCATCAAACTTGGAGAACTTGTCACCACAACAGGTGAGTGTGGGAGAACCCAGCTACTGGTAAGATAATCAATGTATGCCTGCCTCTTTTACAATAGCCATTTTTTTTTTTTGTTTTTGTTGTTTTTTTAGGTGATGTGGATGTTGTGGAAGAAGAATCGCACTTTACCACTGAAAGTGCACACGTACTCTTCGGGGAGATAATGGTGTGCAATCGAGATCTAGATGAGATCAAGAAAAACATCAATGATGTTCAACAAAAAATGAAGAACATCATTGATGTTTTAGCGAAAATTTGAAAACGCACAAAGTAATTATCACACATTTGTGGCTGTTCCTCACAAAAATTTTAACTTAATAACTGTGCCAAATTTGGAAGATGCACACATTGTGTCAACATGTGCTAGCTCACATCATGGTGGATGAATGACAACGTTTTGGGGGTGCAACCACTTTACTAACTACTAAAGTGGGTGAGGTGAAGGGGTTGCACCCCCAAAACACGTCCATTCATCCCCATGATGGGAGATTGCACATTTGACCATTCTAGGCATGTTTTTTTTACCATCAAATGCCCATTTTGATACCCAAATTGTGTGCATGTTCTAAATTTCACTTTTCCAGGGGTGACACCCCATGTGATGAAGGCAAGATCAAACACACTTTGAACATATATTCATGTCTGATCTTGTCTTCACTTTTGAAAGTTGAACTTTGCAAGTTCCTATGTTCAGTCTGTTATTGTTTGATACATGCCTGGTTTTCCCAAATGCGCAATGTTAGTAAACAATGTTCTAAAGAACAAAGATCTTTTCAGTTTCCAAAAGCATTTTTGAAAGGCACTTGTGAGTGTGTTGTAAGTAAAATTTGTACATCTAAAAAATGTGTGGCTTCCTTATTTCAAAACACAAAAGCATTATTTATGTCAAAAGTAAATGATTTTGGTGACAATGGGTGTTATTTACTAAAGGCTATTCCAGTTTGCACTGCAAGTGTATTTTCCAGGGCACTTTTGCAGTGCACTTGGAGTGCATAGTGGATTTGGCTTTTGTAAATGACACCCACAGTGCTTTGTAATAAAACACGTAGCACACCATTTTCGTGAATACACACATTTCTGTCATGGTGATGAAAAGGAGTATTTTGGGGGTCAGTTATGCACTACAAACCATATCTAGACAAAATATTAGGTATCACACACACAACATGAGAATATTCTTTTTGGCAAGAAGAGACTGTAACCTCCTTTTGCCCAGAAAGTGCATTACCACTGTTGAAGATAAAGGGCATAAATTTAAAAGACAAATAAGCTAGAACACACCTACAAGAAACACAAGCAGTAAATGACAAAAAATCAGAGGTCTGGTTCAAAAATATATTTAATAAAAAATGCCTCTCAACCATCGTCAGGCAGAGCAATGGCCCCCCTACCCATAAAGTAGTCCATATATCTCTCGCGGACCTCGCGGGCATTTAGAGGGGGCAAGCCAGGACGTGCAGCTTGAAGGGCTGTGAGGTCGGCATTGGAAGGCCCGTCCACATCCGGGCCAACGGGCACAACATAGTTGCTGCTATGTCTTTTGAGAAATTTGTGCAATATGCAGCAGGAAAGAACTATGTGGTTGAGTTTATATTCCGCCAAGTTAATAGCCGTCAAAAAGAGGCAGAAGCGGCTGGTCAGGATCCCAAAGGTGTTCTCCACCACTCTGCGGGCTCTCGACAGCCTGTAATTGAAGACCCTCTGGTCTGGGGTGAGGGTCCTCATCGGGAAGGGCCTCATCAGATGGGTGGTCAGCGCAAACGCTTCATCCGCGACAAAGACGAAGGGGAGTCCTTCAGCATTCTCCTCTGGAGGTGGCAAGCACAGACTGCCACTCTGGAGACGCCAGTAGAACTCCGTGTGCGCAATGGCACCACCATCCGAGATCCGGCCATTCATCCCCACGTCCACATACAAAAACTCGTATGTCGCCGACACCATCGCCAACATCACTACACTATTAAACCCCTTGTAATTATAATAGTATGACCCCGAGTTGGGGGGTGGGACGATGCGGGCGTGTTTCCCATCAATTGCACCTCCACAGTTAGGAAAGTCCAAACGGCTGGCAAAGTGGGAGGCCACAGTCTGCCATTCCTGTGGCGTGGAAGGGAACTGTGGAGTCAAACAAGAAAAAAAAATGTGTCACTTTGCACATAAACATTGCAAGCAGATTAGACACTAACATCTTGGAACAAGATCAGACTTAAATTGGAACTTTGAAAGTATTTGCACCCCAAAGTACAAGGTCCCCTTCGCATATTACTCACCCCCCATCAACCCCCCCACTTCTGATGGGCCATTGACAATAACTATGGGTTTGGGGGGGGGGGATTGGACAGGTAACCCTCTCCACTTCATTGATAGCCAAATGGCTCAATCATGTGTGCTAGTTTGGCCAGACCCTCCTTACTTAACACTATTGGCAGCCCACAGGAAAGATAAAAGAAGCTTCCTAACCCCCCCCCCCCCCCAAAAAAAAAACAAAAATAAATAAAGGGAAGCACATTTTGACATTCTGCAATTACCTATCAAGCTAATAATAGGAGTAAAATACAAAAAAAAACATAAAAAAAAAAACATTGTAAAGTATTGAGCCAGCCCCTTGCACTACATGCTTTGCTGAATTCATCCCTAAATATGACCACTATAAAGAGGTAGGTATATAGTGTGTATTGAGCTCGGCAAAGCCAGCAGTTAGAGGATTGGTAGCATCTGACAGAGCAGTTGGGGGAGGGGGGTTCCTAATGAGTTTGGCACCCCCAAAAAAAAGTCAAAGGGACTCTGCATGAAGTCAAACACACAGCAAACATTTGTGCATATTTTAGGGGGTGTTTGGGGGAAAACAATACTATGGAGCAGACAAAATACATTGCTTAAGTGACTAGGCCATAGGTGTCTATTGGGCCAGAAGAGCATGCTGGGGAGGTAAGTGAAGGGAAAAATGCATGAAGGAGAAAAGGGGCACAGCATATTAGAGCATATTGCAATCATGGTAATTAGGGAAGGAGGTCAAAAATACAAGACATTAGCAAACAGAGCATACATAGAAGGGAATAGTAAAGGAGAAATGTTACCTTAATATAGTCCTCCTGCAGGACCTGGATTATGGCAGAACAGGTCTCTGGAATAATGATTCCCAGAGCCTGGGGAGAGATACCTGTGGAGAACTTCAGATCCTGAAGGCTTCTCCCTGTCGCCAAGTACCTCAACGTGGCAACAAGCCTCTGCTCCGGAGTGATGGCTTGTCTCATGCAGGTATCCTGCCGGCTGATAAAAGGGGTCAGCAAAGCCAAAAGACGGTGAAAAACGGGGTCCGTCATCCGGAGAAAGTTCCTGAAATCATCAGGATTATTCTCCCGGATCTCACGAAGCAAAGGCATGTGCGAGAATTGGTCACGCTGAAGCAACCAATTCTTCGTCCACATACTCCTCCTCGCTCTGTTCATGGACGGGTCTTGGCTCAAAGTTAAAAGCCCAACACCAAGTCCCCGTACAGCACGAACTCGGCGATGAGTATGTACGGGAAACATCGCTCACAAAACGGTCGGCTGGTCAGAACAGACAAACAGAAAGCACCCATAAACAGCAAGGCCTGAAAGAACGAAATGAATACCAGAAACGAGCAGACAATAAGCAGTGAAAATCAAAGCATCCTATATCAAGATATAGGTCGCAATGACCAACAAATGCAAACTGACTACACGCACTAATAAACAGATACGCACGACAAGCACAAACTGAAGAGCAGTAACGATCTGAGTCAGAAAACTGAGAAGCGCGAATCGTAAGTCCCCAAACTTCTACTGACACGCGATAAACACGGAATCAGCAGAAGGAGCCCAACGGGTGCCGGATGTGGTGCTGAACTTCCTTTTTCTAGTCTCGTGGAAGACGACTTGCGTCACAACGTTCTTGAAGACCGGAAATTCCGACAACGTTGACCGACCGTGTGTACGCAACACCAGCATTGGACAAATTCCGACGGAAATGATCTGACGGAACTAGTCATCGGAAAATCCGAGCGTGTGTACGGGCCATTACACTTTTGAAGGCACTGGAGCACCAGGATAATGGAAATGCCCCAAAAATGAAAACAACCCAATGTATAATCTATGAGGCATAATAAGTCCTTTGAACATGTCATTTTTTTCTACAAGTTTTTGGAATATGTGTAAAGAAAATAAAAACGCATTTCTGTTTACACAAGGTTGTCCATTTATACAATGTTTCTAACACATAGCATGTACATACCAAAAATGACACCCCAAAATAAATTCTCCTACTCCTCCTGAGTATGGGGATACCACATGTGGGAACATTTTACACAGCCTGGCCACATACAGAGGCCCAACATGCAGGGAGCACAATGTGTTCTAGGGGCATAAATGTCAAATCTAATTTGACTACCTATTACACTTTTGTGAGGCACTCTAGTGGCATGGATGTGACATGGATGAGAACTGATGTGGTATGGATCAGCATGAATGGGGATGGATGAGCTGTGGATGGGATGACTGAGCAAGAATGAATATGGCTGAGTATAGCGGGGTATGGCTGGGTACAGCTGGGTATGGCTAAGTACGGCTGAATATGGCTGGGTATGGCTGAGTACGGCTGGGTACAGCTGGGTATGGATGGGGGTGGATGGGATGGCTGAGCATGGATGGATGGATGAGTATTGCTGAGTATGGATGGATGGCTGAGCATGGATGAGTATTGCCAATTAGGGATGGATGGCGGAGCATGGATGGATGAGTATTGCTCAGTATGGATGAATGGATGAGTATTGCTGAGTATGGATAGATGGATGAGTATTGTTGAGTATAGATGGATGGGTATTGCTGAGTATGAATGGATGGATGAGTATGGATGGATGAGTATTGCTGACTATGGATGGATGGCTGAGCATGGATGGATGAGTATTGATGAGGATGGATGACTGAATATTGCTGATTATGGATGGGGATAGATGGGATGGCTGAGCTTGGATGGATGGATGGCTGGATGAGGCAGGAATTGTCACATATCAACACTACAGATCCAGCCCACAGCGCTGCTGCATCTGATCTCTCCCCTCTCTGCTCACACTGTACTGATCGGTACAGACAGGGGAGAGAGGAACCGGATATGATGCTGGTTTGTTTACCACGTGATCACTCCATCATTTGATGGAGCAATCACGGGGTAAAGGGCCGCTGTCAGTGTCATGTATATTCCCGGGTGCACACCCCAGAGGGGCACACGGGAACGCGATTCTGGGAGGACATCAATGTACGCCCTCCCAGTGTTATGGAGCTGCACTGTACCTGTCATTTGGCTATGACACGGTTGGCAAGCGGTTATGAGTGAAAGAGTGTAAGCCCTTAATCTTACATTAGGAAATCTGGAGCTAAAAAGAATACTGTTGGTAACAGTTAATGCTTGCTAACACATTGGGGGTTATTTACTAAAACGGAAGTGCAAAATCTGGTGCAAATAGAAACCAATCAGCTTCCAGATTTTGTTGTCAAAGCTGAACGTAGAAGCTGAATATTTACCATGCACAGCAGCACAAGGTTCTGAGTGCGCCAGTTTTAGTAAATCAGCCCGTTTGTACTTTTGTATGTTTTATATTCTTATATTCTTATGTCTTATTCTAGAGAGTTTGCCTGGCTGTATATTTAAATAAAAATCATGTATCTATTTTATCATGACATAAACTCAAACCATCCCAAAATGGTCCTTCATGTGACATCATAGTAAAATGACACTTCTATAAGACCAAAGACCAATCTTTGATGGCTGTTAGGAAAAGAAAAGATTTATTGTTCAAAGAACACCTATAATAGCTTTATCCTGACCTGGCACCTTCTACGATACAAAAAAAAAAAGGATTTTAGACCCATCCTTAAAATTCTACAGGATCAACAGCTGGTGTAGCTCTGCATATAAGCCAATCAGCTTCCAGTTTTTTTTTTTTTATAAAAGCTTAATTATACAAGCTAAAGTTAGAAGCTTATTGGCTACCATGCACAACTGCACCAAATTATGCACTCTCCAGTTTTAGTAAATCAACCCCTGTGTTCTTCTCGTCCACCTCACAAGATGAAAAAAATAATTCCTTAGTTTTTTTGTTTTTTAAATATGTTTTTATTGGATTTCAGAGAAAATTGAGTACTGTCAGTGATACTTTTTTTATTTGCACTAACATATAATTTTTCATGGACGAGCTTTCGGGGTGTGTCCCCTTCTTCAAGGTCTAAGCAGTACTGATTCACAAAAGTAGCAGAAGGTGAAATGTTAAAAAAAAAAAATAAAAAATCTCTGAGGGGTAGGAGAAGAAAAACAAACACACATATACAAATCAATAGTATGGCAATGGTAATAAAGCTATCAGCAAGTGAGATAAGACAGAGGGAAAGCTATAGACTGGAGGGGGGGGGGGGGGGGGGGGCTCACAGTCACAGAGGGGGGTCATAAAACTTTAGTATAGTGGGTGAGGACACCAATATCCAAATTTAAGCCATTGTTTTTTGTGTCGAAAAGAAGTATCATTCTTAGCTCAAATGTTTTCCTTTCCTGGATAGTTCTGAAATTCCCTTTAAGAACTAAAACATTGAAGTCTTCTATAGTGTGGTCCGGGTGTGAGAAATGATGTCCCACAGGTGTGCAGAGACCATCTTCCTTATGTTCCTTGATGGTATGTCTGTGCAAATTCATCCTTACTTGTAACTTCTGTCCTGTTTCACCAACATAAGATCCTTTGCTACACCTGTTGCATTGGATTAGGTACACCACATTACTGGAGGTACAGTTGTATGAGCCTGTGATATTGAAGGTCCCATGTTAGTGCAAATAAAAAAACATTACATAACAATACAGTTTTCCGTACAGTATGAAATCAGAAACTGATATATTCAAACACTTTGGAACATGGTGTATGTTGTCAGATAGAAGCAACCTTAATGAATAGACGTATAATATATAGGCAATGGATGTTACCAAAAGGATGTTTTTGATGAGTCATAACATTAAGGCCCCATGCACATGAGACGCAGATGCAAACTCTGCTGAATGCATGTTTAAAAAAGCAGAAACCTGCGTTTAACCACTTGCCTACCAGGCACGAACACCTCCTTCCTGACCAGGCCATTTTTCAGCTTTCAGCGCTGTCGCATTTTGAATGACAATTGCGCGGTCAGGCAACACTGTACCCGAATAAATTTTTTATCATTTTTTTTTTATTTTTTTTTGAAAAGTTAAACAAAATGAAAAAAACATAATATTTTTTACTTTTTATTATAATAAATATCCAATTTTTATTTTTTTTTTAAACAAATTTTTTCCTCAGTTTAGGCCGATACGTATTCTTCTACATATTTTTGGTAAAAAAAAAATCGCAATTAGCGTATATTGATTGGTTTGCGCAAAAGTTATAGCGTCTACAAAATAGGGGATAGATTTATTTATACAGCGATCTGTGCTATAAAAATGCAGTGATTACTGTATAAATGTGATTGGCAAGGAAGGGGTTAACACTAGGGGCGCTGCCGGGGTTAATGTGTTCCCTATATTAGTGATTCTAACTGTGGGGGGAGGGGACTGACTGGGGAAGGGGACTGACTGGGGGAGGGGACCGATCGTTGTCCCTATGTACAAGGGACACACCATCGGTCTCCTCTCCAGTGACAGGACGTGATTCTGTGTGTTTACATACACAGATCCACGTCCTGCTCGATTACCGGGCAATCGCGGGTGCCGCAATCGCGGGTGCCCAGCGGACATTGCGGCCGCCGGGCACGCGCATTGGCTCCCCAGCTACGCGGCGGGCGCGCGCGCGCCCCTAGTGGCCAAAGTGTAGACGACGTCATATGACGGCGTCCCGCCACAAGAGCCGCACCGCCCCGCCATCATTTGACAGTGGGCGGTTGGCTAGTGGTTAAAAACGCTCGTTTTGCTGTGTTTTCATGCCGCGTTTAGACCCTCCCCAAGCTCAGAAAGCATGTATTATTAACTATTTCTGCCATTTTGATCAGAGTGAGCAGCAGCAGCAGAGAGCAGTTGTACACTTGCATTTGCCTCTCTTTTGTGTGTTTTTTTTTTTTGGAAATGGATCCCATATTGAATATATGTCAGGAAATGCTCCTGAAGTTGCTCTTGATGAGGCAGCAACGTCGTCGCAAATTTGCAAGAGGTCCAGAATCAGAGCTTGTCGATATTGGACCCATCCGTTGATGGCACAGCGAATGTCCGTTGGATATTTCACAAACATGTATGCATCAGTGAGTATATATGCTCTATGAACATATATCTAAACGAATTACGACATTTTAAACCAATTTTTCTAGTTTTTTTATGGCTTACCATCATATTTCTGAGTTTTCTGGTCCAAAAAATTGGGTTCCTTTAAAAAGGCTTATAAACGCAAACGCGGCTAAACGCAGGTGCAGCCACTGTGCCATCAAACGTAGCCATTGTGCCATATCAAATGCTGCCAATGTGCCCCATTAAATGCTCCCACTGTGCCCCATCAAATACTCTCCCTGTGCCATATCAAATTCTGCCATTGTGCCATATTAAATGCTGCCAGTGTGCCCCCCACCCGCCGTCTGCACTTACTCTGTCTGGGTGGGACAGCTCCTCGATGCTCCTTGATGTCTTCTCCCATTCTCTCTTCCCATCCTCTGCTATTTTTGGACGCCTATCAGGCACCTGTCATTTCAGTAAATCAGGTGACGGGTAAAAGATCTGAGCACCTGATTGGCGGAGAGGCGGTTTAGTATTAGGAAAGTTAATATTAATTTGCTTTTCTAACACAGCTGAGTGACCAGCGAGCGCCCAGCATGGTGCTCGCAGGTCACCTTTTTTGACGCCTATTAGAGCCTATGGCTCTAATCAGGTGCTTCAAAAACACCCCCCACCTCTATAATTCAGGTGCACGATGCCCAAAAAGGGGCCGGGCGCCTGAATAGGGGGTGGTAGCAGCGGCCATAGATAGATTCAGGCAATGCCTGAATCTATCTATTGGTGCTAGAGGGGGTGGCAGGAGAGAGGGGTGGTGCCCCTGCACCCTTATGAATGCACCGCCACTGAACTGGGCATTGGGAAAGGGAGTTATAAGAAAATGGGGATAGGATGGGGGGGACTACTGGCTACTGTCGGGTCTCTGAGGGCAATTAGGGTGGGAGACAATTACCCAAGTTGAGAGAGGTGTGGAGGTAGGGTAGGGAGGGTGTGGGTTGGGTGATAGAAAGGTACCCATATATAAAGTGTATGATATCTAATAGTCCTAATGGAGACGATAATGGTACCTTACATCTGGAAGGGGGGTATTGAGTGGAGGAGGCACCCCTCCCCATCCGCAAGCTTGGGGGGAGAGGGGAGTCCCCAAGAGCCCTCTATAAAGTGGACCAGGACCTCAGGGGATAGGGTTTCCCCCTAGGTGCCAGTGTAGCAAGAATAAACAAAGTAGATATTGTGTCAATACACACCATAGCAAACAACTCAAATAGTATAAGGTATTTAAACATGTTTTGGAATCAGGGTCATAGGGAGGACAAGGTGGAGGACTCAAAAAAGGTGCTATGATCCACAGGATTGGCTAGTGGATGTTTGTGAAAGCTGGTAGTCTGTATAGTATTGGGCTAAGTTTCCCATCAGGCTTGTCTTCTGATTGGTGGTGAGTTTTAAGTCTTCAGCAGGGAAGGCTTTGGAGAGGCAGTATTAAGGCAAGGGAGCCTACTGAAACCTTGAGTGTTGAGCTGTTGTGTTCTTTTACAGGGAGAATTTTTGTGACAAAGTTGGTCCATTTGTTTTGAAAACGGAGTGTAGAGCCATGATGTGTCCACTTTTCCTTCCGTAGAGTGGACGGGTGGGATTGTTTCCAGATGACCGAAGAGCAGGGGGTAGATGTCCTTCAATGGGGGTCTTCCAGTAATAGTCTGCAAAGGTTTCAACTTGGTCCCAACATTTTGAGATGTAGGGACAAGCCTGTCTGTGTAGCTAGTTTGGGCACAGAGGGGGCATAGGCATTTGTCCTGTGTCGGCCCACTAGGCAAGTGGGGGATGTATGCTCTATGCATAATTTTGAGTTGTTGTTCTCACCAAAATTTGTTTGTGACAAAGGCACAGATAGAATTGTAGCCTGTTAGGATCTGGTCTATGGCTTCAGGGGATGGTAGGTCTTTGCACCAGGCAGCAGCTGAGGTGAGGTGAAGTGGAGTGCTTAGGCGAGAGTGCAGGGGACTGTAGCTGGATGAAATTTTGAATTGTTTATATTCCAGAAGATTGTCCAGGATAGATGAGCGAAACCTTTGAGGTTTGTTTTGGTTTAGTCCCATGGCGTGATGGATTGCCTGATGTACGTAGAGATAGTGATGGGCCGGAAGATCAAAACGAGTCAGTATTTGGGGAACCTGCAGCAGTGAACCCGTTGGGGCATCAAAGAGTTGAGCTAACCTGGGTAACCCATGAGAAGCCCACTCAGCGTATCCAGCGTATTGTTGCGGTTGGGGGAATGTAGGGTTTCCATGAATCGGGAAGTAGTTGGAAATGAAAGGTGAGAGGTTTAATTTTCATCTTGTTTCCCGCCATGCCACTAAGGTGTCACGGATTAGTACGTTTTGTTTGAGCTCCGAAGGGAGTGCTTTTAGGTTACAGTGTAGTAGAGCTGGTAAGCTGAATGGGCCTACCATTTGGGATTCCAAATCATAGTTGGAGTACTTTGAGCTTTGCGAAAGCCAGTCTAAGCATACCCTCAATAGACAAGATAGGTTGTATAACCTTATATTACTCCCCCCTCGCTCCTGGGCAGGCAAAGTTTTAACAAAGATGTGCGGGGGCGACGTCTGTGCCAGAGAAAAATTGACATAGCCTTGTGATATTTCTGTATGTCGGTATGCCATAAAAGTAGAGGTATAGTCTGCAAGGGGTAGAGAAGTCTGGCAAAACTTATCATTTTTAAAAGGTGGCTCCTGCCAAGGAGCGAGAGGGGGAGATCCATCCACGTCTCCTGTTCACCTATAATCTTGGTAATAACCAGGGAGAAATTAAGGTGGTAAAGGGTTGAAGGCAGTCTGACGATCTTTATGCCCAAATAGGTAATGTGGTGTTTGGCGATAGTGAAGATTGAGTCATTTGCCCACAAATGGGATCAAGGGTGGTATAGGGGAAGAATTTTGCTTTTAGAGAAGTTTATACGTAAGCCTGAGCAAGCTCGATAGGAGGTGAAGATGTCTTGGATGTGAGGCATTTCAGCTCTGGGGTTAGAAGTGAATATCAGGATGTCATCAGCAATAGTGCTAAATGAAGTTTATGGTGTCCTATGGTTATGCCATGCAATTATGATTGGGAGAACAGGCACTGGGATAGTGGTTCCAAGGCCAGATTGAATAAAAGCAGCGAGAGGGGGCAACCTTGCTTGGTCCCCTTATGTAGTTTGATACCCTTAGAGAGGTGACCCACTGCAACAATGTTTACTGTGGGGGCTAGATACATTGCGGAGATCAGATGTAGAAATGGACCCGAAAATCAGAACCGTTTGAGTACTAGGGACAGCCAGGTAAAACTAATGTTATCAAAGGCCTTTTCTGCGCCAAGTGAAATAATGGCATAATCTCCATCAGAGTTAGATTTAGCATGTTCAAGGGCCATGATAACGGATTTTGGAAGAGGCTGAGCGGCCTTGGGTAAATCCTGCCTGTGAGGGGTAGATGAGGGAGGGCATTAGTTTAGCTAGTCTCCTGGCTATGATTTTTGAGAGTATTTTGGAGTCTAGGTTAAGGAGTGATATAGGCCTATAGGAGCTTAGTTCTGTAGGGTCTTTTCCTTTTTTGGCAATCAATTTAATATACACCTGATAACCAGACAGTAGATATTTGCCCCCTGCTAGGATATTCTGGTAGATTTTGGTTAGTGAGGGAGCCACCATTTCCGCCGTCATTTTATAGAATTCCGGGGTATACCGTCCAGTCCTGGGGCTTTACCATTGGCAAGGGACGATATAGCTTTGAAAACCTCCTGATCTGTAATTGGGGCATTTAACTGGGTCAAAAGAGGGGCTTCCATCTGGGGGAGGGAAATTTGGTCTAGAATAACTTGGGCAGTAGCCACGTCTAGCTGGTCTTCAGGGGGGGGGCGGATCCAGGGGGGGCAAAGGGGCAATTGCCCCCTCCAAGAATGTGGGTGAGAGTGCAGGCAGCTGGCTCCGTGGGTGAGAGAGCGGGCAGTTGGCTCCGCGGGTGAGAAAGCAGGCAGGCCGGGCAGGTGAGAGTCTGAGAGAGTGGATGGGTGAGAGAGCGCATGGGTCAGGCTGGTGAGAGTCTGAGAGAGCGGGCGGGCTGCTGGCCAATCAGGGAGCTGGCGGGCGGGGGAGCAGAGAGATGACATCATCTCTCACCACCCGCCCTGCATCCCTGCAGTTCCGCCCAGACTGTGCAGGCAGCCACGGGCAGCACAGAGATTACATCATCTCTCTGCTGCCTGACTGGTAATCTGCTGCCTGACTCTCTGGAAAACAGCAAGTGACAATTGTAGCAAGCAAGTGACAATCTGCAACGTGTGGCAGGTGACGTGGCAAGTGACAATCTGCATCTGGTGACAGGCAACGTGGCAAGTGACAATCCGCAATGTGTGGCAGGTGACAATCTGCATTTGGTGACAGGTGACGTGGCAAGTGACAATCCGCATCTGGTGGCAGGTGAGGTGGCAAGTGACAATTGTAGAAGGCAAGTGACGATTTGCATCTGGGGGAAGGTGACGTGGCAAGTGACAATCTGCATCTGGTGGCAGATGAAGTGGCAAGTGACAATTCACATCTGGTGGCAGGTGACATGCCAAGTGACAATTGTAGCAGGCAAGTGACAATCCACATCTGGGGGCAGGTGATGTGGCAAGTGACAATCCGCAATCTGTGTGGGAGGTGACGTGACAAGTGACAATCCGTAATGTGTGGCAGGTGACGTGGCAAGTGACCATCCGCAATGTGTGGCAGGTGACGTGGCAAGTGACAATCTGCATCTGGTGGCAGGCGACGTGGCAAGTAACAATCTGCATCTAGTGGCAGGCTACGTGGCAAGTGAAAATATGCAGCTGGTGGCAGGCGACATGGCAAGTGACAATCTGCATCTGGTGGCAGGCGATGTGGCAAGTGACAATCCGCATCTGGTGGCAGGCGACATGGCAAGTGACACGCTCAGGGCTCCCACTGATTCTGCATTATGGTGAGTTGAACTATTTCATTTTATATAACAATGTAATAATAGAAATAATGCGATTCAATCATGCTGACACCATAACAACCATGGTGCCGTGATGATTAAAGTGCCAACACCAGCCATTTCCCAGATAAATTGCCCCCCAAAAAAACATATTTTCTGGCAGTTCCCGTCCCGAGACTAGACTCTGGATCTGCCCCTGTATAGAGAGGCATAGTACTATTCCAAGATTGTGATGACCTCTTTAGAAGATGAGGTGAGATTTCCTTGGGCATCTTTGAGGGCAGGTATGTGGGTGGGAGAATGGGTTCCCTTGCAGAGCTTGGCTAGTAGTTTTCCAGCTTTATTGCCAAACTTGTGATATTTTAATTCAAGGTGGGATTTGTACATTCATTCCTGCGTGTTAGCCCACAGGTCAAAGTTGTGTTTGGCATCGCACCAAAGGTTTCGGTTCATGAGAGAGTTAGAGATCAACAACTGTGTCTGGGACATTCCTTTTGTGCATGACCACATAGGCGATAATCCTACCACGTACTATGGCCTTCTCCCTACAACATATATATTGTTGATACTAGCAATAAGCAGCACTTGAATGAATGATAATTGCTCGGTCATGCAACACTGTACCCAAATCAAATTTTTAGCATTTTGTTCACACAACTAGCCAACAAGCTTTATTTTGGTGGTATTTAATCACCACTGTTTTTTTTTTTTCTAAATAAATGAAAAAAAGACTAAAAATTTTGAAAAAAAAAACATGTTTTTCTTTGGCACTGTTTATTTTGCAAATAAATAATTGTTCTTCATAAATTTGGGCCAAAATGTATTCTGCTACATTTCTTTGGTTAAAATAACCTAAATCAGTGTATATTATCCATAGTTCACAAACAATGGTATATAACTGAAAATGGAACAATCCTGTTATACTGACAGCCTCATTTCTTGACCCCTTTTTATAAAGTAGACAGTACAAGGTATTTAGTAAGAGGCATGTCAGGTTTTTTAAGTTGTAATTTTTTATCAGATTTCATGGTTGGGATGCATAGCATAGCATCCATAAAAATTGTATTTCTGCCCAAAACTTCTTTACCTATTTTGCACGGCCCCAGTTAAAATTCCCTCTCGTTCTTCTTATGGAATAAGCAGAAATCCTGAAATATTGAAAAAACACTTTTTCAATAAAACTTCAAAAGATGACTGACTGTTCCAAATATTTCATATACTTCTCAAAATGCACAACTTTCAGCATATCACAACTCTTCCGACCCACCTCTTTTGGTATCCATAGAAACCTCCCTTCTAGACCCTATATCTATTAATACAATTCTGTGGATTCCTCAAACATTTCTTATGCCCCTGTATACTCTCTTATTACCTATGTTCACTCCAGGACTCCTTGAACCCTTTAAATTTAGATGGTAGACTTCTAACGACATATACAGAATATATGATCTGCTCTCTTCCACTGAAGTTCTGAGTCTTTCCTCTATCAAATTATCACGTAAGCTACCACACCAAGAAACCTCCAAGTATCTTCAAATCAAACATTTTGTGACTCAAACTATTTATTCATCTTCAAATTTACATGCCCTGACTCTCTTTAAATGCTCATGTAAACAGGACCCTATCACTAAAAGGTTTATCACCATGATCTCATGAACTCTATTCTTGAGAAATGGCCATTTCTCCCACATTCATATATGACTGATTAGGAAAAAGATATACAGTATCTCACAAAAGTGAGTACACCCCTAATATTTTTGTAAATATTTTATTATATCTTTTCATGTGACAACACTGAAGAAATGACACGTTGTTACAATATAAAGTGGCGTGTACAGCTTGTATAACAGTGTAAATTTGCTGTCCCCTCAAAATAACTCACACACAGCCATTAATGTCTAACCCATTGGCAACAAAAGTGAGTACACCCCTAAGTGAAAATGTCCAAATTGGGCCCAATTAGCCATTTTCTCTCCTCAGTGTCATGTTAGACTTCATGTACATGGGACGTTTTTAGAACCTCACCTGAATGATTTAACTTGACAGTAACCCGCGTTTAAAATGTCAGTTTTGCCGCGTTCAGCTGCATTTTTCTGCATTTGCATTTAGAAGCGTTTTTTTAAAATGGCCAAAAACGAAAAACGCCTATAAACGAAATGCGGCTAAACACGGGTTGCCACGTTTAGCCACGTGTAGACGTGTTTGGCATCTGATATGTCGGAAACTTCGACGTCTGAACCCATTTATTTGTTTTAGAAGAAACACTGTTAAACGCAACTGCCTAAAAATTACAATAAACAAGACTGTGTACATGGTCACATAGAATAACATTGAATAATTTTAGGAGCAGTTGAAAAAAGCACCCAACTGCCTCTGAACATACGTTTGGCAGCGTCCTGTGTACATGGGGCCTTAGCGTTACAAGGTCTTAGGTGTGAATGGGGAGCAGGTGTGTTAAACGTGATGTTATCGCTTTCACTCTCTCGTATTAGTCACTGGAAGTTCAACATGACACCTCATGGCAAAGAACTCCCGGAGGATCTGAAAAAATATATTTTTGTTCTACATGAAGATGGCCTATGCTATAAGAGGATTGCCAAGACCCTGAAACTGAGCTGCAGCATGGTGGCCAAGACCATACATCGGTTTAACAGGACAGGTTCCACTGAGAAGAGGCCTCACCATGGTCGACCAAAGAAGTTGAGTGCACATGCTCAGCGTCATATCCAGAGGTTGTCTTTTGGGAAATAGACGTATAAGTGCTGCAAGCATTGCTGCAGAGGTTGAAGGGGTGAGGGGTCAGCCTGTCAGTGCTCAGACCATATTCTGCACACTGCATTAAATTGGTCTGCATGGCTGTCATCCCAGAAGGAAGCCTCTTCTAAAGATGATGCACAAGAAAGTCCGCAAACAGTTTGCTGAAGACAAGCAGACTAAGGACATGGATTACTGGAACCATGTCCTGTGGTCTGATGAGACCAAAATAAACTTATTTTGTTCAGATTGTGTCAAGCGTGTGTGGTGGCAACCAGGTGCGGAGTACAAAGACAAGTGTGTCTTGCTTATAGTCAAGCATGTTGGTGGGAGTGTCATGGTCTGGGGCTGCATGAGTGTTGCCCGCACTGGGGAGCTAAAGTTTGATGAGGGAACCATGAATGCCAACATGTACTGTGACATACTGAAGCAGAGCATGATCCCCTTCCTTCAGTATTTCAACATGATAACAACCCCAAACACACCTCCAAGATGACTACTGCCTTGCTAAAGAAGCTGAGGGTAAAGGTGATGGACTGGCCAAGCATGTCTCCAGACCTAAACCCTATTGAGCATCTGTGGGGCATCCTCAAATGGAAGGTGGAGGAGCGCAAGGTCTCTAACATCCACCAGCTCTGTGATGTTGTTATGGAGGAGTGGAAGAGGACTCCAGTGGCAACCTGTAAAGCTCTGGTCAATGCCCAAGAGGGTTAAGGCAGTGCTGGAAAATAATGGTGGCCGCACACAATTGACACTTTGGGTCCAATTTGGACATTTTCACTTAGTGGTGTACTCACTTTTGTTGCCAGCGGTTTAGACATTAATGACTGAGCTATTTTGAGGGGACAGCAAATTTGCACTGTTTATTCAAGCTGTACACTCATTAATTTACATTGTAGCAAAGTGTAATTTCTTCAATGTTGTCACATGAAAAGATATAATAAAATATTTACAAAAATGTGGGGGGTGTACTCACTTTTGTGAGATACTGTAGGTAAACCCATAGAAGAAAACAATTGGGGTAATATCTGGCACACCAAAGCCCATTGTTACATCAATACTGCTGCAATTGAATCAAATATAAACTATTGATGAGGTGGTATATGGTTCCCCCTCATTTAGCAAACATTAAACATTGAACAAGATAGAGTGTCTAATAAATGTTTCTGCGGTTGTTCAAATACCCTCCTACATAGATGGGGAGAATGTCCCAAAAATCAAGCAAGTTTGGATGAACATATACCAAATAACCCATACTCTGTTTGAAAAGAGATTCAAAGGATTGCTTTTAAGTACTGTACATTTTTAGGTGCTCGCGTAGCCCCTTGTATGCCTACGGAGCACCGCTGGATCCGAGGACAGAGCACTGGAGGAAGAAGAAGAGGAGGGGGTGGAAGAGAGAGGTGTGTCACAACCAGTAGTAGCATTTTGGAGGCGTGGTGGCGGAACAACCTCCAACAGTAGTAGCTTTTTGGAGGCGTGGTGGCGGAACAACCTCCAACACTACTGCACCTTGTCCTGCATCCCTCCCAGCTGCCAATAGAGTGACCCAATGGGCCGTGAAAGAAAGATAACGTCCCTGTCCATGCCTGCTGGACCATGAGTCAGCGGTAATATGTACCTTACCGCTGACCGCCCTGTCCAGCGAGGCATGGACATTGCCGTCCTCTCACTTCCTGTTTTCTCTTTCCGTTTGCAAGTAGGAGTCGTTTGTAAGTTGGATGTTTGAAAGTAGGGGCCTGTCGTATATACTCTGCAGAAATTTGCCCTATTAGATGTTGGTGTAGCCACAAGACTGGTGGGCACAGGAATGGGCCCTGCTGTGAGTTAATAGATCAAGATTTGTACTTGCATGCACCTGTTGAACCGGCCAGAAAAATTGGGCCTTTGGTGGTGGTGGTGGACGGTGTTGCCACAAGACTGTAAGCCCTCACAGTTACTCTTGGTGGGTGCAGGAATGGGCCCTGCTGTGAACTATTAGATCAAGATTTGTAATTACACGCCCCTGTTAAACAGGGGCATTGGTGCTGGTGCCACAACACTGCAACCCCTCACAGATACTGTACTCTTAGCACAGCAATGAGACCTGTTGCAAAGCATTGCCTAAAAATTGTAATTACACGCCCCAACAGGGGCTGAAAAATTGTGCCTTAGGCACTGGTGCTGGTGCCACAACACTGCAACCCCTCACAGATACTGTACTTGGAGCACAGCAGTCACACCTGTTGCGAAGCATCTTTTAAAAAAATTGTAATTACACGCCCCTGTTATACAGGGGCTGAAAAATTATGCCTTAGGCACTGGTGCTGGTGCCACAACACTGCAACCCTCACAGATACTGTACTCTGAGCACAGCAATGAGACCTGTTGCAAAGCATTGCCTAAAAATTTTAATTACACGCCCCAACAGGGGCTGAAAAATTGTGCCTTAGGCACTGGTGCTGGTGCCACAACACTGCAACCCCTCACAGATACTGTACTTGGAGCACAGCAGTCACACCTGTTGTGAGGCATCTTTTTAAAAAATTGTAAGTACACGCCCCTGTTATACAGGGGCTGAAAAATTGTGCCTTAGGCACTGGTGTGGTGGCATGGATCATTGAGGAGGAGGAGGAGGAAGAGGATAGTCAGTGAACATAACAGGACAGTCACTCAGCATCAGCATAGGCAGTCTTGAAGGGATGTGACATTATAAATTATTCCGTTATATCCGCTTCAGGTGCCTGGTAGCTGGTGGTGATCCAAGACTGATTCATTTTTATGAAGGTCAGTCGATCAACCGACATCGGTCAGACGTCGACCTTCCCCACCGCTCCTTCTGCTACTGACCGAAGCCTCAGCAACTCGTTGTCCAGGACCAGGAGTTTGTAAGCTCCCAGTTTCTGGGAACGCGTTGCACAGACCTTTCTGCAAGGCCTCCCTGAGATGGGTGGGACAGAAGGAACACTGTCTGGATAAAGGGGGCCTTGAGAGGCAAGGAAGTCCTCCTCTTCCTGCCTCTGTTCTGCCTCAAGTGCCCTGTCCATTATCCCACGCAGCGTATGCTCCAACAGGTGGACAAGAGGTACAGTGTCACTGATGCATGCACTGTCACTGCTCACCATCCTCGTGGCCTCCTCAAATGGTGAGAGGACAGTGCATGCATCCCTGATCATGCTCCACTGGCGTGGGAAAAAAGCCAAGCTCCCCTGACCCTGTCCTGGTGCCGTAGTCGCAAAGGTACTCATTGATGGCCCTCTGCTGCGTGTGCAGTCGCTGCAGCATGGCCAACGTTGAGTTCCACCTGGTGGGCATGTCACATATTAGGTGGTTCTTGGGCAGGTTCAGCTCCTTTTGCAGCTCATGCCGAGCACTGGCATTATAAGATCGGCGGAAATGGACACAGACTTTCCTGGCCTGCCTCAGGACATCCTGTAAGCCTTCCGTGTAGAGAGACGGAATCGCCTTCCGTGAGAAAAAGTGGCGTTTGGGAACCTGCCACTGAGGAACCGCACATTGAACAAACTCACGGAAGGTGGCCGAGTCTACCAACTGAAAAGGCAGCAGTTGAAGTGCTAGCAATTTAGCCAAGCTAGCATTCAACCGCTGGGCATGTGGATGGCTGGGAGTATACTTCTTTCGACGGTCCAGCAGCTGGGGCAGGGAAATTTGCCTGCTACAATCGGACGTCGGTGTACTGCAAGTACTTGGTTGTGACACACCTAATTCTACATCTTCAGTCCTCTCAGAGCAGCTTTCAGAGAGGACTGAAGATATAGTGGGGATGGAGATCCCAGCTGATGAGGAGCAAGGAGAGGTCCGCTTTGTTCTTTGGTGTTGGTCTTTTATGTGTGCTTGCCAACGAGCTGCATGGCAGGTCGACATATGTCTGCTCATGCTTGTGGTGCCCAAGCGGCTGATGTTTTGGCCACGCGAGATACGCTTGAGACAAATATTGCAAATAGCAGTGGTGCGATCTGATGCAAAAAAGGCCCACACCAAAGAACTTTTGTGATAACGTGCAGAGGCAGCGCCCTGCACAGGCGGAGCTCTGCGGTGTGGTACAGTTGCTGTGCTGGCCTCTAGCTGGCCTCCAGGGGGCATCCTGCCTCATTGGACATGTGACGCCGCATCCTCCTCCTCCTCTCTCCCTTCAGGCACCCACGTGGAGTCAGTGACCTCATCATCCCCTCCCTCTTCACCACTAGAGCAAACCTGGCAGTAAGCTGCAGCTGGTGGAACAGTACTGCCAGATTGCTGTCCTTCAGCATCCCCTCTCTCTGCGCGCACACTACTGCCTTCCTCAAGCTGGGTATCATCATCCGAGCCTTCGAATCGTTGGGCATCCTCCTGGAGCATGTACCCAACACTGTGCTCAAAGAGTTCGGGGGACTCCTCAGGAGGACATGGTGGGTCTAGGGAAGGGGTGGCTGATGATGCAATTGAGTACGCGTTGGCAGCTGCTCTGCCAGTACCCTGAGCCTGGGTGAGAGAGGATGAGGAGGATGAGGAGGGCTTGGTCATCCATTCTACCAAGCCTTCGGCATGATGCGGCTCCACATGTCCAGCTGCCGAAAACAAAGACAAGCGTGTCCCATGGCCACGTGCTGATGACGATGCACGACCACGTCCACGACCAGCACTTTTGTTTCTAGAAACAGAGCCTGCCTGCCCTGTGTTCTTGCCTCAGCACGCTCTGCCTCTCCTTGGCGGTCTTCCAGCCATTGTAGTTGGTAGTGTATATAGTATAAAAAATGGGTGCTGCTGAGAAGAAAATATAGGAGCTCTGTGTGCTGCCACTAACACACTAGAAGTCCTATGGGTGCTTCTGGGAAGAAAATATAGGAGCTCTGTGTGATGCCACTAACACACTAGAAGTCCTATGGGTGCTTCTGGGAAGAAAATATAGGAGCTCTGTGTGATGCCACTAACACACTAGAAGTCCTATGGGTGCTTCTGGGAAGAAAATATAGGAGCTCTGTGTGATGCCACTAACACACTAGAAGTCCTATGGGTGCTTCTGGGAAGAAAATATAGGAGCTCTGTGTGATGCCACTAACACACTAGAAGTCCTATGGGTGCTTCTGGGAAGAAAATATAGGAGCTCTGTGTGATGCCACTAACACACTAGAAGTCCTATGGGTGCTGCTGAGAAGAAAATATAGGAGCACTGTGTGATGCCACTAACACACTAGAAGTCCTATGGGTGCTTCTGTGAAGAAAATATAGGAGCTCTGTGTAATGCCACGAACACACTAGAAGTCCTATGGGTGCTGCTGAGAAGAAAATATAGGAGCTCTGTGTGATGCCACTAATACACTAGAAGTCCTATGGGTGCTTCTGGGAAGAAAATATAGGAGCTCTGTGTGATGCCACTAACACACTAGAAGTCCTATGGGTGCTGCTGAGAAGAAAATATAGGAGCTCTGTGTGATGCCACTAACACACTAGAAGTCCTATGGGTGCTTCTGGGAAGAAAATATAGGAGCTCTGTGTGATGCCACTAACACACTAGAAGTCCTATGGGTGCTGCTGAGAAGAAAATATAGGAGCTCTGTGTGATGCCACTAACACACTAGAAGTCCTATGGGTGCTTCTGGGAAGAAAATATAGGAGCTCTGTGTGATGCCACTAACACACTAGAAGTCCTATGGGTGCTGCTGAGAAGAAAATTTAGGAGCTCTGTGTGATGCCACTAACACACTAGAAGTCCTATGGGTGCTTCTGGGAAGAAAATATAGGAGCTCTGTGTGATGCCACTAACACACTAGAAGTCCTATGGGTGCTTCTGGGAAGAAAATATAGGAGCTCTGTGTGATGCCACTAACACACTAGAAGTCCTATGGGTGCTTCTGGGAAGAAAATATAGGAGCTCTGTGTGATGCCACTAACACACTAGAAGTCCTATGGGTGCTGCTGAGAAGAAAATATAGGAGCTCTGTTTGATGCCACTAACACACTAGAAGTCCTATGGGTGCTGCTGAGAAGAAAATATAGGAGCTCTGTGTGATGCCACTAACACACTAGAAGTCCTATGGGTGCTTCTGGGAAGAAAATATAGGAGCTCTGTGTGATGCCTCTAACACACTAGAAGTTCTATGGGTGCTTCTGGGAAGAAAATATAGGAGCTCTGTGTGATGCCACTAACACACTAGAAGTCATATGGGTGCTGCTGAGAAGAAAATATAGGAGCTCTGTTTGCTGCCACTAACACACTAGAAGTCCTATGGGTGCTGTTGGGGTGCAATGCTGTGCTAACAGCACTGCGGTTGGTACTACTGCAATACTGTACTAACAGTAAGCACGCACCAGACTAATCCCCAGCAGCAGCTAATAACACACTAACTGTGCAATCAGCAGCAATGAACGATCAATGACTAAGGTAGCAATGGTTTAGCAAAGAAATAGCCAATGGTTTAGCAAAGAAGAGCAAATCTTTCAGTAGCAATCAAGCAAAGACAGAATCAGCAGACTGATCTCTCCTAAAGCCAGAACTCATGTGACCGGGGCCGACGGCGTGGCGGCCTTTTAAATGGTGGGGCATGTACTAAAGCCCCTGAGCTTTAATTGGCTACAGGCGTCCTGCCTGTAGCCAATTATTGCTCTTCGAGTTTCCGGCGCTGTGATTGGCCAAGCATGCGGGGTCACAGTGCATGCTTGGCCAATCATCAGCCAGCAATGCACTGCGCCGGCCGCGCCGGCCGCAATGCATTGTGGGGCCGCTCGCATCACATGAATGTGATGCGAACGGCCCAAATAGTTCTGGGCTTGCCGAGCGAGCGAACGCCCGGTGCTCGATTCGAACGTGGGTTCGAATCGAGCACCGGGCCCATCCCTACTTGTGATATATACAATCTACTAAAATTTACATTTATCAATTAAAATGCCAATGAAATTGCCAGCATATGACAGTTTCAGTCACTTTAATTATGTTTGTAAACACACGGCCAGAGATCCCTTGTGAGCTTAAAGTGGTTGTCACATAACAAAATGTGGAAATTTCAAGGGGTATGAAACTTTTTCAAGGCACTGTACAAGTAAGACTTATGTAGCGAGATTTGTTTGATCTCTGTGTATCATCTGAGGCTGTTAACTCCATTGGGTGTAGGAGAGGGTTTATAACCACTTTAAGTGTGTCTTTGCAAGTGTACCTGTTCTGAAATTGTTCAACACTGCTTCTGCATGGGGTTCTCCTTGATATCCATACTATCAAGGATAATGGTCTAGTATTTATTTTTAGGTGAAACCCCATTTCCTTTTTTTTGGGGGGGGGGGTCACCATCTTTTCAAATCCTTATCTAGGATAAGGTTCTGGATTATGACTGGGGCTGAGGTTTACCTTCCAGCAGGAGAACTCCCCTAAACATACAGCCAGAGCTACAATGGAATAATGGTTTTGATCAAAGCATATTCATGTGTCAGAATGGCCCAGTCAAAGTCCAGACCTAAATCCAATTAAGAATCTGTGGCAAAACTTAAAAATTGCTGTTCACAGATGCTCTCCATCCAATCTGACAGCGAAAGGGGGTTTTACAAAGTATTGACTCAGGGGGGCTTAATACAAATGCACTTTTCATGAATGTATTTGTTAAAAAAAATGGAAAACTGTTTATCATGTTCTTTCCACTTCACAATTATGTGGCACTTTGTGTTGATCTATTACATAAAATCCCAATAAAATAAATTTCAGTTTTTAGTTGTAACATAACACAATTTTAATTTTAAGGGGTATGAATACTTTTTCAAGGCACTTCTGTCTTTCCCTTTATACACTCTTTGTAAAATGCAGATCATGTTAGAAATCTTTCTTCCTCTTCCATCAGTCAATGGGGAGTCTGAGCTTACACTGTGTGAGAGCTGATTAGGGGAAAGGCACACACGACCCCCCCCCCCCCCCTCCACATAGGCAGAGGAACAATGGAACTTGCAGTGCTGTACTGTAAATAGACAAGCTCTCTTCTTATCTACCTCCGAACTCCCTTTCTGACACAAATTTACAGCTGCTGTTATCTCGACTGTTAGAGTACATTAGACTGGCAGGAGAGGTTTATCCATGTAATTATACATGCATAGCCAGCCTTACTCTGTTTTGGGATGCGAGCGGATGCAGGTTGATTGATTGCCAATTAGCCCTGCCAGTACCTAGCTGTAACTACTGGGTGGGTCTTTTGTTCATAGAAATAGAGTACCATACCCAATGGTTTCAAAATGTCCCCTTCAATGAAATAATAAAGAAAAAACCAAATCTTTATTTTTATTTTTTTACTAAAATGCAAAACATGTTATATTTGCCTTCTCTATGCAATAGTTTTGTGCAGAGCAGCCACGAGCCTCCTCTTCTGTGGTCCTCTGCTGGTACTGTCATCTTTTCCAAGTCCCCCTATGCTGCCCTTGTAGACAATAGCATGGCTTAGCGCTGCCAACCCTGCTCCCACCTCAGTAATTTGATTGAAAGCAGCAGTAGTCAATGGCTCCTGCTGCTATCAGCAAAGTTATTTCGATTAGGAAAAGAGGAGAAGAACTGCTGAGATGAAAAAACGCTGGATTGACATTGGACTTAGGTAGGTGTTTGGTAAGGGTGCTGGTAGCTGGGGTGAGCTGCTATTGAAAGTTTGTTTGCCTTAATGCAGAGAATGCATTATGGTGAAAAAAAACTTTTGCCTTTATATTAACTTTAACCTCCTCCTGCCCGTCATATAGACAAATGACGATGGGCACGATGCCCTCTCATTCTGGGATGACATCCTATAGCAATGCCCCAGCTTCACCGCACTGGCCTGCCACGTAGCAAACGCAGGTGCGCCATGTCCCCCAGACATAGCGCAACCACAATCTTGTGACCTGGCTCTTTACCCGTGTGATCGGCCATGTCCAATCACAGCCGATCACATGTAAACACAGACGTGCCTTTTATCGGCTCTCCTCGCCTCACAATGACAGAGTGTGTGGAGAGGAGTGCTGATCAGCGGCATCTCCTCACAGGGGAGACTGTACAGATAATCAGGGCACCCCAACAGTGCCCAGTAGTGATCCCAGTCAGTTCCCATCTGTGATGCCAATCTGTGCCCATCAATGATGCCAGCCAGTGCCCATTAGTGATGCCAGCCAGTGCCAATCAGTGCACATCAGAAATGCCAGTCAGTGCCCCTTCAGTGTCTGCTCATCAGTGCCGCCCATCAGTGCCACTCATTAGTCCCGACCATGACACCTTCTGCCTGGAGTTTGCATGTTCTCCCTGTGCTTGCGTGGGTTTCCTCCGGGTACTCCGGTTTCCTCCCACACTCCAAAGACATGCTGGTAGGTTAATTAGATCCTGTCGATAAAATTGGCCAAATATGTGTATGTTGTATGTGTATCAGGACCCCACAGGGCAAGGACCGCACTATACCACAGATGGACACCAGTGGCAAAAAGCGCCCTGAGGCGATTCAGTTCGCATAGGTTGCGCTATACAAGTCATTCATTCATTCATTCAGTGCCGCCTATTCATGCCACCTATAATTGCTCATAAGTGCCACCCATCAGTGCCCATCAGTGCCACCTATCAGTGCCGCCTATTAGTGCTCATCAGTGCTGCATATCAGTGCTTATCAGTGCAGCATATTGTGCTCATCAGTACCACCTCATCAATGCCCTTCAGTGCCATCTCATCAGTGCCCATAAGTGCTGCCTTATCGGTGCCCATCAGTTCAGCCTAGCAGTTTCCATCAGTGCAGCCTCATCAGTGCATATCAGTAAAGGAGAAAAATTACTTATTTTCGAAATCTTCGGACAGAAAATTTTTTTTTTTCAAATTGTTTGGTCTTTTTCATTTTTGTTTTAGCAAAAAAATAAAAACCCCAGCAGTGATTAAATACCACCAAAAGAAAGCTCTATTTGTGTGAAAAATATTATAAAAATGTTATGACTGCGCAATTGTCATTAAAAGTGTGACAGCTCTGAAAGCTGAAAATTGCCCTGGGCAGGGAGGGGGTGAAAGTGCTCAGTATTGAAGAGGTTAAAATAAGATAATGCTTTTTAAAACTGCTCTGTCCAGCTCAAACCAGGGCAGGTAGTCATACTTTCTCCTGAGTGCAAAAACCGAATGTCATCATTCTCCCGGTATGCTTCTCCTAGGCTTAACCTTAAAAACCCTTTAACCCCAGAGCATTTTAGTCCACTCTAGCATATAACTTTTAATACCAATACACACCGACTTTAATTTTGCAGCAGCTTTTCCCTTTCAGTGTAGGAGAGTTTTTCTCACCTTCTTATAATACTTTGCAAGGCGCATAGTGAAAATAATGTATTTGTGCTTGTGTAGATTTTATAATATAGCACTAAGGCATTTCAGAATCGTGGGCAAAATCATGATATACTGCCCACAATTCCAGAAGGAGCTAAAAACGCACCAAAACACACTATGCGTGTTTGGGTGGCATCCATTGTTAATTGCACCCCAAAAAAGTTGAAGAAACTGGCATTTTGTCACCCAAATAAAACTCCCAAAAAGCAAGCAAAAATGTGCTATCCAAAAATTCACCATGCACGCCAAAAAAGGGTACAGGAGCTATTTTTGTGCATTTTTGGAGCATAGGACTGTCCTATGTGGCGCAAAAAACACACACAAAATGGGCTCCCGCATCACTCAGATGTGAAGGCAGCCTATTAGAAGAATCAATCCCTGAGCAGAGAGGATTTAAATCTATTACACTTATTGTTTTGTGATTCAAAAATGCTCAATGACATTGAATTAGCGATGGACAATTAACGCTTGTGCAATAAATGTAAATGTAATTACGAGTGTCTAATGCTTTTAAGTGGGACCTGAAGGTTAACAGAGGGAGCTGCAATTTTTGTTTGTATCATTTCATTTTTTTGTCTGATATTTTTCACAACTCCCTGACAAATTTGCAGCAAATCTATTAATAAATATTCCTCATCTGAAAAAGTTCCATCAGCCCTGAAACTGGCAGAGACAATGATTCTCAAAACTTATTTCCTTGACAGTTGCCATTCGAAAACCTGAACAGGAAAGCATATTGTGTAATTGAAAAATGAATTATAGAATAATTGAAATTGACAAAGATAACAGGATATCATTGGGAATGCTTTGTAGAATTCCTATATTTAGAAACGAAGAATATTCACTTGGAATTGAAAGCCCGGCAGTGTTTTTTGATTTTAAATTGTAGATGTTAAGCCAGAGCTCTGTGTTTATATGTTTACCTATGCTCAGTAGGCAGCTTTCAATTCATATTATTCATATACTTTACTGAGTTTGGCTGCTGCTTCCAGCATTCTCTTGCCTGGAACTGACTGCTTAGTACACTTATGTGGAAAATGTGTTTCAAACCATTAAATGTACTCTATGGATTTTCCACTTGATATAGCTCATTATGAGGTTTTATTTGGTTTGCCAGTTTCGCATTTAAATTCTATATATATCATTCAGACATTAACTCCGAAAGTGGCCCATTGTATTAAGTGACTGATTCTTGCACTATGATCATTTTATACATGAATGATTGCATAAGTTGCATTCGATTACATTCATTTACAAAAGAGTTGCATGGCTCATCTTCTGTACATTCACTGTAAAATACAGAAGCTGTTGTGCTTTATAAATGGAGACTGGACAAGCAAAGGGTATTTAAACAGTCCAACTTGTAAAAAATATTTTTGTTTTGTAATAAGCTTTAATAAACATTTGATTGTGAAAAAAATAAATAAAAATAAAATAAAAATGGAAGCAGATTTTTTTTATGTACAGTGTGTTTCTAAGTGAGTTTGTAATTATAGTATACTGTATATTTGTTTAACAAACATTATATTTTAATAATGTATATGTATGTTCAAAGTAATAGCCTCAAAATTTAAATTTCCTCATCTTTAGCCTGCACAACAGAAAGTAAATATTGTATAATATGTAGAGGAACTCCAGGCAAACAGCCTAAAGCTGAACTCAAGGTATGACCTTAATTGTATACTTAGCTTGGTCTAGATTGGACCTATGTAAGATTGCATACTTCATACCCGACAGACAGCTAGGGAAGCCAAAAATCACTGTAGTAGTCTCCACACTGACCACGGGGTTGCTTGCTTGGCACTGTCGCCAGTTTATATTTAAACAAAATTGAATAAAAGTGATCCTAGTCCAATTAGAAAGCCCACTGTATTAATTCTGTTGTCAGTGTGCAGAGAGTAATCTGCTCAGCACTGAAGCTTTAAGATTGTGGCTATCACTGTAGTAGTGCCAACTACTATAGCGATTGTAAGCTTCCTACGTGATTCCTGAGGTTTTGACTATGCATACGTCTGTTGATCCAAGCTAGACCAATAAAAGTATGCAATACAGATCATACAGTACCTGGAGTTCATCTGTAATAGACAGTTGAAATAGGATTTGCAATTCTTCATAGGCCCTTTTTATGATTTACACCCCTCTCCCAAACTGCAAAGCCACACAGGTAACACATGTATTGCCCTGATCCAGAAATTCACCTTCTTATCATTAACACTTAACCCTAGAAAGTAGTAAAGCTAAACCAGGAAACAGAGGAATGATGATACTGACTAGCAGATTAATGACACAAGTCATTAATCGGGTATATTTATTTCAACTGCATATTTACCTGCTTCTAATTGTATTGAAACATATGTATTATTTTTTCCCACACTGCAAAAACGTCTGGCAACAGTAAGCAAAACACATGAGCTATAAATGTAATTTTCAGGGGAGTTCATATTGTACTAGGAATTTATTTTAGTGTGTTTAGAAACATGAAAGCATAGATGCATTCTCAGGACTTGACAAAACATACAGGCAACCATAAAACAATTAAATGTGTGTCCAAAATTTTGGAGAACACAGACCGTTTTTTTCACAGCAAGAAAGGTGTGCTGCACCCAGTGAAATGTCAAATACATATTAACATGTTCAACTGTACCTTGTGCCTTTTTTAAAGCCCTGTGAATGCGTCTATGCTTAAGCTTTCATTGTATTATCTTAGCTGTACATATTTATAGACCTATAAATATTACCTATAAATACCTATAAATATTGTAAAAGGGACATGCTCAACTGGTATTTTCAGTAGTGAACAATGCATAAGACAAGAACACCAAGGGACAGTCCAAGCAGATTTGTTCTGTAGTTTTATTAAGGAAGGGTTTTGTACAATCCATACCATAAAACAAACAAACCATCTGCTTAGCTGGGCTACTACCTAAACCGAGGTCTATTCTTGACTAACAGGATGTCCTCTACCGGGTTCCCCAAAACAAACATCTAGCACTATATAGTTTTTTAGTGTTATTTCAGTACTCAGCCTTTTCACATAGCAGCGAGCTTCCATAGCAGAGAGAGAGTGAGAGAGCCCTGAGCATTAGTCAGCATACATATATAAAGATCTGTGGACAGCTTAGACTAATAAGTAGGGGTGAGATTAAGGTTTAATCTGAACACAAGTTCGCAAGTTCGGACAGAGCCTTTGCTTTTCAGGTGTTTGGACTAATGCCCAAAAATGGACCCATTCAGTGGGAACCTGTCAGAAACCACGAATCAGACTGAGACAGAAGTAGAGTTAAATCACACTTGTTTAATAATATTCTCTGCTATGCTGGTGGGTGAAGGCACCCCCGAGTTCTTAACAACCAGTGACATCACCAGTGATACCATATATGCAAAGGAGCTTGGGATAGTTTACAGAAAATGGCATGAGGCTTACCCCCTCAATTCATACAAGGCACTTCACATCTGGTAAGAATTTTAAGGGGGACCCCATGTAAAAAAAAAATGGCGTGAGGTCCCGCCAAGTTCTATATTAGGACCTTCAGATCTGGTATTGGTTTTAGTTTTTTTTTTTTTTTTATTTCAAATAGTTTTTATTGAAATTTTTTACATAGTACAGATATGTGCATACATACATTATGAAATAAGGTAACTAGGTAGTTCCTTGCGTTTGCTATGTTTATCAATGTATTGGACTAAATATAATAAAACTGATACAATCAGTACATGTTTCAGAAATTGGATAACATAACTTTGTCCTGTAATCACATCTAACTGTGTATTGTGGAATGTATTTCTGTTCCAAATACTTATCCAAATGTGTTGGGTATGGAGGTGTCATTTATGCAGATTTAAGTTGTTAAGTTGTTAAATTGTTGACGGGTCTGGTGCTCTTGGCCCTCTACTGGCCCTTAGATGATCAGGGGGGGTGGGGGCGACTAGCCTGAGTTGCCCAAGTAAATCAGAGGGGATCGTTTAAAGTCCATTTCAGAAGTGGGTCAATTTATATTCCTTGGTCCAAGATAACCATTTTATATCAAATGCGTGCATTGAGTTGTTTTGACTTGCTATGTACTTTTCACATATGTAGTGTGTATTTACTCTACATATAACTTTGGTTACATTGGGAGCTATTGGTTGTTTCCATTTACTTGTTATTGCCATTCGGGCTGCTATTAACATATGGGAGACTGTTGTTAAGGATTATTTGGGAAAGCTGTCTAGCTGAATTTCAAAAATGGCCATATTTTGGCATAGATTAGTGTTCGTTTTAGTAATGTGTGAAATTAAGTCGGATATTGATTTCCAGAATGTTTTAATAGTCCTGCATGACCATAAAATGTGGAGTAGGTCACCATTTTGTCCACAGTTGCGCCAGAATACCGCAGGTGTATTTGGGTATATACAATTAAGTTTGGCTGGTGTCATATACCAGTTGTAGGTTATTTTTATAGCATTCTCCCAGTGGGAGGTACAATGGGAAGAGCTCAAGGTCACATTAAGGGCTTTATTCCAGTCTGATAGGTGGTATTCCTTTTTTATACTTTTTTTCCCATTTAATAATTTGAGGAGGTTTGGATGTGGCCTGTTGGTTGTTCAAGTACTTATAGAACCAGGAAATACCTTTCTTGGGTGGCGCTATGTTCTCATAGTATGTCCAGATTGCATTATTCACTTTAACAAAGGGGTTGGGATGATTTCTGTGGAAGTGTTTTATTTGTGCTGCTTTGTATAAGATTTGCATATCTTGGGATTTTAGCATCTTGTCTATGTATAGTGGAGTCATATTCGATCTGGGGTCTATTAAAAATTAGGGAATGAGGTATTCGTAGGCTGTTGTAGGGATGGTTATGGCTCTGAGGGAGTCATTGTAGGGAAGCTCTTGTAGTGATGTGTTCCAAGCCTCAACTGCCACCAGGATGGTGGCTGCACTTTCTATATAGATTTTCTGTTGTGTAGCACTCGCGATGAATAAGGAAAGTTGAATATTAGGTAGGCCCACTCCACCTTGTTTCGCTCTATAAAGGATGTTACGTGCCAGTCTTGGCTTACCTAACTTCCAAATATATGCATTAATATATTTATTTACAGTGGTGAAGAAACTGGTGGGGATTTTGATAGGTATAGTGCAAAAGAGATAGAGTATTTTGGGGAGGGACAGCATTTTGAATGCCGCCAGGAGATTTCGGTTTTCCTGTATTTAAGCAAGTCTTGCTTGATATCCTGTAGGAGTGGAGGGAAGTTTGCTTCATATAGTATTGATGCCTTTAATTTGTGAGTTTTGTCTGATGGTTTCAGCAAATGGTTCCATTATGAGGGTGAAGATTATAGGGAATAATGGGCATCCTTGTCTAGTTCCATTTGTGATCTTAAATGGATCTGACACTGTATTTGATGTATATACTTGGGCTGAGGGACATGAGTATAGTGCTGAGATCGACTTCTATATGGTGCCTTGAAATCCAAACTTACTGAGAGTGGCTTTGAGGTATCCCCAGTGGACCCGATCAAAGGCCTTCTCAGCGTCTAGTGTTAAGAATAGGGTTGAGTGCGCATGCGCGGAGCTCTGTAATGGACGTCTGACCACAGAGCTCTGTCCCGCGCCAAAACAGCGGCGCCCATAGCGAAGGTTCACTCCCCCCCCCCAGACCCGAGAATGGGATCGGTGTGTTCCGGACACACTCAGGCATACCTGGAGCCCAGTATAGGGAAAAAGTTGCGCTATCCTAATGGGTTAAAGCTGCTGCTCGAAATGTTATACTACAAAATACAAAATGGCTGTGGGAAGGAGCTGCGCTAAAGAATGAAAATATTAAGAAAATTGATATGTGATACGAAGTGTAGTACCAAATGAGGACTGAAAAGTATTTGCCCAAATAGCTATACGTTTCATATAAAAGTGTCAAAAAGGAAGTCTGCATACAATCAGATTAATATAAAAATGAATAAATAAAAGCCCGGCTGAGCTCTTCCTATTTGTGTGGAAGTGAAAATGGATGTGCACAGTGGATGTACGCTGATTAGTGAAATCAAAAGACCACATAGAAAACATGCATTAACATAAAATGAAAAACTGGTGTAAATAGGTAAACACCCTACTGAACATTCAATAGTGTATGGTACCTGTTATCAACTGTTGTAAAGAAGATACAAATTTATATATCATATACTATAAACAGTGTGCAAACTAAATCCTGGACTGTAGCCAGTAAACCTTGGTGAAAATAATCCAGAAAAAGGATAATATTTCAACTTGATAACAAAATATTGATGAACACCCTGCAGGGCATTCAAGACAATATTAACCTTGTTATTGGCTATTGGAAAGTGAATGCCAACTTGATACCCTAACTGGAATATAACCAGTGAACTTTTAGTGAAAAAAGAATCTAAAAAAATAAAAATACAAATAAAAAGTAAACACCCTACAGAGCTTAAAGATTGCAATGGTGACCAAATATGTGTATAATCCCCAGGGAATGAAAAAACAATCCCTTAGGGGTTGAGTGACAACCGCTTCACCAAAAAAAAAAAAAAAAAAAAAAAAAAATGTATTCAAACACAAAAAAAAGGTAAAAGTAAACACCCTACAGAGCTTATAGATCACAGTGGTGACCGGATATGTGTATAATCCCCAGGGAATGTATGGAAACAATCCCTAAGGGGTTGTGTAACAACCGCTTCACCAGAAAAATGAAATCAGTCACAAACAATATAAATAAGTGCGTCTTGAAATGCACAATGTAGCAAACAAGTTCCGTGCTGTTAACAGTCTATGTGAGGACTCCAAATATCTTGAAATGAAAGTGACTTGTATAACACCAAGAAAAGATGTGAAGACCTCCACCATAGGGCAAACTTGTCTCCTTACCGGAACTATATGGTCCCTTTTTTAGGGGGACCTTTCACACAGGTGGCTCTTAACCCTAGCCAGGGGTATACAGGGAAGAACGTCCGGTATCCAACCGATCACATTGACTCGTCCAGAATGGCTCCCAACCAGGGTCCTTCTCTGATGTCAGCTCAAGATTAGGCTCGGTGGCCAAATTGCAGTTGGAACCAAAGGGGATTAAAGAGAGCTCACATAGTGTGAAATCCAACGATATTTTATTAAATAAAAATAAGTAAACACTTACAGTGTAGCAAAATTCAATAGGCTTGAAGCGAGCCGGCCGGTCTCGCAAATACAGCCCGTGGTATGGGATCACGTCTTACAGCGGTAGCGTCAGGACGTAGCTCCTCCTCCCTACGCGTTTCGTCATCAACGGGCGTCGTCATGGTGCCCCGTGACGACGTCCGTTGATGACGAAACGCGTAGGGAGGAGGAGCTACGTCCTGACGCTACCGCTGTAAGACGTGATCCCATACCACGGGCTGTATTTGCGAGACCGGCCGGCTCGCTTCAAGCCTACTGAATTTTGCTACACTGTAAGTGTTTACTTATTTTTATTTAATAAAATATCGTTGGATTTCACACTATGTGAGCTCTCTTTAATCCCCTTTGGTTCCAACTGCAATTTGGCCACCGAGCCTAATCTTGAGCTGACATCAGAGAAGGACCCTGGTTGGGAGCCATTCTGGACGAGTCAATGTGATCGGTTGGATACCGGACGTTCTTCCCTGTATACCCCTGGCTAGGGTTAAGAGCCACCTGTGTGAAAGGTCCCCCTAAAAAAGGGACCATATAGTTCCGGTAAGGAGACAAGTTTGCCCTATGGTGGAGGTCTTCACATCTTTTCTTGGTGTTATACAAGTCACTTTCATTTCAAGATATTTGGAGTCCTCACATAGACTGTTAACAGCACGGAACTTGTTTGCTACATTGTGCATTTCAAGACGCACTTATTTATATTGTTTGTGACTGATTTCATTTTTCTGGTGAAGCGGTTGTTACACAACCCCTTAGGGATTGTTTCCATACATTCCCTGGGGATTATACACATATCCGGTCACCACTGTGATCTATAAGCTCTGTAGGGTGTTTACTTTTTACCTTTTTTTTGTGTTTGAATACATTTTTCTTTTTTTTTTTGGTGAAGCGGTTGTCACTCAACCCCTAAGGGATTGTTTTTTCATTCCCTGGGGATTATACACATATTTGGTCACCATTGCAATCTTTAAGCTCTGTAGGGTGTTTACTTTTTATTTGTATTTTTATTTTTTTAGATTCTTTTTTCACTAAAAGTTCACTGGTTATATTCCAGTTAGGGTATCAAGTTGGCATTCACTTTCCAATAGCCAATAACAAGGTTAATATTGTCTTGAATGCCCTGCAGGGTGTTCATCAATATTTTGTTATCAAGTTGAAATATTATCCTTTTTCTGGATTATTTTCACCAAGGTTTACTGGCTACAGTCCAGGATTTAGTTTGCACACTGTTTATAGTATATGATATATAAATTTGTATCGTCTTTACAACAGTTGATAACAGGTACCATACACTATTGAATGTTCAGTAGGGTGTTTACCTATTTACACCAGTTTTTCATTTTATGTTAATGCATGTTTTCTATGTGGTCTTTTGATTTCACTAATCAGCGTACATCCACTGTGCACATCCATTTTCACTTCCACACAAATAGGAAGAGCTCAGCCGGGCTTTTATTTATTCATTTTTATATTAATCTGATTGTATGCAGACTTCCTTTTTGACACTTTTATATGAAACGTATAGCTATTTGGGCAAATACTTTTCAGTCCTCATTTGGTACTACACTTCGTATCACATATCAATTTTCTTAATATTTTCATTCTTTAGCGCAGCTCCTTCCCACAGCCATACCTGGAGCCCAACTGCTGCAGTATATACGGGCCCCGCAGGCCGCTCCGGACGCCGGCTCACAGGCGCAGCTCTGAGGTAAACGACGCAGGCGCAGTGAGGGGTAAAGACCGCCAGATTACACGGCCTACGAAGCCGCACTTAGAACGGGGGCTGTATTCCCCCCTCAGACACGGGACCGGGATCGATCGTCCCCTCACACCCCCAGGCTTCCCCAGAGACAATTGCTCCTAGCCTCACTACTCCATAAGGGCAATTACAACCCTGCTGGGGGACGTTAGACTGCACAAAATGGCGGCGGACAGAGCTACTCAGGACTCCTCGAGCAAGGCAGCCTCATCTCCCTGGCGGATTTCTCTTCATGAGGAGGTATGTGGAACAGCACAATCATCTCCCCCCCCCCCCCACATAGGGAGCCCCTCTCTCCAGCTTCCACTGTTTCCCTGTTGCATCAGACACTGGATGAAATGAATATACCCCCCACAGGCTTGTCAGCTCAGGAACACTCACTGCAGCAACAAGGCCCAAGTCTTTTCACTTCACACCCCCAGGACATTAATCTACTATTTGATAGATTTGCTAAAATGCTTGATAGAGGACTCGCTCACACAGCTGCCAAAATCACCTCAGACATCACCTCTGACATAAAATCAGATCTTCACATGCTAGGCTCTCGGATTGAGCATATTGAAGACAAATTAGATGCCACTATTGATCGAGTTAATCAGAACACCGATCGATTCCAAGAATTACACGGGCAGCTGGAAGGGGCAATAGCCAAAATTGACGACCTCGAAAATAGGTCCAGGAGACTGAACTTTCGGATCAGGGGTCTTCCGGAAGATATCGTGGATGTCCCTGGAGCGGTTCACACCCTGATCAAGGACCTGATTCCGGATGTTGGTGCGCACAAATTGGAACTGGATCGGGCTCATAGAGCACTGGGGCCCCAGCGCTTTGATGGCTTACCCCGTGACATCGTTGTGAAACCCCATTTCTACAATGTGAAGAAAGAAGTTATGCGGAGAGCTCGCACAATACCAAATCTGCAACTTATGGGACATTCGATTCAAATTTATGCCGACATTTCTCCCTTAACTATACAACGACGGCGGGCACTCAAATCCCTTCTTGCTATTCTACAACAGAAAAACATCAAATACTGGTGGCTTTTCCCTCTGAGTCTGAAATTTGATTTTAAAGGCAAACAATACAGATTCGCCACAATAGCGGAAGGGGAACTTTTGCTTAAGAACCTAGGCCTGTTACCCTCTGAACCGACTTCACCGATGCAAGCTTCCTCTTCCAACATCTCTAAAAGGCCTCCTCCTCAAAACCCTCTCACCCCAGTGTGGCAAAAATCGAAATACAAGAAGAGCAAGGAATCCGCTGCTACCTGAACTGAGGGCTGTTCAAAAATCTTTTTTTTTCTCACTCTTATCCCTTTAAGGGATTTTTTTTGGTCACGAATGGCCCTTAGGCTCCAATGACCTTTGGGAATTCCCAATTTTTTTAGGGGATCCGGGGAACGTTATTAATTACCCTTCTAGTCTTCCATCCCGTTCAAAACCTTACCACTCGTCCTCTCTGGTGAATTATTTTATTTAATAGCTGCCTGTTTGATATTCCTGGGGGGGGGGGGGGGAGTGGACCTCCAATCTCTACCAATTTTTATATTACAATACTATAGTAAAGGGCGCCGTGTTTGGTAAGGTGACCATGCGCCCCATCCTACCCTTAGAGCCGGGAAGACATACATTTTTTCCCAGCTTCTGGTTAGGATCACCCCCACTTGTTGGGGGAACCATTTTTGATACCTCGGAATATGGTAAACTTTTTATTACCATATTCTTGGATTCTTTTTTTATTTTCTCTCTCTCTTCTATCCCCCTTCTTTCTTTTTCACCCTTTTCAATGTCTGCTTCTCTTTCAGTGACAGATGCAGTCTCCTTCACCGGCGGCTCCTGGTTCTCGGCTGATTCAAGCTTTCCAATGAATGGAGGACTCTGGTAGACCACCTCCCCAAAATAAGGTAAGTGACTGGAGATTATTAGCATCTCACCCTCTCATGCCCTATGGCTGACCACACCACTTCTACACATAAGCTGCGTTTTGCTTCCCACAATGTTCAGGGACTTAATTCCCCTACAAAGCGTCGGAAGATATTTCAATATTACCATGACAAAAAAATAGATGTGTTGTTCCTACAGGAAACGCATTTTCCGAAATCCTATGTCCCTTCTTTCATACACGCTAAATTCCCTACATTTTATCTTGCCAACTCCGACACTAAGACCAAAGGAGTGGGCATATTCTTCTCCCGGAATACCCAGTTCTCACTGATATCTGAACATAAGGACCCTGAGGGCAGGTTCATTTTGATTAAAGGAATTATTGATGATCAACTCTATTCCCTGATATCCTACTACGCGCCTAATCGTGGCCAATCCAATTTTTTTCAATCTCTCTTCCGCTCTCTCAGCCCGCTGTTGGAGGGCACGGTGCTTTATGGAGGTGACTCAAATGTTGCATTTGACACAGGGAAGGATAAGTCCAGACCCCCAGGTAAGGATGGAGTGCGTCCCACCAGACAGAGTCCAGATATAGCCAGACAGTTATTCCGACAAGGATTGATTGATGCCTGGAAGGAATCTAATCCTGAAGCCCGGGATTATACACATTACTCGAGCCCCCATAACACGTTCTCTAGAATTGACCACTTCTTTATTCTGCAAAAACATGTTCCGTTGCTACAAAAGGTTGTCATCAGAGACTCTGTCTGGTCGGATCACTCTTTTCTTCTTTTAACCCTTCACAAACCATCATCTCACCAACGTACTTTTCATTGGAGACTGAATGCCTCCATTCTCAGTAATCCCACTCATGGTACTGAGATTGAAAAGGATCTCAGAGAATATTTTACTCACAACGATGTCAACAATATCTCGGCATCGACATTATGGACAGCTCACAAAACCTATATACGTGGCAAGCTTATACAAATCTCCTCGAGGATACACAAAGCACGCAAATTAGACATAGCTAGGTTGGAAAAGGAGTTTCACTTTCTCAGCAAACAACACAAACTAGACCCTTCTCCTAGTTCCAAAGCGAAACTGGAAACTGCTCGCACAGCCCTTAATTTATCTCTAACAGCCTTGGCTGAGAAAAGCATCCGCTGGGATGATGGGAGATTCTATCACCAAACGGATAAACTAGGGACCATGCTGGCTCGTAGGCTCACTCCCAAGGTGAGAACACGCACCTTTCCCAAAATACGCCTTCACAACGGATCTCTATCACAAAACCCACAGAAGATTATGGAAACCTTTCATGACTTCTTCCGTTCTCTTTATAGTGAACGCACCTCAGAACCCTCTCCTTCCTTTATAGACTCCTACCTCAACTCGCTACGTATCCCCAAACTCAAAGTACACTATAGGGACAGTCTTGAAGACCCTATCACACCGGAGGAAATAGCTCAAGTAATTTGCAATCTTAAAAACAACTCTGCCCCTGGGCCGGATGGATTTTCCATCCCATATTATAAATGTTTCACCCCATTAATCTCTCCCTATCTAGCCAGATTTTTTAACCTGCTTCGCGAAGGCACCCATCTAGATTCTTCTATTAACTCAGCTTTTATCACGGTGATTCCGAAACCTGGCAAAGACACTAGCTGCACCGCTAACTATCGCCCAATATCGTTAATAAATAATGACCTTAAAATTTTAACGAAAATCCTCGCAAACAGAATATCCTCATTTATAGGCTTGTATGTTCACAAGGACCAAGTGGGTTTTATTCCCGGGAGACAGGGTCCAGACCAGATCAGAAGAGCCATAGATGTTATATCGCTCCTGCAATCTGGCTGGGACAAAGGACCGTTACAACAGGGCTTTTTACTATCATTGGATCTAATGAAGGCCTTTGACTCTGTCTCCTGGTCCTTTCTGTTCCCGATTCTTCAAAAATGGGGCTTTGGCAATTCTTTTCTCAATTTGATAAAAGCTTTATATTTCTCACCGAGTGCGCAAATCAAAATACAAGGTCATTACTCTCAGCCTTTTCGAATCTCCAAGGGAACTAGGCAGGGATGTCCCCTATCCCCCTTGGTCTTTGCCATGGTCATCGAGACACTTACTATCGCCATACGGGACAATCCCGATATACAGGGGGTACGTTGTGGCCCACAAACCCACAAATGTGCTCTTTTCGCTGATGACGTGCTTCTTTTCATCACTTCTCCTTTAATCTCATTACCTCATTACTCTCATTGCATAAATTATGCAGGGTTCTTGATGACTTCGGCAAAGTCTCTGGACTTAAGGTTAACTTCTCAAAGTCTATGGCTCTGAACGTGAACTTACCAGAACCTCTTATTTTGCAACTCAAGGAAAATTTTAGATTTAGTTGGGGGTCATCCATGATACCTTACCTGGGTATTAACCTCACGTCATCCATTGACACTCTTTATACGGCAAACTTTCCCCCTCTATATCTTAAACTTGAGGAAGACTTAAAGTATTGGGATACACTTAGACTCTCCTGGCTAGGTAGAATTAACTCAATAAAAATGACCATCCTTCCCAGAATACTTAATTTTTTTAGATCTCTACCTATTCCCATCCTGAAAGATCACCTGAGGAAGTTTCAGTCCAAGACTATCAATTTCATATGGGGCAAAAAGGGACATAGACTAGCTAAAAGCACTCTACATAGGCATAGGAATCAGCAAGGTTTGGGAGTCCCCAACCTTCTTTGGTATCACCAGGCGGCGCAACTCGCACAATTATCCACCATATACTCTAAATATGAACATCCAGATTGGGTTCATATGGAACGCCAAGCTATCCCCCAGTACACTCTGGATTATATCTTATGGTCCTCTGCCAAATCTAGACCTGCCGTCATGGTTCCCACACTATCTCACTCACTCACATTGTGGGACTCGCTCAAAATCAACCCAAGGTTGGTTTCTCATTGGCGCCCGTTGTCCCACCTATTCCGCAACCCTATATTCCCTCCTGGAATGGACATTAAAGCATTTCAATGGTGGCTGGATAAAGGGATGTATAGGATAGGACACTTCACTAACGCCTCGGGCCCTCTTACCATGGCCCATTGCGTTAGTAAACTTGACATGCCAAATGTGGAACGGTTCCGATACAGACAAATTGCCCACTTTATCCGGTCTCTTCTTCCTCCTAGATCTACTGCTCTCTCGGTCACGAATTATGAAAGATGGTGTGGTCAAACTGAGGAGCAGAGGGGTGGTATTACTGTAATCTACCAATCACTTGCTCATACCGATACCAAGACACTCTACATGAGAGAATGGGAAATTGACCTGCAGCATACATGGAGTTTAGCAGAATGGCATAGAGGCTCTATGTCACGTACCTGGTGGTGCGAGCCCGAGATTGCAGAGAGAGACCTCCCTTGCGTCTCCCACTCCTGGTTCCCTGGTGTGGGGACAGGAGAGCCAGGAGTAAGGAGGAGCACGGGTGCCTGGCAGGATCAACAGACCGGTAGAGTGACCAAGTCAGCTAGCGGACACGGTGGGAACCTGGATAGCAGGGAAGACTGGATACAGACTGATGATCTGGAAACAGGTTGGCAAAGCAGGCTGGATCTTTAGCAAGCAGGCTCACAGGTAAACTGGATAGCAGAGCTGGCAGGATCTTTAGCAAGCAGGTTCACAGGTAAACTGGATAGCAGAGCTGGCAGGATCTTTAGCAAGCAGGTTCACAGGTAAACAGGTTAGCAGAGCTGGCAGGATCTTTAGCAAGCAGGTTCACAGGTAAACAGGTTAGCAGAGCTGGCAGGATCTTTAGCAAGCAGGTTCACAGGTAAACAGGTTAGCAGAGCTGGCAGGATCTTTAGCAAGCAGGCTCACAGGTAAACTGGATAGCAGAGCTGGCAGGATCTTTAGCAAGCAGGCTCACAGGTAAACAGGTTAGCAGAGCTGGCAGGATCTTTAGCAAGCAGGCTCACAGGTAAACAGGTTAGCAGAGCTGGCAGGATCTTTAGCAAGCAGGCTCACAGGTAAACAGGTTAGCAGAGCTGGCAGGATCTTTAGCAAGCAGGCTCACAGGTAAACAGGTTAGCAGAGCTGGCAGGATCTTTAGCAAGCAGGCTCACAGGTAAACTGGATAGCGGAGCTGGCTGGAACTGGACAACGGCTTGGCAAGCAGGTTCACAGGTAAGCTGGATAGCAGAGCTGGCTGGAACTGGACAATAGTTTGGCAGACTGGGAACAGGAAGCAGAACCACTGAATGGGCTGGAGACAGACAGGTGATCAGGTTCGTTACAGGAATCAGACTGCAGACCGGACAGAGACCAGGCAGGTAACCAGAGTTCATCAAGGAAGTAGATCAAGAATCAGAACTGGAGGCAAGGTACAGTGGGTCAGGCAGGAGGGTGGTCACAACAAGCCGGGGTCGGGTACAGGCAGAAAGCTGGATAGTCTATGGCAAGCCGGGTCAATGGAACAGATATATCAGGATCAGATTTAATACACCACAACGCTGTAGAGCAGACAGCAAAGACCATCTGCACAGGTCAAGCTTAAATAGGCCGGCTGGTGCTAACTAGAGCGCGCGCCCGTCTCCCTGTGCACGGTTGTACACGTGCACGCACCCGGGCGCGCATGCGCATGCGCAGTGGAATCTGAGGGCCGGGACGGCCCGGGTTTAGGTTTCTGGCAGGATCTTCATGACACTCTACGACAGCCTCAAAGGGAATATTGAATGTCACTTTGATAGAGGCTTATTTGAAAACCCTCATGAGATGGTATATGGTTCCAAAATTTATCCTGATGCTTCTCCTCTATGTTTCCGCAACTGCGGACATGTGGGATCTATGTTGCATGTATGGTGGGATTGCCCCAAGATCAGGAGTCTATGGAATAAAATATTCCACATCATTAGGAAAATTACTGGTGTTCCTATCCAACAATCACCTCACATTGCTTTGTTAAATTTCCCTTGCTCTGATGCTCCCAAACTGACCCCTAAGAATATTAAAAAAAAAAGTCAGTTACTTTGCTGAGTAACTAATTACTTTTCCAATGTAGTAACTGAGTTACTAACTCAATTACTTTTTTGGGAGAAGTAATTTGTAATGTAACTAATTACTTTTTTAAAGTAAGATGACCAACACTGGTTAAAAGGAAGATCTATTCAATCATGACTCAGGAAAAAACGGCTAGTATTCTTCTTGATTCCACAGCTAAACATGATGCCACATGGTCTCCATGGATTAGATATTTAGCTATACCAGCCATTGTTTGAATCTAAACCGGGTGCCGCTAGTGAACGAGATTCGCACTGTTGCTCTTTAGCTCCTCCTTCTCCTTCTTATTCTCTACCTTCTCTCTCTCTCTCTCTCTCTCTCGCTCTCTTTCCCCTTTACAGGTTTTTTCTTGGGTCTAACATGCAGGATATGAATCAATAGTGTTAGGAAGTGTCACATGAGCCTTATATTACATATATAAATATGGATGTTTCCCACTATTTTATCTATTGGCCCATCTAATATTATTTCATTTTTTATTTTTATTTTCTCACTTAGAACTAATGTCCTGTTTTGATAGAATTTTTATTTATTTTTTTCTCTATCACTTTGTCTCTATGCAATATCATATGATATTTAACCCTTAAACTAGGAGTTCAAATTTAAGGCTTTCTGAATTGTTAGAAATTTTTTTACTGTTTTCTTTTTATTTCTTTTTTTTCTCGATATCTGATATTTTTCGCCTTGAATTGCTATCTATGGTCTAATTGACAAGATTTCTGCACCTTGTGACTGGTTCAGGGATACCCGACCCCATTTAGGGGGGGACACTTTCCGTATCCCGGCACAGTTAGATCCCGTTAGGGGTGCCGGTCTGGGGAGGTACCCCCTAGTATCGTTCTAACTCATCCTGGAACTGTTTTGCAGGACGCTTATTACACACCTAGTTTATAATGCATTACTTATTGTTCGTTTTTGAAATTACTGATGTTCTTATGTGATACAGATACATGTATTGGAATTGCACTATGCTTTTTTGTTACTGAAAAATTTCAATAAAAATCTATTGAAAGGTAAAAAAAAAAAAAGAATAGGGTTGAGCGAACCCAAACTATAAAGTTCGGGTCCGTACCGGACTTTCGGGTGTCCGCGACCCGGACCCGAACCCGAACCCGAACTATTGGCTGTAAGTTTGGGTTCGGGTCCGGTGTTCGGCGATGTATTGGCACCTTTTTAACAGCTGCAGGGCAGCCAATCAAAGCTGGTTTCACTAGTGTGCCCTTAGAAGCCATCACAGCCATGCCTACTAATGGCATGGCTGTGATTGGCCAGTGCAGCATGTGACCCAGCCTCTATATACAGGTCCTTCTCAAAAAATTTGCATATTGTGATAAAGTTCATTATTTTCTGTAATGTACTGATAAACATTAGACTTTCATATATTTTAGATTCATTACACACAACTGAAGTAGTTCAAGCCTTTTCTTGTTTTAATATTGATGATTTTGGCATACAGCTCATGAAAACCCCAAATTCCTATCTCAAAAAATTAGCATATTTCATCCGACCAATAAAAGAAAAGTGTTTTTAATACAAAAAAAGTCAACCTTCAAATAATTATGTTCAGTTATGCACTCA